>JAKZAP010000021.1:0-5000 GCA_023053575.1 Branchinecta lynchi
TCAGTCAGTCAAGACAAACAGACAAACAGACAGACAGTCAGTCAAGATAGACAGAGAGTCAGTCAAAACAGACAGACAGACAGACAGACAGTCAGTCAGTCAAGACAGACAAACAGACAGTCAGTCAGTCAAGAAAGACAGACAGTCAGTCAGTCAAGACAGACAGACAGTCAGTCAGTCAAGACAGACAGACAGTCAGTCAGTCAAGACAGACAGACAGTCAGTCCAGTCAAAACAGACAGACAAACAGACAGACAGACAGTCGGTCAGTCAAGACAGACAGACAGACAGACAGACACTCAGTCTAACATACAGTCAGTCAAGACAGACAGACAGTCATTCAGTCAAGACAGACAAACAGACAGTCAGTCAGTCAAGAAAGACAGACAGTCAGTCAGTCAAGACAGACAGACAGTCAGTCAGTCAAGACAGACAGATAGTCAGTCCAGACAGACAGGCAGTCAGTCAAAACAGACAGACAAACATACAGACAGACAGTCATGACAGACAGACAGTCAGTCAGTCAAGACAGACAGAGTGACAGACAGACAGTCAAGACAGACAGACAGACCGACAGACAGACAGACGGACAGACAGTCAGTCAAGACAGACAGACGGACAGACAGTCAGTCAAGACAGTCAGTCAAGACAGACAGACGGACAGACAGTCAGTCAAGACAGTCAGTCAAGACAGACAGACAGACAGACAGTAAAGATCGACAGATAGTCAGTCAAAACAGACAGACAAACAGAAGGACAGACAATCAGTCAGTCAAGACAGACAGACAGTCAGTCAGTCAAGACAGACAGACAGTCAGTCAAGACAGACAGACAGTCAGTCAAGACAGACAGACAGACAGTCAGTCTAGACAGTCAGACAGTCAGTCACGACAGACAGACAGTCAGTCAAGACAGACAGACAGAGAGACAGTCAGTCGTTAGTCAGTCAGTCAAACAGAGAGACAGTCAGTCAGGAAAGACAGAAAAACAGTCATACAGACAGACAGTCAGTCAGTCAAGACAGACAGAAAGTCAGTCAGTCAACACCGACAGATAGTAAGTCAAGACCGACAAACAGACTGTCAGTCAAGACAGACTGACAGACAGACAGTCAAGACAGACAGACAGACAGGCAGTCAGTCAGTCAGTCAGTCAGTCAGTCGAGACAAACAGACAAACAGACAGACAGTCAGTCAAGATAGACAGAGAGTCAGTCAAAACAGACAGACAGTCAGTCAGTCAAGACAGACAAACAGACAGTCAGTCAGTCAAGAAAGACAGACAGTCAGTCAGTCAAGACAGACAGACAGTCAGTCAGTCAAGACAGACAGACAGCCAGTCCAGTCAAAACAGACAGACAAACAGACAGACAGACAGTCATGACAGACAGACAGTCGGTCAGTCAAGACAGACAGACAGACAGACAGACAGTTAAGACAGACAGTCAGCTAGTCAAGACAGACAGACAGACAGTCAGTCAGTCAAGACAGACAGAAAGTCAGTCAAGACAGACAGAAAGTCAGTCAGTCAAGACCGACAGATAGTAAGTCAACACCGACAAACAGACAGTCAGTCAAGACAGACAGACAGACAAACAGACAAACAGACAGTCAGTCAAGACAGACAGACAGTCAGTTAGTCAAGAGAGACAGTCAGTCAAGACAGACAGACAGTCAGTCAAGACAAACACTCAGTCTAACATACAGTCAAGACAAACACTCAGTCTAACATACAGTCAGTCAAGACAGACAGACAGTCATTCAGTCAAGACAGTCAAGACAGTCAGTCAGTCAAGAAAGACAGACAGTCAGTCAGTCAAGACAGACAGACAGTCAGTCAAGACAGACAGACAGTCAGTCAGTCAAGACAGACAGACAGTCAGTCCAGACAGACAGGCAGTCAGTCAAAACAGACAGACAAACATACAGACAGACAGTCATGACAGACAGACAGTCAGTCAGTCAAGACAGACAGACAGACAGACAGACAGTCAAGACAGACAGACAGACCGACAGACAGACAGACGGACAGACAGTCAGTCAAGACAGACAGACGGACAGACAGTCAGTCAAGACAGTCAGTCAAGACAGACAGACGGACAGACAGTCAGTCAAGACAGTCAGTCAAGACAGACAGACAGACAGACAGTAAAGATCGACAGATAGTCAGTCAAAACAGACAGACAAACAGAAGGACAGACAGTCAGTCAGTCAAGACAGACAGACAGTCAGTCAGTCAAGACAGACAGACAGTCAGTCAGTCAAGACAGACAGACAGTCAGTCAAGACAGACAGACAGTCAGTCAAGACAGACAGACAGACAGTCAGTCTAGACAGTCAGACAGTCAGTCACGACAGACAGACAGTCAGTCAAGACAGACAGACAGAGAGACAGTCAGTCGTTAGTCAGTCAGTCAAACAGAGAGACAGTCAGTCAGGAAAGACAGAAAAACAGTCATACAGACAGACAGTCAGTCAGTCAAGACAGACAGAAAGTCAGTCAGTCAACACCGACAGATAGTAAGTCAAGACCGACAAACAGACTGTCAGTCAAGACAGACTGACAGACAGACAGTCAAGACAGACAGACAGACAGGCAGTCAGTCAGTCAGTCAGTCGAGACAAACAGACAAACAGACAGACAGTCAGTCAAGATAGACAGAGAGTCAGTCAAAACAGACAGACAGTCAGTCAGTCAAGACAGACAAACAGACAGTCAGTCAGTCAAGAAAGACAGACAGTCAGTCAGTCAAGACAGACAGACAGTCAGTCAGTCAAGACAGACAGACAGCCAGTCCAGTCAAAACAGACAGACAAACAGACAGACAGACAGTCATGACAGACAGACAGTCGGTCAGTCAAGACAGACAGACAGACAGTTAAGACAGACAGACAGACCGAAAGACAGACAGACGGACAGACAGTCAGTCAAGACAGTCAGTCAAGACAGACAGACAGACAGACAGTAAAGATAGACAGATAGTCAGTCAAAACAGACAGACAAATAGTAGGACAGACAGTCGAGACAGACAGACAGTCAGTCAGTCAAGACAGATAGACAGTCAGTCAAGAGAGACAGACAGACAGACAGACAGAAAGAACGACAGAAAGACAGACAGACAGACAGTCAGTCAGTCAAGACAGACAGACAGTCAGTCAGTCAAGACAGAAAGACAGTCAGTCAGTCAAGACAAACAGACAGACAGACAGACAGTCAGACAGTACGTTAAGAAAGACAGAGAGTCAGTCAAAACAGACAGACAGACAGACAGTCAGTCAGTCAAGACAGACAAGCAGACAGTCAGTCAGTCAAGACAGACAGACAGTCAGTCAGTCAAGACAGACAGACAGTCAGTCCAGACAGTCAGACAGATAGTCAAGATAGACTGTCAGACAGAACGACAGACAGACAGACAGACAGACAGACAGTCAGTCAGTCAAGACAGACAGACAGTCAGTCAGTCAAGACAGACAGACAGTCAGTCAGTCAAGACAGACAGACAGTCAGTCAGTCAAGACAGACAGACAGTCAGTCAGTCAAGACAGACAGACAGACAGTCAGTCAAGATAGACAGACTGTCAGTCAAAACAGACAGACAGACAGTCAGTCAGTCGAGACAGATATACAGACAGGCAGTCAGTCAAGACAGACAGACAGTCAGTCAGTCAAGACAGACAGACAGTCAGTCAGTCAAGACAGACAGACAGTCAGTCAGTCAAGACAGACAGACAGTCAGTCAAGACAGACAGCCAGTCAGTCAGTCAAGACAGACAGACAGTCAGTCAGTCAAGACAGACAGACAGTCAGTCAGTCAAGACAGACAGACAGTCAGTCAGTCAAGACAGACAGACAGTCAGTCAAGAGAGACAGACAGTCAGTCAGTCAAGACAGACAGACAGACAGACAGTCAGTCAAGATAGACAGACAGTCAGTCGAAACAGACAGACAGACCGACAGACAGACAGTCAGTCAAGAAAGAAAGACAGACAAACAGTCAGTCAGTCAAGACAGACAGACAGTCAGTCAGTCAAGACAGACAGACAGTCAGTCAGTCAAGACAGACAGACAGTCAGTCAAGACAGACAGACAGACAGACAGACAGACAGACAGTCAAGACAGACAGACAGACAGTCAGCCAGTCAAGACAGACAGACAGACAGTCAGTCAGTCAAGACAGACAGAAAGTCAGTCAAGACAGACAGAAAGTCAGTCAGTCAAGACCGACAGATAGTAAATCAACACCGACAAACAGACAGTCAGTCAAGACAGACAGACAGTCAGTTAGTCAAGACAGACAGTCAGTCAAGACAGGCAGTCAGTCAGTCAAGACAAACACTCAGTCTAACATACAGTCAGTCAAGACAGACAGACAGTCATTCAGTCAAGACAGACAAACAGACAGTCAGTCAGTCAAGAAAGACAGACAGTCAGTCAGTCAAGACAGACAGACAGTCAGTCAGTCAAGACAGACAGACAGTCAGTCCAGACAGACAGGCAGTCAGTCAAAACAGACACACAAACATACAGACAGACAGTCATGACAGACAGACAGTCAGTCAGTCAAGACAGACAGACAGACAGACAGACAGTCAAGACAGACAGACAGACCGTCAGACAGACAGACGGACAGACAGTCAGTCAAGACAGACAGACGGACAGACAGTCAGTCAAGACAGTCAGTCAAGACAGACAGACTGACAGACAGTAAAGATAGACAGATAGTCAGTCAAAACAGACAGACAAACAGAAGGACAGACAGTCAGTCAGTCAAGACAGACAGACAGTCAGTCAGTCAAGACAGACAGACAGTCAGTCAAGACAGACAGACAGTCAGTCAAGACAGACAGACAGACAGTCAGTCTAGACAGTCAGACAGTCAGTCACGACAGACAGACAGTCAGTCAAGACAGACAGACAGAGAGACAGTCAGTCGTTAGTCAGTCAGTCAAACAGAGAGACAGTCAGTCAGGAAAGACAGAAAAACAGTCATACAGACAGAC
>JAKZAP010000021.1:7500-80018 GCA_023053575.1 Branchinecta lynchi
AGACAGTCAGTCAAGACAGGCAGACAGTCAGTCAAGACAAACACTCAGTCTAACATACAGTCAGTCAAGACAGACAGACAATCAGTCAAGACAGACAGACAGTCAGTCAGTCAGTCAAGGCAGACAGAAAGACAGACAGACAGTCAGTCAAGATAGACAGTCAGTCAGTCAAGGCAGACAGACAGACAGTCAGTCAAGATAGACAGACAGTCAGTCAAAACAGACAGACAGACAGTCAGTCAAAACAGACAGACAGAAAGTCAGTCAGTCAAGACAGACAGACATTCAGTCAGTCAAGACAGACAGACAGTCAGTCAAGACAGACAGACAGACAGTCAATCAAAACAGACAGACAGACAGACCGACAGACTGTCAGTCAAGACAGACAGACAGACAGTCAGTCAGTCAGTCAAGGCAGACAGATAGACAGTCAGTCAAGACAGACAGACAGTCAGTCAGACACACAGACAGACAGTCAGTCAAGAAAGACAGACAGTCAGTCTAGACAGTCAGTCAGTCAGTCACGACAGACAGACAGTCAGTTAAGACAGACAGACAGAGAGACAGTCAGTCAGTCAGTCAGTCACACAGAGAGACAGTCAGTCAGGAAAGACAGACAAACAGTCATACAGACAGACAGTCAGTCAGTGGTCATATGGAGCTTTCAGTCAATTACTAATTCGTCTGTTATTATTAATTGTTATTATAGCGAGCTTGTCCATTGCTTGAAATTGGCAGCCGATATTGCTGTCCCGACTGAGAGAATTCGAGTGAGTACAAGGAAATCTATTTGGAAAGACAGTCCTGATGTTAAGAAGACAAAAAACAGGGCAAAAGTTTGGCAAAAAATTTGGATTGCTTTTGAAAACTCAGGGAATGGTACTGTCTTTAATCTAAAAGCTAAAACGAAGCGTGTATACAAATCTTCACTTAAAAATGCTCGTTTGAATGGCTTAGATGCTCAAACTGACAAAACCATCAGCCATACCTCCTTCCGCGCTAGCTATGGATGACTGGACCAGCCACTACAGTGGTCTATTCAGTGGTTGCAGAAAACAGACTCAGCAGAACTTTGAAAATTTACTTCTTAAATACCTACCAAGGAAAATATTTCAACCTTCTGTTATTCCCGTTACTTGTTTTCCATCGAAATTGCTTTCCGAAAATTAAGAAGAACTGGTTCATCAAATATTGACAAGAATGATGAAACAGGCTACCCGCGACAAGTTTTGTATACATATATGTTCTATAGATATAGCTGGTGCTTTTGACAGTATAACGCATTCCCAGGCCCTATTTTCTCTCATTACTTCTGGCGTGAATCTGTCTGTTGTCCATCTGTTAAAATTTTGGTATGGTCATTCTTGAGTAAGCTTCAAATGGCAATGTAGCTTGTCAGAGAGTATTCCTGTCCGAACTGGTGTTCGCCAAGGGGGAGTCTTATCTCCCTACATCTTCGAATCGGCTATATCTTCTTGTCTCGATTCCTTGCATCCTACTTACTTCTATAAAGACTATGCCTTCAGCTTCATAGCTTACGCGGGCGAGTTGCTCTTAGTAAGCCGTAGTCGATCCACACTCACAAAAATTGTAAGTAAGCTGAAGTTAACCTGTCACAATGTGAGTACCTGCATTTCAATCCTTCTTCAAATGGTTCGAATGCATCCAAAGCTTCTATATCTCTTGGATCATTCATTGTCAAATCAACAGACTCTCTACGGTGGCTCAGCATAACTTTCAAATCTTCATTGTTAAAATCTTGCTCTACGGTTGTTCAAGAAGTTTATAAATCAATCCGTAGCGCCTATAGGCGCATCGTCCCCAACCGGGGGTGCTATAATCGTAAAGCATTGGTAAATTTGTATACTGTGCGTAATTTGTAAATTTGTGTGCTCCTTCTATATTGTTTCGTTCTGGCGTCATTCACGTTCTGCGAAAGAAGGATATTAAAATGATGAGATCATGTTATTTTAAATATGCGAAGCACCTGCTCCACTTGTCGAAATTATGTCATAACCATACATTGACGGAGAAATTCAAGATGCAAGTGTGACCCTTTTAAATGTTTCCTCATCGCTTTCCCAAATCATGGACAACATGGCCCAGCCAGCGCACGACTTCGTCCACTGCTTCCTGACCGAAGATTGAAAATTAAGTGTCTTTTTCTGCGTGTTTATGTGTTTTTTTATTTTTTTCTATTTTCTTCATTTACTCCGCCTTTCAAAAATGGTGGGTCATAGATAAATTACTTACTTACTTATTTACTTATTATTAAGGTTTCCTTTGAAATTAATAAATTATAGTGCCAAATTTCCATCTAAATTACAGGCATTTGTCTCACAGTCAAAATCAAGTCACCAGACTGAGGGTAAACCGTGAACGAGGTTGACTAGATTTTTTTATTCTGAGGAGGGAGAACCAGTGAATCATATTTATAGAGAGGCTAATAAAGGCCAAGTACAGCTGAAGATCACACTATAATATCCTGTTTACTTTAGCAATTAAACCGTGTCTTACTTTGCTGCCCCGTGTTCACTTCTCAATACGGTTCTGGAAAGTGAAATTTAGCTAAAGACGGTCGGGTTCAATCTTTACAAAAAGTTACTTCGAAGTAACGCTCTTTCTTATACTTTATACTCCTCGTAAATTTTTGACCAGCTGGGTCGGTGAAAGTGACGGAAAAGTAACTATTTCTCTCCTTGAAATACAACAAATACATTCGAAAGAAGTAAATGAAACAAGAACTAGCAAAGTCGCAAACCCCTGGTCGCCGAAGATACTTATAGCCTGAAAGTATCGGGAACCAAATTGTTATTACCTCCAAATACATCGGAAACAAATAATAAGGATACGACAACTAGCAAAAGTTGCAAAACCCTCATCGTCGAAGATGATTATGGTCTAACAGCATTGTAACTTGCAAGTCCACTACATGTTTCACAACTGGGATAGGCCTACTTTAGATTTCAGTGTGTACCTTACTACTGGACATGTCAACCCCTCAATACTTTGAAAATAGTGTATCTTATGAAGGAATTTGATTACAAAAAAAAAATCGTAAATGCTTTGATCACCTCATTAGGAGCTATCATTTGCTGTTGAAACAAAAATCTATCTGTATCAGTTCAAAGGTTGACTTTCTTGCCGTGGGCCAACTTTCAGATATCACCACTTAGAAGGATAAGCCCTAATTTCTTTAGCGTTGAGAGAATTTTCTAAAGCTTATCAGGCATATCTAATACCATTATCAAAACGAGTTTCCAAGTGCAAGAGATGGAATGATTAACTTGGCTGAAATCACGAACAGAAGTAGGTAGAAAGAATAGATGGCAGCTCTTTCGGACCCGTGGGAAAATGCCACAAATCATTCAAAATAAAGTATATTGGCTGTGGAGCCGGGTCACTGCCTCACATATTTAGCACTTATTTTAGTCCATATTAAATTTGAAACTGGTGCTTGCCTGCTAGAGCGTAGGTTTTCACTCGAAAGCACAAACATGGTTTGATCAAATGAAAGAGTTCTATGGAGCTTTCCAACATGTAATGTCATACATATCAATCCAGCCTAAGGTCCACACTTTCCGTAAGAATCGACCAGGTTAGACCCTTACCACTTTCTAGCAATAAGCTGAAATCGACGGCATAGGAAAAAAATAGCTCTAAACCAAAGTACAGGTTCTGTGTGTTTTTACAGTTTCAAAAGAACATTTTCTTGACTCTCGAGCAAAATTTAGCTAAAACAGGCGCTCGCAGAGCCCCGACCACTAAAATTCAGCTGAACTCGGTGCTCACCCAGAAAAGATAAATTGGGGGCTGGCAGTACGCCCGGAAAAGTCAGTAAGGCTAGTTACTGGGTTCTCGAGCGTTTTAATCTAAAGAAATGTCCTTCTCAGTCTCATATTTTGAGAGGCAGGCTATTTCTAGTCGTTCAGATATGAAGAGGTTTTATAATCAAATTTTGAAATCTAAGCAGCCATGACCGACAAAAGACAGTTGTCAGCATGAATTTCATCATGCAGCTCACAGACTGAATCCATATTTTAACACGATCTGTTGTGTACTAATATCTCTCGAATCAAGTAAAAATCAGTCTGATTTTGCTAGTGCGTGCATTTCCAGTAATTAGTTAGTTTAATGCAAAGATCCTTTGTATTTTGGTAAAGCATTTAATGATAAGAATTTGTCTCCGGTCCGACGTTTGAAAATAAATCGGCTTCTCGAGCAATGAGAGAAGATTTAATGACGGTTCTGATTATTGCAGCATGTCATTTGATTCCAATTTTTGTTTTAACTCTAAACTCAGAACAAGAACATTTTATTTTTTTGTCCGGGATGATCATTACTTCTTTTTGGACAGGCTCAAACTGAAGCACAATATCCAACTTCTAGCTAAATGTCTCGCATCTTTCTGGATGCGTCGTTAACAAAGAGAGACGGGGAGATCCTGCTATGTGGCCCTTACCTTCGTTTTGGATCCGAAAAGGCGTTCTGATTATCCATGATTCCAAAGAATTTGCCTGCGACGCCTTTCGTTGTAGGCTCTATTTACTGGACAGTCGCGTCGTTTCTTTCGGATTTTCGTCTTGGAATTTCGGGGCTTGGGCCACATTTAAAGCTATATAGATTTACTACTCTCTAGTGTCCTTCTTCCCATCCCCTCGGTGCAAACTAAACTAATATACTTACATTAGCGATAAGGAAGAATCTGATTACTGTAGTGTTGGTGGTAGCGGTTGCCACCTAAGGCGGGTCGATCTAGATCGGGACTGTTAGTCCGAACACCTTACCATCCCACCTTACCTTACCATCCTGTTGGTGCAAACTAAACTGATATTCTCACATTAGCGATAAGGAAGAATCTGTTTACTGTAGTGGTGGTGGTGGCTGTTGCCAGCTAAGGCGGGTCGATCAAGATCGGGACTCTCAGTCCGAACCGCCACCACGACCACTACAGTAATCAGATTCTACATCAGTCAATGTATGGTTATGACATAATTTCAAAAGTGGAGCAAAATAAGTAACCAGTGAATTTCATATTGGCAGGTGCTTTGCATATTCAAAATAACATGATCTCATCTGAATCTCCTTCTTTCGCAGAACATGAATGACACCAGAAAGAAATAGTATAGAAGGAGCACAGAAGGTGCAGTGACAAGCTTTGCGATTATTGTGCCTCCGTTTGGGGATGATGCGCCCATAGGCGGTACGGATTGATTTACAAACTTCTTGAACAACGGAAGAGCAAAATTTTGGTAATGAAGATTTGAATGTTATGCCAAGCCGTCATAGGGAGTATCTTGATTTGATGATGAACGATCCAAGAGAGATAAAAGCTTTGGATGTATTCAAACCATTTGACGAAGGGTTGAAATGCCAATTTTTAAAAGTTCTGAAGACAAGAAGTCGGCCGCGTAGACTGTAGCTGAAGGCATGGTCTTCATAAAAGTAAGTAGGGTGCAAAGAATCGAGATATGAAGATATAGCCGATTTGAAGATGCAGGTCACAAAAATATGTATGAAATACATATGAAATATGTAAAAAATAAATATGAAATATGTCACAAAAGTGACATATTTCAACTAATTCTGGAGAAGGAAGTATTCCAGAGTTTTGCATATGGTACAAGAAACTGTAATTGAACGATAGTTTTTGCGAAGGTCTGCCTCTTTCTCAGGCTAAATTGCAGATGTTTTAGTAACCAAGAGGAAACTATTCGAAACCAAACCCTGGCATAAACAAATTTTGAGATAGTATTTTGAATTAGAATTAGTAGGTATTGTGTTAAAGCTGGACAATCAGTTTTTAAAAGATTGGCTGTAAGGTTATCAGAATCAAGATTTTTACTGGCGCGTCTTCGCCGCACCAGTCAATATTTATCGGAATTTTTTATCCACAGACCTTCTGGGGGTTGCAGCAACCCCCCCCCCCCCCCCCTCGGGACGACCCTGCGGGGAGGGGGATTAACGAAATCCCCCTAGTCGTACTAAGCCGGTAGCGTCTCATATATAAGACATATCTTTTAGAAAACAATTGCACCTAGTCTCTTAGAAACTCTTTAACTTAAATATTCTTGAATGCTATAGGAATAATAAGACCCTTAGAATTAGCCCAATAGTTATTGTAGTTCTATAAAGGATTAGCATAGAAATTAGTGATATCCGTCTCTCAAGGAAACCCAAGGCCGAACTTGGAAAACATACGTAAGCCCGCCCCTTTGAACCTGACCTAAGGTCACCCTGTAAACCTGTCCTAAGGTCTCCACGGGAACTTGATTGTAGACTAGGATTCGTACCGACATTAGCAGTGTTAGCCCGCTCTAAGTTGGTCGCGGGGATCGACCTTCAGGTTGGCCGTGTGAGTTTGCCTTCACGTCGACCGCTAGTCATATAAGACCCCTGCTGATCAGTCTCGTCGGGAGTGGGGGAGAGGATTTCTGTACCAAATGTCTCAAAAATCTCACCAGAAACTGATATTCAAGTTTTAAGTTATGGAACAGAAATGATTCCGTAGGAAGAGTAACATTAAAGGGCAGCATGAAAGACGATAGGCCAAGTATTAGGCGGCGTTTTGGTGAAGGTCACTTGGAAAATATACTGCCGGGCACAATTGCAGTAACAGTTTCTATCTGTTACAGATAAATTAATTTGAGCACTGCAGGTGAAAATATTTGAAATCTAATTTTTTTTCATGTAGCGCAAAATTTTCACTGCTTTTCTTACAAATTCTATCATTTACCATGGATCCAATACCAAGACTATAAGAAATTCAAGAATCAGATGGACTGGTGTTCCTGCATCAGCGGCTAGTCTAGTCTAGTCGATACTGCCCATGATCGCATGAAGTGAGAGCCGTTTGCGTGATCTTTTTTTAATTAGCTTTTTCCTGCTAAATTTAGCTATTTCTATGTAGATTTTAGCTTCAATATTTCGGAAAACTAATCCTAAAACTGGCTTAAAACCCAAGTCAACTGACGCGCCCTTCCACGAAATAGACAATATTACGAAAAGCGCCGCAGGCGGAATTTTTGAACATTTTTGATAAAATAAAAGTAATTAGGCGAAGTCGGGGTTGAACCGTACATTTTTCGTTTTCAGCTGATAGTTCCATCTCTGTAGAATTTATAACTTTTTTGAAAAATTAAAAAGAAAGGTAATGAGACTACATGATAGTTCCATCTCTCTAGAATTTATAACTTTTTTGAAAAATTGAAAAGAAAGGTAATGAGACTATGAGGTGTGTCCTGTAATTATTTGAAAATAAAAAAAAATGTCTGGTTCAGTCCATACGGTTGGGTTGATTCGTACGGGTGGTGTTTTGAACCGGATATTGTTAAGAGGAGCCCTGAATATGACCGAATAAGTAATATCACAAATCTAACCAAGTTTTCATTGATTGGAGAGAAGTAGGACTATGCAAATATACCACTGAACCTGACTAACTTTTAACAAGAGCTGTAAGCTCATTTGGCACTTGCTAGGGTTAAGATGTATGTTTTGATCAACAGTAAGTTTCGACTCTACGGTTGAGATGAGCACTCTAAGGAAGCTAGAACTTCATTTGAAAGCCAAACCCTTGAGGCAAAAATGATACTGGGCTGATGAGCATCATGAAAATGTATCTATTACATAAAAGTATTTTTCTTACATTGCGGTCAACATTGATACTTTAAGGATTAATCGAATTTGGGAAGCAGCGATTTCTAAGCTAATCTTGTTGAATCTCTAATATTCCAGCGAAGTTTCATCGTCCTAGCATATCTGGAAGTACCTCAACTCGTGACCACCGGAATCCCAGACCCCCCCCCCCCCTCCCCCCAATTCCACCCACAATACCCGGAGCCAATCTGGTTCTGTAAATGATTTATCCAGAGCATCTGTTTGGTATTAACTAAAGTTCGATCCCGATCACACCAGTCTAAGCGGGTCAAGTATTTTCCTCCCCTCCCATTAGTTATCGGATTCGGTCTGGAAATAAAAAAGATCTGTTCAATTATTAAAGTTCACTCGAATCCGGTCACCCGTTCCAAAGTTAAGCTTGACTCAACATTCCGGATTCCCGTCCCTCCACTCCCCCCTAAGATTATCATATCGACGATTTTTGTTCCTTTCTCTTGTATCCTTTCTCGAAATTTCCGGTCTCCCACCCCCAAAATCCCCCCACAGTGCTCGGAGCCGATCCGGTTTAATTTACCCAGAGCATCTTTTTGTTCTTCCCACCAAGTTCCATCCATTCTAAGTGGGTCACGTATTTTCCACCACCTCCTCTCACCCCCAATAGTTGTCGGATCCGGTCCGGATATGAAAAAGATGACCAGAGAAATGTTCTCTGTTCAATTCTTAAATTTCATTCGAATCCGTTTCCGTTCGAATCCGTTTCAAAGTTAAGCGTGACTTAGTACTAGCACATCTGGAAGTACCCTAACTCGAGACAAAAAATTCGGACCGACCGACGGACGGAATTGTGATCGGTATATCTCACTTGAGCCAGAGTCTGCAAGTGCCATAAAAATTGAACTAAAAAGAAAACGTTTGATGAACACAATATGTTCCACCAGAAGCAGTTGATTTCGAAAGCTTGGGTACAACACCTTTATCCTGCTTTATAACTGCATATTTTATAGCTCAGGGTCTGCTCACACTTCAAACTGTCCGGTTCAACCCGAGTCCGGTTCAACCCCGCACTCCCCTACTATCGATGAAATTGTAGACCAGTCCTTTTGTTTGCGACCAGTGCTTTATTCGACCTCTTCCGAGTTTCGAGGTTCGTGGTAACTCCCAAATTCTGGCAAGTATATCCAAGAAATTAACCAACCCCAGTTATTATACTGAATAGTTTTAGACCTATAGCATTTTTGGGATTTTGTATAACTACCGTGTCCCAGCTAATAAACTGAATTATTTTGGTAACGAAAGACTACCGAATAATATTCGTAATCGGTATAATTTCGTCGAAAGCTGAATAAAAGTCGAGCATCGTGGTCCTGAAAATGCTAAAAATTATACTGAATAAAGTACCGAAACTGAATCGTGCAACTGCAGAATCACCATAAATATACCTAGTAGTTCTAGCATCAAAAAATTACCAACTAATTTCAGTTTCTGTCATTGCACCAAACGAAGTAACTAGTTTCTTAGCATAATAAGAACACTTTACATAAGTCAAGATTGCAGTCCCCCAACGATCGGCTCCTAGTTTGGTTCGCTAGTGTTTACACAAACCACAAAAGACTAGACTGATTAATTTTGTGTATCGTCAGAAACCTGAGACGTTTGAGTCTTACCACATAATATGCTCTTAATTTATTGTTTGACTAGGCGGCCCTTAATTGGATAATCTTTCCAAAAATCAAACATCTACTGTACCGTTTTAAATTCGGAAATCGTGTTTTCATTTTTCTGTTCTTGCGACGCATTTCAAAACGGCGCCATTTTAGTAATCGCTGGGAGAGGGGGGGGGGTCTACTGGGTCTACTGCAGAGAACAAAAAATTAATCACTCTTTTCAGGTGAATTCAAAGAAATTTTCAAACACAACAAAAAAATCTTCAACGAGGAAGATTTTCAGCCCTAAATATTTCCGGACGACTTCGAGACATGAATACAGGTTTGCAACGGTCAATATCGCCTTTACCTCCTCCGTGGAGAGGGAAGCCCCTAGGGTTGCCAGAGCCAGAGTCTAGCCCTAAAGTCTTTTTTTTTTCAAATGTGGCGGAATAGGGGAAACAGAGAACTAGGTCAGTCTTGACAACGACGCTGCCTCTAGTGGCTGTAAGCAATGTCTCGTTATGGTCCTCAGGAGAGTACCAACAATTCTTCTAACCCTAGCTCCTTGCAGAGTCTTAGGCCGGCATCATTCCTAACAGATTAATTCAGCACTTTGCATATTTTCATATAATTTACTACTCTAGGCGGAATTGTTAAATCCTAGTAGTTTGCATTACTTATACACATTTGTCTAGTGCTACCTCTATAAGGAGTTAATTGGTCTCAATCTGATTTCTCACAAGGTTCCTAATTGCCGACCAGGTTCTGGTTAATCCACACTGGTGAGGGATAAAAAGGCGCTTGAAGACGCCAGACCTTTGCGAAAACGGGCTATAACACTAGATAGAAGTCATCAGAGAATCTAAAAACTATTTAGGAAAAAATGCGAGAAAAATCGTGGGTACTCCGGTAGTAAATTAGATGGACTTTCTTGTGGCTGCACCCGAGTGTGGCTTGCAAATGCTAAACAGCTAAATACTTGACGGTTTGTTTTCCTTGGTCAGGAGAGTTAAAGGTAGAAAGTACAGTATATTTTCGAACTTAACATCTCAGTTTAACTCTACTTTGCGTGCTCGGTTTCAAAGTTGGCGGTCAGAACTCCTTTCTCGATGCCAACACCATCTACAGAAGAAATAATCAATCAGTCAATCAATTAGGTTAATTTCAGCACAAGTGCCATAAATAACAAAAAATACAAACAAAGAAAAAAAGAATATAGGAATTGTACGACTGCCAAACGGGTAAATAAAATACACAGGCTTAGAAGTAAGCGCGATAAGCTCATTATCACACAGTTTAAGTCGTGACAATAGAGACACTTGTGCTATCCGGCAGATTTCAGTGAACATGTGGCAATGATTCGACACTTGCGCAGAGCTAACACTGCAAATACGCGGAAGCCGAAAGATTCAACGATATGCAGTGTTGTAGCACACCTTCATACTCTGCATGGTCTGAGCAGTGGGGTTGATCAACATACCGAGTGCAATAAAGCTATGGCAAAATGTTTGAAATATTCGCGTCTTAACAGTAATATCAGCCATGTAGAACTTACGAGTTAGAACGTTTGCTCTCTTGCATAGGCTACCCATCATATGTTTAACATGTAAATCATCCCGATCAACATATGCTCAACATATGAAAGGTTTCTGTTGGAAAGGTGCACACATTCCAGGTTTCGAAAACGCTATTACGAAAGTTCTCCTTTTTCTTTTTCTGCTTTTGACAGTTGACGATCGACAGACAATTCTTGGATACCGTCACGATTGTCCGAGCCTGTGTGGATTCGATCTTATTAGTTGTGATATACTCCTTCAGAATCTTTTTACCCAGAAAAAATACCGTCGCCTAATACTTTAAAATACCTAAAATATGGCCAGTAGCTTAATGGCTGGTCATGGGTTCTTTTTCGATTTTCATTGAGAAACAACGGTAGCCTATAGTATACTCGTTTCTATTAAGTGCCAGTATAATAAAAGTCACGATAGACGTGACATATTTTAGCACACCTCTTTTGCAAGGAGGTTTGAAGCGTCTTCCGATTTCGTTCCTGTTACATAGGAATGTCAAGCCTAATATATACCGTTCTTATAAGAGGTATTACATTTGCCGCTTTGCTACAAGAGATACTACATTTGCTTAGGGCTACCATCATGGATAAAAACTCCTCTTTTTGGTTAAACACAATTGAACTAGTTGGTGCACAATTAGTTTAGACGAGGATCATACGATTTATAGAACCTCTTTGCTTCGAAGTGCAAAATCATCAAGGTTGAGCATACCAATAATATTTCTTGGTAACTTTTCCTACAAAAATCAGCTCTTATCTATAGCCAATAGAAATATTCGGAAGTTACCCCTCGGCACATTTTCTTCCCAAATAGCCTCTTAAGTGTTAGTTTACAAGTCAATGCACATTGATGTCATTGTTCTTAATCCGATCTTTCTAAAGTTACTTTAGCTTTGAAGCTAGAAAGCACAAGACCAGTTGTTTAGGGTATTACTGGACCTGATCATCCTAACTATTGGACAGAATACTGACATCACACAGACAGAAGTTTCATAACTGACAAAAGAACGTAGAACTTCGGATTTTATTTGGTGTGATTCTTCAAATATTGAGCTTTCCCCGTTATGTAGAACAAGCATTGACACGAAGAGCCGAAAAAGTATCAGTCGATTTTTAAATGTAATGAAGACGAACAAAAAAGTTAGCAGATATTTCTCGGCGGAGTTTTGGCTCTTCTAGTATGAATATGATTTGCATAAATAGCATTTACCAAACCCAATAGCTAACTTCTTCACTATTATTCATTGAAACTGTGCATTTTCGTGGTATCTGCTACAAAACTTCTGACGGTGTATGCACGTTATCACAATCAGATCCATTAGGTAATTCCGTTCTATCTTTACTGCCTGTAATAGTGCTAGGTGAAAAGTCATAGAATTTTCCGATCAAGAATTCATCCACTTATACAGTAGACCACTAATGAAGACACCACGTAGACTTCTGTTCAAGCAAATTCAAGATTTGGTCCATTTCAGTACGAACTACTCCTCAGGCCAGGAAACAAACTGTAAATACAAATTCAGTCTCTTTTTACGTCTATACCAGATCAAAATTGATCGAAAATGAACGCAGCATGGCTCCTTGTGCCGATCTGTCACCAGCTTCTGATAACATTTAGTTTCCCCGACCTTCCAGATTCCGGATGGACTACATGTCCGATGACAAATAAGGTTCAAGCGAGTGCCAAAACTTTTAATCATGTGCTGTAACAAAATTAGTCGTCTGGTTTTCGTCGGATTCCAGGGAAGAAAATAAGATTCAGATACGTATTCAGCATCTTTCGCTAGTCGGCTATCCCGTAAGCTTCAAATAGATATTTGTTCGGTCTTGATTCGGGAACCCCCGATCATTTCCTTAAAATAAAGTTACGAGGCCGATATACAAACTTGACCTAAAATTTGATCCAGTTAGTCCTCACATCAAATTTGGAAGAAAAAAAAATATCTCAATGAAGGTCACAAATACTTTGGGATCCAAAAACAATTTATTCATTCAGCTGGTATTACTTTTATATTATCCTGGTATTGTTATATTAAATAGTCAATGGAATGGAATACAATTTGAAGCGTAAATCCATCTATTAATAAAATAAAATATTGACAGACTTTGCGGCTCAAAAAATATTTGCTACACATTTTCGCTTGTCTTACAACGTTAGGAAACAATTACATCAACAACTACGATATCACCTGAACTTTTCACAAGTTCCATCACGATTCTTCACCCTTGGTAACCACAAAAAGAGGTCAACGACTTGCCTTTGTTCGACGTGGAGGGTTCGAAAAGCAGTTTTTCTAGGTTCAAGAACGGGGCTTCGAACGCCAATGTCGCGACTGTAGACAGTGCCAAGGTTACTACGACGTGGCCTATTAGGGAATAAACCTGGAAGAAGAGTAGTGACAATGCGATGATTCCACTGCGATGAATATACGAAAATTAGAATTAGGCCATTAATGTGCGCAAATTATGAAGTTTGTGCTTATAAATATCCCAGAATTACAAAAGTTTAAAAGATATGCTTGATCTTCTTGATTATTTTATTTGGAATTTAATCAGAGATACGAAGCCAGTTCAGATGAAACCTTTAAAGGGTTTTAACTTATTCTTGAACCTACTGATTGGAGGGGGAAGGTCCGAAAAAAGCTACGTTACTAGGCAGGAAAAAAATGGTTTAATTTTATTTCTTACACATTTATGTTGTGCATGCACTTGTTACCAGTAGGTGTTAGAAGAAAGTGGTTTAGAACGCTACAAAATACCCCATTCGGACCTAGAAGTAGGATATCTAGTTTCACTCAAATCTGTGTATTTCCTGCATCGCCCTGAACGTCTACAGACATTCCACAGTCTTTCCAGTATCCCCATTTCATCTCCCCTACAGTGGCCTAGTCTGGTTTGGATACAACACTGACCATCGAAAGCAGCTTCTCTTACCACCTATCAAGTTTGACTCGAATCTGAGAATTTTTCGAGAAATTCAGGTACCCTCCCCCCCCCCCCCATACCGTGCTCAGATCCGTTCCGGCCAGTAAATATGTCTTCTGGGGCATAATGTCTCTCTACTTTCCAAGTATCATTCAAAGCGCTCCCCGCGTTTTGACCCCTATGCGAGCCACGACACTTTTGGGACTCTCCCAGCTGTGGCCGAATACGACTCGGATATATAAACTTCAAATCTCTGACATCTTCTTCTCCTGTCCTTCAAGTATGATTCTAATTGGCGAGTGTCTAGAAATAGTCGGTGCCTGCTTCATCCCCAGGATCCGAATTTAATCATTATCCCATTTGACCATTCGTATGGTTTTTCTCCATGTCATGTAGTTTCCGGACTCCTTCCAGCCATGGCCGCATGTGGTCCACTAACATGTATATCCAGATCATCATTTCTTCTCAGCCATACAGTTTCACTCGAATGAGACCACCCGTCGCGGTTCGCAACTTCTGACCGCAGCAGTTTTGTGAAACCCCCTCCAGCTCCTCAAAGAGACCCGATACGAATTGGGTATGTCAAGGACTTATGACTGTTCTTCCCACCAAGTTGATTCCAATCCGTCGCCTTTAGCGTATCACGAGATTTCTGGTGCCCCTCCACCTCCACCCAAAGCCATCGGAACTGGTTCAGATTTAAAGAGGATTGTCTGAGAAATGAGGTCTTAAAGCTTAATTTTCATTAAGATCCAATCACCCACTCGAAAGTTGTACATACTTCAATTTTCCGGGACCCCTACCTCCAATCCCGCAGATGATCTAATCGCGGAAATGATATGCCTGTCAAGCTCCATCGTCCTAGCTTATGTGGAGGTGCCCAAACTAGCAAAATCCGGACAGACCAACGAACCGACAGACGGACAGAAATGCGGTCGCATGTAAGGCACTTGAACGATGCCATAAAAGCAGAAGCTCATGACCCAATCTTTGAAAAAAAAATATACCTATATATCTGACTTCGGCGGGATAATTCTAAGAAATGCAGAAAATCTGAAGATAATACCATATTACTTCGTCAAGGAGACAGTTGGAAAAATATTCATGCTTCACTGAAAGTTAAAGCTAGCAGAAAAAGCTTACAAGTTTATCACACATAATCCTATTTGACAACACTGTTAGTTAATCAAATAATTCTCCATTACGCGATTGTAAGGCCTCACATTCTCACAGTATTCTAATATAAACTATTCGAAGGATTAATAGAACCTACCTTAGGTGAAGCATGGTTCTGGTTTTGCCAACTAATAGGAGCACTGGTGTAATGAGGGTTTACAGGAGACAGACATGGCAACCTTTCGGCGGGTAGCGTGTCAGGATTTAGAGGGAGTCATACAGCTAACATCATAAACAAAAGGTGACTGAAGGGAGGGCAAATGACCCCTCATTACGCCAGTGCATCTGTTAGCTCCTTTTATAATTAGGATCAAACTTCATCTAAGATAGGCTCGTTTAACCTTACCATTATACCTTCTGGAGCACTGTACGGGCCTCATATTCTCACAGTCTTCTTATATCAACTATTTCAAAGATATCCAGGGCGCTAGTATAGCATGCATTTAGGGACAAAATTGGTAAAAATGTTGCAGAGAATACATGAAATGTCGTCGAGAACGCATGAATTTTTGCCGAGATTTTTTGTGTGTATCCGAGACTGCAATGTTTGTTGCCGAGAATGACAACTTTGTAGCCCAGATTTCCACTGAAGCGTGTCGGCGAAAAATACAGATATGTGTTCGAAACCAAAAATCCAAGTCCCGAGATGAAACAAAGAGTCGCCGAGATCGCTAGAAATGTCGCCGAGAATTCGCATAATGTCGCCGACATTTCGCGTAATGTCGCCGACATTTTTTTGAAAATAACATACAAGTGAAAAAAGTGTTGCCGAGAACTGACCATTTGTAAGTCCGGAACAAGTGTGATTCTTCGCTGCAGTACACGCTCGCTACCATTATAAGTACCATATTTGCTATCACGCTCTTGTTGGTATTGGTCTAATCAATAAACAGTGTCAATATGAACAACAGTTGCTCAAAAGTAAGATCCACAAGAAGTTTCAAAGTAAAGGATATGTCTCAGAGGCAGGAGTGTTGCGAAGGGGGTGGTGGGGGGTGCAACATTCGGTAACTTACTCGGTATAATTGCCAGGATTCAGTAGTTACCACGAACTTGAAGAGGTGGAGTGAAGCACTGGTCGCAGACAAAAGGACTGATCTATGATTTCATCAGTAGTCCTTACTTTTATTTGTATCCTAAAAACACGCTCTTATCGCAACTCTTATCACAAAAGACGAAAGACGAGTCATTTAACTAGGTTGTAAGCCAGTTTTAGGGATTGGGATTTTTCGAAACCCTGAAAGCTAGAACTTGCATGTAAATAGTTGAATTTGGCAGGAAAAAACGAACATAAAAAAATATCGCCTGCGGCGCTCACTTTCTGTGATCATGGGTAGTACTGACTAGTCCTACAGTCAAGGTCGTCGCGACTGGGGGAAGAGTGGGGACGCCCCCTCCCCCAATGCTGTTGGGCAGTCGGTAAAAACTAACCGAGTTGCAATTTTTCGTCAAAACAGTTGATTTTTTCATGAAAACAGTCGTTTTTGTCTGAAAATTGGTCGATTTTTCAACGAAATAGTCGTTTTTTTCTGAAAATCATCGAAAACAGTCGTTTTTCTGCAGAAAAAGTCGGTAAAAATTAAAAGCCAGTCGGTAAATGCCTCGTCCCCCCACCCAAACATTTTTCTAGTAACGCCTCTGCCTACAGGCTGCTTCTGCCGGGATTTCGCTCCTTCCGGTTTCTGGGAATTCTTAGGATCCTGGTGTTTAACCCATAAAAGGTAGAATTCGTACGAGAAGAGTCAAATTTTCGCCTACAAGAAAGAAAATTAGATTTAGAAAATGTTCGCCTTCGGTACTCAATTTCCTTTTGTCTTGGGTACAAGAAATAGAAGCTACCACTGCAATCGCGCAGTAGCCTATGCTTTTCAAAACCGACGACTAGGAGCTGGCTCATCTTCTTTCATGCTGCTCTTTAGTGTTACTCTTTGTACGTAATCCTTTCTCTTCAATAATTTAAAGTTGGAATTTTCTGTTTCTAGGATTCAGTACGATTTTTGAAATATTTGAATTTTGGCTCTGCACCCCCCCAACGAAAATTCACTTGCGAAGCCTCTGCTAATCGGTGCTAAGAAAGCTAGAACAAGTATAGTCGCTGAAAGAAAATATAATTGAAACGCATTTAGTTTATGGATATAACATCAACAAATGTGTTACCACCTTATAAATTTTGAAATAATGACTGTAGCACAAAAAACTGGTTCTGGCAAGCTTGACTTTGACATCGACAACTGATTTTCTCTTCCATATAAGTCATCCACCAATAGCCTTGTACAATGGTTAGGGCTAAGTTTCAAGTATAGCAAGTATGTAGTGGGTCTTGCAATAGCCTTGTCACATGGTTATGGTTCAGGTTCATCTTTTTGTATGGTAGTTTAGGTTCATCTTACCAGGAAATGTCAGGTAAGCAGCACTTTGTAGCGTCTCCGTGACTGGAAGTTCAAGCCCATCTCAGAACCATGCTTGTTCATGGTTTCATATTCAAGTCGAAGATCAGAGGTTCTCAGAACTTACACGTCAGCACGGCTAGAAATTGGCTCAAGCTCAATGCTTCCAACTGTACTTCCAATGACTTATTAAGATTGTGATTGTTCAACTGAATTTCATAGAAACGAAGTGGTTTATCTGATGGGTGGAAATAAACAAGAAATTTTGGCCCGGTGATGTAGCTTTTCCACCTCGAAATTCCGGGTTCCTCACTACTATAGATCACCAGAAGCTGAGGAATATATCCTTTGCATACATGCTCCCCGTATTGATTGTTAATTAATATACTTTTTCCAAATTTTGGCTATCACAATTTGACTTCAAATTTCAGGAAGTGCTCAACAATGTTCAAAACTGGAGCTTGAGTCCTGGTTATATCCTCCTGTTGGCTTTGGACACCAATGACAACTGCATGGGCTTTGCCTATTCCTTCTTGCGGACAAGTTTTAGCTTCCGGACCTTTAATAGCTGATTTCCTGCACTGACTTCCAACAATGTTCCTTAGATATCTGATTTTGTGAATTTTTGTGAAGAATCTTTAATTATTTTTCCACAGATTCATTTTCCAGCTTGAGAGGCTTGAGCCTGAAAAAGGACGATTGCCAAGAAGGGCCGAAGTATAGCTCTAATGAAAATGTAGCTGACTTATCCATTTCGAACCGTCAAAAAAGATTCGCAGTCAGCTTGGGCTGAAGGAATTTCTACAACCTTCTTTATTATCCCACAACTAAAAATTCTCCTGCTTTGGAAAAATAACTGTTTGCTAATTCAGTCTCAGGCAAGGAGTTTTTAGTAAGACTCTTTGCTTCAAAGTCAATCTAGATATGTTATGGAAGAAAAGCAAAAACTACACCATAGCCAATTCTTAGCAAAAGAGTCATTGACAGTCAAAGCTATTTCAGTCAATTCCCACTCAAATTATAATAAAACATGAGGTACTTGTACCACTGAAAGAACTTTAAGGCTGCAATGGCCTTGAACTTCTGACTTTTCTTTGGTATATGATTCCTCCTTTGGGAAACAGTAAAAACCTCATCAACCTATCAAATCAAGTTGACACTGAAGGAAGGTCCATGAATAATACAGAACTGCACCCATTTAGAAACTCATACTTCCTGAATCCTGCACCGCCTACTTCTTAGTTTTTTTTGTAGATTATTTTGTCGGAATGATCCTATAATTCTAAGCAGAGGTCTCGTTTCATAGAAATATAGAGAGGCAAAAGGCACTGCACAGGGGTGGCGGGACTGGGACTCAGGGGCC
Organism: Branchinecta lynchi; assembly: GCA_023053575.1. Classification (NCBI taxonomy): domain Eukaryota; kingdom Metazoa; phylum Arthropoda; class Branchiopoda; order Anostraca; family Branchinectidae; genus Branchinecta; species Branchinecta lynchi. The sequence goes on from JAKZAP010000021.1 coordinate 26,185, forward strand.
CTTCTAAGTGTTTGGGCATGTTGGTGATAAATCTCAAATATAAGACTAGGTTTCTACATAGGAATTGTAACAGGGTTAAAACGGATAGATATCTGAAAACAATAGGGGAATCCAAAAAATTGTGTCTCAGAGAAGACGCCCATAAACTATTGAGAAAATTGTCCATAACAAGGGCTCGGCAGGCTCAAGCATTGTCGGTATTTCCGACATCGATTACCCTTTAGCCAAAGGAAACGGACGATCAGAATGAGATTTGTGCGTAATACGCATATAAATAGCTGTTGATATTACGGAATTTGTGTGTCAGAAATGGCTCGTTAACTGACGTGAAATCCCGGGAGTAATTGTGCGTGAGACGTATGGGTATGGTGAGGATTTTGTAGATGTTCGAGTGGAAGCGAGGAGTTGGGCACTCCCGCTAAAGTCTCTGAGGTTCCGATGTTTGGGTCGAGACGGAACACATGCTGTGCCTACATCTCTACAGATGTAGTGCCTCGACGTCATGGAATCGACCAATGTAAGACCTGGATTTAGGCTGTGGTGCCCCCTATGTTGGATAAGGAGCAGGAACCGTCACAAATTACCAGAGGACTTCTGCGATAGAGTGACTCTATCAACGATCAGGCAAGTGATTTGGCCACAACGCAAGTAATTATCTCCTAATGCACGGAATTTGATACCTAGCTGATATGTGCTAGAGGACTGAATAGAAGTAATTAGCTGTTGCAACCTTTCTTCGCGTACGGCACCCCACAAACGTTGGAGCGAGTTCAATCTCGGTCGTCAGCGAATGACAAAAACCTGTCTCCTAATACTAACGCATGAAGACCATAACAATTCAACCATCTGCACGTTTGTGGTCTATGCACATTGAACTTATCTTTTTGGTCTGTTGTCTTATTAAGTACGAGATTGAGGGTAATCCCTCCTACATAAATAAGTCTAACATATCAACTAACATATTCAGTAAGCAAGTCCAGTAGTAAACTCGCCGCGGACTTGGAGCATTGATATGTGCACAAATGACTGCGTTTTCCGCCTAATTTTGTTGCTTTATGCTTAAAGTGCAGTATATATGAAACTAAGAACGTTTGCGAATGTAGTTACGCTATTGGTTAAGCCAATTTAGCATCGCTTAGCATGTAACGCTTTCGGTTATACCAAGTTCGATACGTATTGAACTTCGAACCTGGAAAAATAGATGAAATCTGAAAAGATCGATTTTGTGATCATTGCAGTTTAAGAATTAAATTTGTCGAAGTTTTCACCTTAGCAGACCTCCGACATTTTACGAGTTGTTTTTAGTAGTCTTATGTAGTGTCAGTCTCCCTTTGTTTTGAGCAAAAATGTACATATGACCCACAAAGATGGGCAATCGTAAACAACACTCGCACCAGCGGAAAAAAAAAAAAAAAAAATCTGACAATTACTTTTACAGGACTACCAATACTACCATGAATAGAGGAACTGCACCTTCAGGACGGACGCAATGCACTTTTGCTCTCCGACCACCACGCGAAAACACCAAGCCGACGATACCCTTTTGGAAGAGAGGAGAAACAACTACTACGGTCCTCTTGCTGGGAAGTAAGGGTGCCACACCCTTAAAACACTCACCAACAGATTCCTCGGGAAGAGAACTAGGCCAGAGCAACATGCAAGCAGTAGTGTCCTCTATGCAATATTTAGGCGGATAAAGTACCGTGAGTAGTGTGGGTCGGGGTCGATTGAACAGTGCGGGCGATGGGAATGCAGTGAATCATTTAAAATTGCGGGATAGCAAATATTACCATGTTCAGAATTAGATTTCTTTTGGTTCGCGAGCGGGCGCCAAAATGTGTTGTTCTTTAGAAATGCGGTGTGTATTACAGCCATAAAAAGGCTATCTTCTATTTCATGCTCCCAGAATAGACTTCTCATCCGACGGTGAAAGGGTAGTAGATGGAACGCACAAGCACTAGTTTTTATGGACAGCGAGAGGGCTCCCTTAGAGCCGCGCTTAGCACCAGTATAGCACAAGTGGTATATAAATGCACAAGCAAGGATAGTCTAACGGCAGAATCCGAGCGCTCCTTGAGAGGACTTGGAAAGAACATTCGCCGACATCATCTACAATATTTTTTTTCTATTTTTTATTTGTATATGTACTTATTATTATTAAGGGCCATCCTTCCAGGGGATCCCGGCTCTGATATTCAAGGTATCAACGATTTTATGTATGTATCGGGTTTTTACGTTATTTAGTATATAGGGAGTTGTAGATAATAATTAGCACGGAGGGCTAAACCTGGTAAGGTGGGAGGACCGTACTGAAGTAGTTCACGCCTCTCAATTGTAACTCTGAAACCTCTGCACAAATGCGCACCGGCCGACTTGCTCATTCTCAGAACCGCGAGCTACCGAGCGTGAGTCATAGCCGTGGGACTGAGTCCTGACCGGCTCACTCGGATTTACCGACTTCAACAATACCATGTAGACAGTTTTTATTGATGACGGATGCAATCTCAGCAAGTCTGCAGGTGGGCTAGTGCCTGGTTTTAGTGTATCGGTTAATTATGTATATATGTAAGATTCTCCACGTTTAAGGGAGATCAGTCGAGCCTAAGACTAGCAGTGTTGCTGTACAATTGGTAGTAATTGCCATATCGTTATTTGAGGATTATCTACGTATGTATTAAAGTCTACCTTGAACCCACTGAGCTGTAACTGCATTGGATGATAAAGTATATTTTAACCCTAGTTTGTTCAACTCTACAAGCCCTAGGATATAGACCCCCACGAGCCTCCCCACGCTACCGAATCAACCATACCGCGTCTTATCCTCGATATTACATTGTCTCCAGTTCAGAACTTATATTTTGTTGGAATTCTCCTTCATTCTTGCAGCGAACTCGGCGACAGTTCGTTTCATCGAGGGAACTAGAATCTCGGCTACAAAGGGGTAATTCTCGGCAACAAACATTGCAATCTCGGACACACAAAAAATCTCGGCGACACCATTTTTCACTTGTATGTTATTTAAAAAAAAAATCCGCCACATTTCATGTATTCTCGGCGACATTACGTGAAATCTTGGCCACATTTCGTGCGTTCTCGGCGGCACTTTGTTTCATCTCGGGAACTAGATTTTTGGTTTCGAACACATATCTGTATTTCTCAGCGACAAGCTTTTCAGTGGCAATCTCGGCTACAAAGTTGTCATTCTCTCGGAAACACAAACAAATTTCGGCGACAAAAACGGTATTCTCGGCTACATTTAATGTATTCTCGGTGACATTTCATGTGTTCTCGGCAACATTTTTACCAATTTTTACCCAAAATGCATGCCATACGCTAGACAAACGCTGGAAGTCTGAAGATATATAAATCACTCTGAAAAGAAGCAACAGGGGAAATCACTTACCATAGTTAAATTCGTATAGTAGAGAGGTGACCTCGCATGGGAGAAATACAATGCCATCCACTCATAGTGAATAATGTAAGCACAGAAGGTCAGTCTTCCTAAGATCATGAATGGTTTCCATGACAGGAATGTATTGATAGGACCTACATAAAAATGTTTTCCTTACTATTTTCCTTATTTATTACCTTTCATATGCCGAGGGAACAAGACGTAAAATAATAAAAAAAAAAGGGCTAAAAGCTCATATAGCACTTGCTGGAATAGTTAGCAAGCGTAATTATGGTATATCCGGCATACAAAGTTTCGACCCCCTTTGTAACCCCCTGTCACCGGATCTGGTATTTTTATGTAAATAGCACATTTACGGCCTTGATCATTCTACACGCACAGTTCCATTTAGGCCCTGCACCATAAAGGTGCGGAAAGACGCCATAATGTAGAAAGTAGTATCTGACCATATTACGGTCTTCTTGATAATGGTCTTTGTCAGAATGTAGGTAAAAGAAAGGGATCCTAAAATCAATAAAATTGATTGAAGGTCAAATTTGATTGCAATCATAACACAAATAACGGGTTAGGAATTTCTTTCTGTTGGATAATCGAGCTGACTTAAAAAAAATTACCTCCGTATCCCATGTCACAAGCGAAAACCACCCAACCTAAGCAAATGGCCCATACTGCTCGGTGGAATCCACCATATATGATCTGTACCTCCTGCGGCACCTCCGGTTCTTTATCGGCGTAGCCTGACATGCCATACTGAACAGCCATGGCAGAAGCACCTGCAACAAGCCACCCAAGGACAGAGAAGACTTGCGCCAGACCAGGTTTTAACTAAAAATAAACAGGTTAATAAATTAATAATTTGCAAGGTATTGACCGAGGTAAGAAGTGCATTAAAAGAAGAAACGAATCTGATAAAAGAGAAAATCGGGCTATGTACTATTTAAAATCTTTAGGCCTACCAGGCTTGAAAAGTGGCCTACTCCAAGTATTACGAAATTAAAAAAGTCAAGTAACTTGAGTGCAAATTACTGTTAATTACTCGTGTGCACATATCCTGGAGTACTTAATATTTAGTACGAAGTAAAATAAATAGGTTCTTGAAGTACCAATCTAGTACCAACGCATATTCAAACACTGTCTCAGGCAAATTCTGCTTACAATGTCCCCCCCCCCCCCACAAGCCCATTGGTCCGAAGTACTCACGCGTGTTCAATCCGCGCTGCTCTGATATTCATCCTAACAAAATAGTCAACCGGACACTTGTTCGGACACCAGCATCGAAGTTAAAACAACTTGCGGTTATTCCGCCACGACTAACGTCCAACGAGTCCCTTTGTTCAGGCAAGACTGGCACAATACAACAAAAAGTGGAATCAGGAACCCAGGGTAACTGTGCAGTACAACAGTAGAAGCACCAATTCAAGACCACTGATGGAAATTGATTAAGGACGGCCAGAAACTCACCTATATAAAAAAAAACACCACCATCCGACACACACACTGTTGTTGTTAGTAATGTCCTGTCGGATCTTCTTAACAGTAATTCCAGGACGCAACTCATTGACACCGTTGAAGGTAACGAAGAGATTACTAATGTCAAAGTGAATACTCAAAGAAATCGTCTCATCGTCCACACTTGAAGTTCTTCATATGCAGAGGTTGTTGCGAGATGAATCACCAAGGGTTTGCTGGAGGGTACTACTGCCAAAATTATCTCTCCTAAATTTGTGGGTGTTGTGAGGACCGTTCCACCCCAAACCACGGTGTAGAGAAATGCCCGCACAATGCGCTCGTTTTACTGGTTGCCACAGTTATAGCAAAGACTCGCCTTGCTCAGTGCCTCCAAAGTGTGTCAATTGCGACAGCTGTCATGTCTCTTTTAGCCTCAGATGCAGCGTTATGAGGAATGCCGTGGGTCATGGCAAATAATGTTTTTTCAGGAAAAGAAACTGTGATGTGTGTCATTAAATATCAATGGTACAAACGACAAAAATCTTCTACTTGATGATTTGCTAGGCAACTCTGACATTCTTTTTTCAAGAGTATCTGCTATCCGCCTTAGTAGCGAAAGTTTGGGTCGATCTCCTGAGAATTTTGTGTTCATCCAGCCGGCAATGAAAACTAGACCTAAGTTGACTGGCCAACGACAAGTGTTACAGCAACCTTTGTTTGGTTTCGCCAACTAAAGCGTTGCGAGAGCAACACTTTGGTTTTGTTTCTTCGCTAGCCCACCCAGTTTTTCAAAATGGTATGTTCCAGTCCAAGAAAAATATCTTTCTTCACATGCTTATCCGCAGCGTTGACGAAAAAAAACCCCAGAATATGGGAAGTAGGCATTAAGTTGACTTTGCAGCCAGTTGAACTTTATCCTTTTCAATCGTAGATATCGGGACTTTTAGAAACCTGGAACACTATCTTATATAACCTTAGTTGGTTTTATGAAACTATCCTTAGCTTTTTAGTTCAAAGTACCATAGATGTAACTCTACTAATTATTGCGAAACATATCATTGTTTTACATTATCATTTGTATCCGTTGCATTAACACTTAATTCTAGGTTACAGGGAAAGACCATCAGCATAGACCATTCAAGCATCTAATGAAAATGACAATGCCTTAGCAAACGATTGTAGAACGACGACATGAACCAAATTTTCTTGACATAAAGAAACACTGGAAACAAAATAGGTACACTTACTAGGAAAATTCAGAAGCCCCTTGTCGCCGAAGATTATTCTGGAGTAATCGCCGATTGTTAGTTATATGTCCCTGACTTGTCTGACAGTTGGGTTCCACCTATTTTTTTTTTTTTAGTGTGTACCCTACCACTGAAGTTGTCAACCCCCTTCTAAGTTACAGTGATATACCAACATGGAGACTAATTCTCTCACCCTCAGATTTATAGAGATCAAAGAAAATCTGCACCAATTCAGGAAGCTAGAGTGACACCTGTTCTTAAAGGAGGCGATACCAGTTGACTAGATAATTATATACCAATTTCAGTGCTACCTGTCATGTCCAGAATTTTGGAAAAAAATTTGCTAACCGTTTCCATAAGTACCTTGAAAATCAATAACGCGCTGAGCCCCACCCAACTTGGATTCAGATATGGACACACAAATGAACAAGCTTTGATATTTCTGACTAGCGTAAAAAATGCAGCATTAGACCAAGGTTACAAAAGCTGCAGCAATATTTTTGTCATAAAGTCATTTGACACGGTGGATCACGCAATTCTTCTGGCAAAATGTGAATTTTATGGAGTTCGAGGGCCAGCTCTGCAGTTCCTTCGTGAGTTTGGTAGATCGCAGTTCATAGAAATCAGAAATGCTAAGTCGCCCTCATGTTCTATGATGGAGTAGCCTACTTCAGAATAAAGCATTCCGGACAGTATGTGGAAAAGAAGCGCGTGAATCGGTAAGAGAAATTTACCGTGAAGTTAAAATATTACCGGCTGGTGGTCTACGTGATCAATCAATCAATCAATCAATCAATTTTATTTAGAACCCTAATAGCACTAGGCTAACATGGGCCGGAAAAATAAAGACTCACTACAATACAAGTAAGACGCAATATAACAAACAATAAATAAGAAACGAACATAGATCATGAACAGTTAAAATGTTTAGTAAAATACGGAACGAATGAATTTAGGTATCTTTCGGAAGATTTCGTAGGTGGGGGAACAATCTTGGGTTTTGGGTCGTCCTTGCTTCGCGTATTCGGTCCATGAGAGGGTGTAACGAAGTCCGGAAGGAGGGTCCTGTGGTGTTGAGAATTCAAAATTTGGTGGCCAAAACGCATGAGAAGTTTTTCGATATCGAGGATTTGAAGGCTTTCGTTATAAGATTTGTAATTGTGACCAAGTATTATTCTGCAGGCCCTCTTCTGCAGTCGTTCGATTTCGGCATCCTGAGCTTTACTTAAGCCAGGATGCCAAATTTTGCAGCCGTACTCTGAAATGGGCCTTACATAATTTTTATAAAGTGTCACTAGTTCATGTCGTGGAACCCCAAACCGCTTCAGGTAAGAAAACGAACGAAGGGTGGCACAGCTATTTTTCACTATTTTTCCCACTTCACTTTTCCATTGGAGGTTATTATCCAGAATGATGCCAAGAATTTTAACAGAATTTTCAGTTTTCATCGAAGATTCTGACTCGACTGTCTGAAGTACTTGTTTAGTGAAGTTAATCCTCATGACATGACTTTTGGAGTTGCTGACTAGTAATTTGACATCCGAGCATTGCTGATGGAGATTGGCGATCATGTCATGGAGCATCCGATCTTCATTGCTTCGAATATCACGTAGAAGAGGAAGTGTGAGGTCATCAGCAAACTTCAAATGGTTTCGTTTCCTATGTTCATCATGAATTTGTTGACTACCATCAAAAACGCCAAGGGCCCGAGACGAGTCCCTTGTGGTGCGCCACAAGTTATCCTAACAGGCGGTGAAATGTCTTCATTGTTGAGCTGTACACAGTGTGATCGGTCAGTGAGAAAACTAGCGATCATCCGAACAAGGAATTTACGTGCACCCATGTCTATAGCAGCAATTACAACTTTTCCGTGATCGAGGTAGTCAAACGCTTTAATGAGGTCGGCGATCAGGAGGTGTACGTAAGAGTTTGCCTTTTCAAGATGTTTAAGGACGTCGTCAAGCAGGAGTGCGAGATAATGGATTGTGCTGTGACCAGGCCTAAAGCCAAATTGTCGAATGTCTAGAGAGTCTTCTATGTCACTGTACAGCCAGCGAAATAAGAAACCTTCAAAGACCTTTGAAAAAATCATTGTTTTAGAAATTGGTCTCAAATCCGTAAGGCCAGTAGGGTTCGACGTTTTTGGAATGGGGGTGATGAAAGCTTGTTTAAAAGCTGACGGGTAAATTCCTTCTATCAAAGACTGGTTGAATATAGCAGCAAGCGGAGCAGCCAATGCTTTTGCACAGGGGACGATAATCTTCGCCGGGACTTCATTTGGTGTGCTGGCCTTATTGAGATCAATCTTACTTAGCTCATCTTTCACCTGCTCTGGAGAAATCGTTGGGATTTGAACTACCTCTTCTTCACGAGGTGGAAGCTCAGTGAGAGGCCCGTGTTTCCGGCAAATATCAGCAAAGAATGAGTTGATCTCTTCAGGAGAGAATGGTTCACCATCATCCCGGAGAAGCTTCTTTTGCTTAATGTTTCTTCCCATCAACTTTTGGATGCTGCGGTGAAAGTTCTTGGGATCGCTTCGGAAAAGTTTCTCCGTAATGCTGATACCATGTTGTTTACGGGCATCCCGACACTTCCTGACTATGATCTTGCCTATTTTCTTTGCCTCTTCTTTATTCCCGTTCACAAACAGACGATCCCTCTGTTTGATAAGGCGTCTTATCTCATCAGTTACCCACGGTTTACCGCGAATATTTACAGTTTTCAGTATCCCCTGATCTGTATCCCCTATGTTTTATGTACCATTATCAGAAGAATACCTTACCGTCATGTTTTGAAAGAGTTTTTGTTGTTAACTCTGATGTTCACAGCCACGAAACGCGTTCGAAAAATGATCTTTGTGCTCCATTGGCTGTGATAACTAGGTCTAAGTTTTCAATCATTTATAGAGGGATTAAAATGTGGAATGGGCTAGAAAAGAAATTATTGGAAAAGGAAAATATGAATGAGTTTAAAAATGAGATTAAAAATAAAATTGGTGGTAAGTATGATTTCTAGGAAATAGATTAAATTAATAGATTAATTTTTTTTTTTTCTTGCCCAGTTGGAGGAGAGAAAGTTATTTTTTTTTAGTTGTTTTGGTTTGTTTGTTGGTTGAAGGTTGATTCCACTGCTGTCAAAGTTATGTGATCGGTATTGTGGATTTATTGGTCACCCCCCGGACAACCTGGACGCCCGGGTTCTCGGGTGACTGGTTTATTTGAAGATGTATCGTTTAGTTTTGATGTTTTGTTACAAGTTGTTTCCTGTGATTTTTTGTAAAATAAAGAATAACCTAACCTAACCTAACCTATGAACCACTTCTAGCAACCGATTCCAACTTACAAGTCCATCTCCCCGTGATAGACAGAGTCCTATATTGTATTCAGTTCAAATACACCAGAAACAAATAATAAGATTAATAGGTCCACCAACTAGCAAAAGTTACAAGCCCCTCATCGACGAAAATGATTATGGTCTAAAAGTCGATTTCTGCTTACAAGTAAAACAGAACAACAGAATATTGGAAGTAGGGACTAATTTGATTTTGCAGCCAGTTGAACTTTATCATTTTCAATCGCCGACATCGTGACCATTGAAAACTTGGAACATTATCTTACATAATCTACTTCGTGTTATAAAGCTATCCGTAACTTATCAGGATCAAAATACCATAGATACAACTCTGTTAATTATTTCGAAATTATGTCGTTGTTCTACATTATCATTTATATCCGTTTTGTTAACACTTTCGGAAACCTCTCACCGCCGAAGATGATTATGGTATAACAGCCAACTGTTACTTAAAAGAGTTACCAGTCCCTGACAAGTCTAACAATTGGATTCCGCCTATTCTTTGTTTGAGTTTGTACCCTACCACTAAAGTTAATAACCCCTCAAAGACTTAAAACGGTTGATTTTTGTTAATGAAAACAGTCGGTTTTTCTAAAAATTGGTCGATTTTTCGTCAAAATAGTCGGTTTTTCTGAAAATCAGTGGATTTTTTTTCAAAAATACCATTTTTTTTTGCTGAAAACATTCGTTGTTTCGGCAGAAAAAGTCGGTAAAAATTATTTAATTTCTTCATTTACTCCGCTTTCTGAAAATGGCGGTTATAAATAAATTACTTACTTACTTAATTCCATGTTACAGTGATAGACCAAGGAGACTAGTTTTATTACCCTCTGATTTATAGACATACAAGAAATATGCACCAATTTTCACAGGTTTATAGCCCCTCATGAACCACTTTTAGCAACCACCCATCTCCCAGAATTGATGTCGCGATCAAAAAACATAATAGAAATAATAATTAATAGGTACACGAACTACCAACTTTGCTAACTCCTCATCGCCGAAGATGATTATAGTCTAACAGCCGATTGTTGCTTAAAAGTACCCTAATGTCTCACGACTGGGATCGGCCTATTTTTGGTTTCAGTGTGTACCTCACTACTGAAGTTGTCAACCCCTCCAAACTTTCGAACTGTTCTATCTCATAAGGAATTTTTGTACCAAAAAAAGATGACATATACTTTGATCAGCTCATCAAGATCTATCGAATGACGTTGACAAACAAAAATGCTATATGTATTAGTTCAAAAGTTGACTTTTTTGACGTAGGCCAATTTTCTAATATCACCACTTAGAAAGGAAGAAAGGATAAGCTCTAATTTATTTAGCAGTGAGAGAACTTGTCAAGCTTCAGAGGCCCATCTGATATAATTTCTCTTCGTCACTCCCAAGTGTAAGAAATGGAACGACAAACTCAGCTGAAATCACGAACAGAAATGGGTAGAAACAATAGATGGCAGCACTTTCGGACCCATGGGAAAATTACACTTTTTTATTCTGTAATTTTTTCTATTTATCACTCAAAGAAGATGTATTGGCTGTGGGGCCACGGAAATGCTGCATATATTTCGCACTTATAGATATAGATCCTATCTTCAGTTTATTGCTGTTTCTTCAGTATTAAGCAAAGTTTTCGAGCGGATCCTATTGCCACATCTGATTCGATCTTGCCTTATAGGTGAAAAATTTGGATTTCGGTCTTTTTATGGTTTTGCCACAGCCCATCGGCTTCTTAAACGTGTTATGCGCCCCGCAACGGAGTCGAAATCTTCAGTTTTCATATGTAGTGTAGATGTGGCTGCAGCTTTTCATTCTATTCTACATCCCCAGTGCTTTCTTTCCCTTATTGAGTCTGGTGTAGATGCTAGTATAGTGAAAGTGCTTAGATTCTGGTATGGTCACTCTGTTATTAAGATTTGTCTTGGTGATTCGACAGAAAAGGGAAGTTCTGGAATGGTATATTCTGACAAAATCCCGCTTAGAAAAGGTGTAAGACAGGGTTCAGTCTTGAGCCCTATCCTATTTAACAGTGCAATTTATTCTGTTACGCGAAACCTGCAAGGAAGCTTCTCTATGGACGAGCTTGACCTGAGCTATGTCTCGTATGCGGACGACCTACTTCCTTTGAGTGCTTCGCTATCCGCGCTTGAAGACAATATCCATCTTTTAGTCGATATGTAGAAAAACATTGGCCTGTCAGTTAACTATTCCAAAACTGAGATTCTTGTCTTCAATGGACGGGCTAATAACGATTCGCGGTTGCGTGTAAATGAGAACACTGTTATACCTCAGTCTACTTCGCTTAAATACTTGGGCCTTGTGTACGGTTCTGATATCCGTATGTTCAGAGGACGAATTTCGGATACCGCTTACAGAGGTATGTGTATTGGTTACGGTAAAGCTGTCGCACTAAAGAACACAGTAAATAGACTAATCCTAGGGCGCCTGTTCAGTGCTTTGGTCACACCGCACTTTCTGTACATTTTTCCATTTTGGGATTTGCTAAACATTTCCGAGAAAAGGCAAATTCGGACAAAATAGTACAAACTGGCAAAATACCTTCTCGGACACCCCCGTGGGAGTCTAATTCAGCCCTCTCGAAGAAGTACCACGTTATCGAGGCTTCCGCGAAGTGCGAAATCATAGAGTGTCGTGCTAGATCCCGGGCTCTCAAAAACATATTTGAATCGCCGTTGACTCGCCTAACATATCTATAAGTTTTATAAAGTTTATGTAGTGTTTCGTTTTCTTTGTGTGTAATTCATTTTTCTTTCTTTCTATTACTCCGCTCTTTCATTTGTTGTATAGCGGGCCTCAATAAATTATTATTATTATTATTTAAAACTGGTCCCTGTCTGCTTGCCTACTAGAACGGAGCTTTTCACTCGAAAGCAGAAACATGGTTTGATGAAACGAAAGCTTGGCTGCATAACTCCAGACAGTCCTCTCTGACATAGGCTATATAACTCCACTTCACTTCACCGACAGTAGGCTCTGGCTCAATTACAAGCAACCATCCTTTTTTGCCCCAGGCAAGAGTTCTACGGAGCTTTCCGAAATGTAATGTCTTACTCATCAATCCGACCTATGGTTCACACTTTCAGTAAAAACCGCAGACGTTAGACCCTTACCGTCTTCTAGTAATAAGACGAAATTAGGTGACTAGAAAAAAACAAAAAAAAACGACAAAACCAAAGTGTTGCTCTCGCAACACAGCTCGAGATCGTCCTTCCGGTGGATTGGCCATTTTTCTTCGAGCTAGTGAGTGTTCAGCATGACCAAAAACTGATACAGTTTGGGCGTTATGCTCTTGCAGTTCGGTTTGACAATATTGTTCTTTTTAACATATATTTACCTTGCAACCGGAGAACATTGCATCACATAGTTCATTTGGTAAGGCTTGTCAGAACACTTCTCTCAGACATTTCACGGAAAAGAATGAAATGGGCTCTTGTTGGATATATCAACACTGATGTTCTAATTTCTTCTGTACGGACTGACTTATTTTCCGATTCTTTACCGGTAGCTCACAGTCTCATTGACAAGTCTCTACCCTTTTCATATATACATAATCATGGTGTTAATCTTTCCAAAATTGATCATTTGATATTTCTGAAATATGTCTCATTGACAGTGTTGTTGAGGTTGATGACGAGAAAATTGAGGACGACCACCTGCCTCTGTCTTTCTGTTTGGTTGTCCCAGTTTTTCAGTCAGTTGTCCAAATACCAAAAAGGCCTGGATCCGAAAGCGTAACTGGAATCGTATAGATGCTGTGCTCTATATTTCTACGTTAATTAATCTTCTCTCGCTTTTAGAAGTTCCTTTTCACCTTGTTCAGACTGGTATAGCAGCTGCTACTTCGTACGTTGATGTTAATTGTTATTATAGTGAGCTTGTCCATTGCTTGAAATTAGCATCCGATTTTGCTGTACGGACTGAGAGACTTCGTGTTGGTACAAGGAAACCTATTTGGAAAGTCAGTCTTGAAGTTACATGGCAAAATTTTGGCAACAAATTTGGATTGCTTGTTGATGTGGTACTGTCTTTAATCTAAAATCTAAAACGAAGCGTGAAGACAAATCTTCCCTTAAAAATGCTCGTTTGAATGGCTTAGATGCTCCAAGTGACAAAAAAGCATGGCAAAAGGTTCTTCGCACAGATAAAGGTTCAGCTGTACCTCCTTCCGCGCTAACTATGGCTGACTGGACAAGCCACAACAGTGGTCCATTCAGTGGTTGCAAAAACCAGATTCAGCAGCGAAATTCTCTTCTTAAAGACCTACCAAGGAAAATATTTCAACCTTCTGTTCTTTCCGTTACTTGTTCTGCCATCGAACTTGTTTTCCGAAAATTAAGAAGAACTGGTTCTACAAATTCAGACGGTCTTAGTGCCATTTTTTTCCAGATTTAGTGACCAGCTTTAACACAACACCTTCAGCTGCTTTTTCAAATTTGTTTATGTCAAGGTTTGGTTCCGAATAGTTTCCTCTTGGGTACCATAACATGCAGTGATTGAGCGAGAGAAAGACACGGACCTTTGCAAAAGCTACCGGCCAATTACAGTTTCTTGTTATAATTTCTCGCTATAATCGTAAAGCTTTGGGAAATTTGTACAGCACCTTCTGCGCTCCTTCCATACTATTTCGTTCTGGCGTCACTCATATTCTGCGAAAGAAGGAGATTAAAAAGATGAGATCGTGTTATTTTAAATATGAAAAGCACCTGCTCCACTTTTCGAAATTATGTCATAACCATACATTGACGGAGAAGTTCAAAATTCAAGATGCGAGTGTTACCCTTTTGGTCATTTCCTCGTCGCTTTAAAAAATCATGGACAACAGGGCCTAGCCAGCGGCAGGACGTCGTCCACTGCTTCACGACCGAAGATTGAAAATAAAGTGTCTATTTCTGTGTGTTTATGTGTTTTGTTTATTTTCTTCCTTTACTCCGCCTTTTCAAAATGGCGGGGCATAAATAAATTACTTACTTACTGACTTATATCGATGCCAGCACAATGCAATATCACCCCAGCCCCAACCGATGAAAGAATTTTACAGAACCGCAATGAGTCCCAGCAGACAAAACTTGGGAGGTCAACGGCTCAAACAACCTTTGAACAACAAGGTCACACCGCATACCTGCAGGGGCAGAGTTGTGACGAACCTAAATGAAAGACCACCCCAAATAAAAGGAGGGAAGATTCAGAATTGTTTACTAACCCACTTGCTTATACCTTTGTATTTGGTTGCTTGTGCTTGTGTTTTGCTTTGTATTAGGGGTTTGAGTTTTAAGTAAACAATAAACCAAAGAATGCTACGCTCGCCTCGTCCGTCTACTACATAGAAATTAGTGACAGGAAGGTACTAGATAGATGCAAAAGTTTGGATTTATCAAAGGAAGATCCGCTGAATACCAGTTATTACTAACAACCAAACAGTTCAGGAGGTACACCGACTCCTGCTTCCAAGTCGATGTCATGTACCTTGATCCTCGAAAAGCCATCGATGAAGTTTTGCATACGAGAATCTCAGTAGAACTCGAGAAGCTAGGCAAACGTGGGACCTTGAATAGATGGACTTCCAGATTTCTCTCTAACGGACACAGATAGTCAAGGGAATCGGGCAGCCTAGTAATTCTTAAATCTCTTACTTTTCACTATATACATTTAAGACTAAGTGCCGGGCATTGATTCCGATTCCAGGTTGTACGTGGATGACATCCAGAATCTACAGAATCATACAGGATTTCCGAAAATTCACCCATGATCTTCACAAATTGAACCCTGGATGCAAGTGTGGCTGATGGAAGTCAATGTCGAAAAAAGCCATCATCTTTGCACGGGAGCCTTTCACTTTAAAACTTGTTACACTTTCAATGGCCTTACAGTATTCAAATGTATAATCTAGGTGTCCTGATCAATTCGATCGGCGTTCCTCCTAATGTTACAACCTTACCATGAACAAGTTTAATCCTTCGTGTAGTTTGAAGAACCTTTTAAGTTGAGCAGGGTGGTTTGCTCTCACTTTTGTTCCGGTCGATTGTTCACCTTATAAGTTGAATATGACCAAACCACAGCAGGCCATATTAACAATTATGATATTGAGGCTTATGAAAGAATTCAACGGAGAGCTAGACAAAATCATACTATATCTACGCCATCTCCCCTACCAAGTGAGGTTAGCTAAGTCGTGCCTTCCCTCCATTGCATACAGATTTGTTACAGGAAACTTGATTTAAAGAATCAAACTTATAAATGAAAGTTATGACATCTTTGAAGTAACCGACATTTTGAGACAACGTTATTGAGGGCACGTGAAAATCAAGATTCCAAAAGGACATTCTTAATTGGGGCTTTGGTAACAGAATCGTTGATCCTAGGAACAGCCTTAAATTTTAACTGAATAGGGCTTTTTTAACTAAAAAGGCTTGAAGATACGATGAAAAAGCGTTACTCGTTGCTCATTCACGAAGAACTGGTTTGAATATAGTGGAATTTCCTTGTCAGATTTTTGATACCTCTATGAGCTTTTACCTTTGTTGTGTGCTAGAAGAAAACGGTTTACGAAAAATAAGTGGTCACGCAGTGAGCAACCTTCTACGAGCTCGTAACTGGCTATTGGAAAGAGGCGTTTGTATTGAGATTCAAATTTTCCGCATCATAGTAGAATTTTACGCTTTGAGGATGGTTGGATGTATTCTGAACGTCATACTAGGCCAAATAGTGAAAAAAGATCCTTGAACACTATCCAAATAATGCAATCTGTTCAGTTAAATAATACAAAAATAAGTGGGCTTTTCAGTTATTGTTGGGATTTTTAACTTTGATCAGTTCGATTACTCAAAATTATTCAAAACTTGTCACAAAACTGATAGCTATACCAAGTTCACTGCCAAAACCAAGACAGCAAGCCGAACAAAATTGGAGAAATATCTATATATTCAAACAATGTTTACAAGGGATGTACGTCAGTTACTGTCGTAGCTGGCGTATCCGTTGTAAACATTGTTTGAATAAAATATATTTCGTCCCTTCTCCGGAAAGGTCCTCGTCAGGCTCTCAATCTAAAAGATCTAGATCTAGAATATTGACAGCCTGACGAGGACCCTTAACAAGAAGGTCGGTAGATTGACAGACTGACGAGGACCCTTCCTACGAATGGCCGAACAATCGCTGATGAAGAATCGTAGTTGACGTATATTTTTTGTAAACATTGTTTGAATTTGATCTGGACCGAGCTTAATATTTAGAAATAACACGTGACTCAAATATCCCGTTCAAGGCATCTGTCCCTTTCCGGACATCCGTCCCTTACCGGACATATGTCCCCTTCTAAATTCGATAACTGTAGGGTAGTCTGAGGGAGGCTTCGGCAACTCCTTAACACAGTTAAAGGTGTGGGGTGATAGACAGTTAAGGAAGTCCACACAATATATCCCTGTGGGTTCCTAAGTTTTGGTCTTGTTATCTTTAGCCTACATCCCAGGAACTCTTAATATGTGAACTTTGAATATATGTTTCAAAGTCAGCTTGGCTAAACAAATATTTGAAATACCTATGGCCATCATGATTGACTCGGAAAGGAGATTATCATGTCCCATCATGAATTTGTCCTTAGAATGGTCTACATATTAGCTGCTGGACTCAAAGATTCAGAAAAAGCTTATAAATTAAAATTCTTAGTTTTTATGGCACCTGCAGATGTTGGCTCAAGTGCCAGATACAGATCGGTCTTTCAGTCCAGTTATCGTTAGTTACGGTAACTTCCGGATGATATAAGACGACGAAACTTGGCAGGCTTGCCAAGGACGGTTGATGTAGAAGTGTCAAATTCGCGATCCGACCAGCGTGGAGTGGGAATGGAGGGGATCCGAACGTTAGAACGCATGATAGGATCTGGACCGAGCTTAATATTTAGAAATAACACGTGACTCAGATATCCCTTTCAAGGCATCTGTCCCTTTCCGGACATCCGTCCCTTACCGGACATATGTCCCCTTCTAGATTCGACAACTGTAGGGGAGTCTGAGGGAGGCTTCGGAAACTCCTCAACACAGTTAAAGGTGTAGGGTGATAGCCAGTTAAGGAAGTTATTGACTTCCACGATCCGTCAATCGATAGCGGAATAGAGGAGGGGGAATCATGAATAATTTGGTATTCTAAACTTTCAAACGAGTGACTGAATCCAGATGAAATTTGGTGTTTGGAAGAGCAGCTGCAGTAGATGTCCTATACGATAAAAAAACGGATCCCGTACCTTTTTGGGAAGTTGGATGGGCATCGAACATTTTGTGACATGATTAGACTTGAGGGATTGCCTCGAAACTTGGAGGGTAGAAAAAGAACATGCCTTAGACAAATAATTTATAGAACTGTTAGGAGCTATAGGGGGTTCCCAGAATTTTGCTGATCTCGAATGAATGTTCCAGAAGCGCATATCAGGGCCCAACCACATTAGAAATATTATATTTCAGATCCAACCATACTGGGTAAATGTACTGACGGTATCAGGAAGTCCACAAAATATATCCCTGTGGGTTCCTAAGTTTTGGTCTTGTTATCTTTAGCCTACATCCCACGAACTCACCTACCACTAGGCAAACCACTCAACTTCGATATTACTCGCATTGCACCGGGAAGATGTCTTTTGATGGAGAAGCTGTATATTTAGTTACATAAAATGATTTTAATAGTGTGTTCGGATAGATCTTGTTGCATGATGGCTTTGTCGGCTTATAAATCATTCACGTTTCTTCAGTACACACAATTGACTCTAGACACTTACCCAGTGAGGTTTCTTATAGTCCGGTTGCTTCACTTTGTACAAAATCCAGCCTACCAGCATCCCAACAAAGAAAGGTGGATACCTGAACCACGGAATCTTGTAATAATAGTCAAACAAGCGGCTACCAGTGAACTGACTGAAAAAAAAAACGTTTAGTCCGTAAACAACCCAATAATCGACGAGTAAATAGCGGTATATTGTGTCAATGTATCAAAAGAGGGCTATAGGGCTATATACAAACAACTAAATATAAAAAACTCGCCCGATCAGCTTTTATTTCAATGCTATTCAGTACAAATCTAAATACTGCACTAATTACACCTGGAGACGTGCTCTTCATGATACCATGAAACATTATCTCCCTATCCCCCCCCAGCAAGATTCTCTTAAAGCACAATGGACACTTCTATTGCTTTATTTTTTATTAAATGGTACACAAATAACCATTTCCGACTTCCTTTAGAAGGCGCTACGAAAATCGGCCGTTTTCTTGTTATCCCTTGTCTTTACCTCTCTGGCATTTTGGCGATCCAAATCTTAGGAGCTGTGATATCGTGTCAGGAAATTCAAAAACTCCCAGCAATGCTTAATAGAAAAGGATAAATTACTTAGTTCAGCCGCAGGTGCAGTTTACCTGATTGTTCTAGTGTTTCATCCAAGTTCCATGTTTTAAAGTGCCTATTAAAAGTTTTCTTTGTGGAATAGTGTTGTTTGCTATATAAAATGTACCAGAATATGCAATAAGTTTATAAGAAATAACATAGCTACAAAAATTATTCAAAAACAAATTACCTATTCAAATCTGAATTATACAAGCTCATTTATGCATAAAATAAAGATCTGCTAAGTGTTATGAGAAACATCACTTTTATGTTTGTCCAAGCTAGTAAATTGAGCATGTACTGGACCAACAAATCACGCTTTGAAATATCACAGAGACGAAACTATTGAAAAAGCTGCTGAGCTAGGGGTAAGCATTGTTCCTAGGTTGTTACAGAGTGGGATTGGGGTAGTTTGATGTGCCCATTGAACTTTAAAATAGAGAGCTAGCGACACCGTGCATTTAAATGGGCTAGGTCATTGTCACCCTTGTCGCACCAGGAACAAGGGTTGTTCGTTTTTGGGCTCAAATATCTCAAATAGTGAAAAGTGTATCCGATCTTCTGTGCCCCAAATGGAATGTACTAGCGGAACGCTAGAGATTTCACCAGCGAGCACAGAAGTCTGACGAACATTTTACTAGCTTTATCCGTGAGCTAAAGTGGTTAGCCGAAACTTGTGACTTTGGAGAATACCTCGCAGATACATTGCGAGTTAGATTTGTTTGTGGATTTTCATCACAATCAAAGTAGCGATTAAGGCCCTTAATCACTACTAATCAATGTTAAGAAAAATTTTGACTGAGCAAAATCTCACATTAGCAAAAGCTCAGGAAACTGCGAGTAGTATGGAGTTTGTGGATTCGGAGGCTGCGAACATCAAGGATGCAGGTACCGCACGGATTCACAAAATCAAGAAAACTACGCAACGCGGCGGAATCAATGATTTCTAAGGAAACTTATCGACGTAATTTCAGTGACGTTCAGCTAGTGTCATCTAGCCGTAAACTGATGGCGTATGATGGCCATAAAATTTATGTTTTCAGGGAAGCAAATGTGAAAGTTGACTACATATCCCAGTCAAAGCGACTGTTGATTATTGCTGCCGCTGGATTTAGACCTTCATTGTTGGTTCGCGGTGGGTTACAAGAAGTAAAATTGAAGTGAACTATGGTCCAATCCCTGAATCAAAAGAAAGCAGGGAGTATTTGGGAAGAAACCATCGGTGAATTGTGAGTTATTTCAAGAAGGCCTTCGAAAAGTGAGCGGTGTCAAAGCGAATATCAATTTGAAGCCCGGTGCAAAGCCTAAATTTTATAATCTGCGAGTTGTGCCATTGGTGATGCGTGATAATCTTGCAGAAACTTGACCGTATCCTCGAAATGGGAGTTGTCGAAAAAGTGGAGTTCAGTGATTGGGATACGCTGATAGTGGCGATATATAAGCCAAATGGTGTTGTCCTTATATGCGGTGACTGTAAATTCACGGATAACCAGTGCTTGAATCCCAAAGAGTATACTAGGCCGACGGCAGAAGGAGTGTTCACCACGTTGCAAGGTGGCCGGAGACAAGATTAGATTTAACTGAAGCCTACTTGCAAATCGAATTGGACGAGGTTTCGAAGGAACCGGTCAATACACATCGTGGTTTATTCCGTTTTACGTGGTTAACCTTCGGTATTGCTAATGCTGGTTCTATAGTCCAAGTCTGCATGGGCAAAATACTGACCGGTTGACCCACTGCGTATTCTTGATGACATTATTATAACGGGTCCAAATGGTGACGCGCATCTCACGTACTTGTCATCAATTTTTGGGAAAATTGGGGAATTACGATATTCGGTTGAATCCTGAAAATACATATTTTTCGCGGAAAGTGTAGAATTTTTCGGTTTTTTTAGTTCGAAAGGCATTGCCTACTCTGGAAAAGGTTGATGCTATCGCGAACACTCCTAGGCCTAGGAATCGCAATGAGTTGCTGTCATTTTGGCGATGATTAATTATTATAGGAAATGCATCCCTAGATCTGTCTTCACTAAGCCATCTGTTGAATGCGATGATGAAAAGGGTAAATGCCTGGAACTGGTCTGATAAATTCGAACGCGCATTTTGCAGAATGAAAGAAATGTTTTGTGGTGAAAACGTGCTCGTACATTTTGATCCGGAATTGCCTGATGTTCTGGTGACCAATGCGAGGTCGTATGGTGTGTCCGCTGTTATTTCTCACAGTTTTCTGGATGGTGAAAGGCCAATAGCTTACGCTTCAAGATCCCTCAGTAGCGCAAACAAGAATTATTCCCAGATTGTGACGGAGGCGTTAGCGAACGTTGCCGGTCTAAACAAGTTCCACATGTGGTAAGAGGTTTACCTCTACACGGACAACAAACAATAGCTTTGATTTTCAGCTAAAGAAGGGACTACCAGTTTTATCGACGTTGCGTCTAGAGCGGTGGGCTATTCAGTTGACAGCTTATTCTAACGGAATTAAGTTCAGTATAACTACAGAACCAACGCAAACATGTACGCTGATGCTCGGTTTGTAAATGATAAACATGACGCTGAAATAGAGCAACAAACAGAATTAGAACCCGATTCTATTCTGAACGTTTCTGCTATCGGTAAACCACCATTTACCGCTGACCAAGTTCGGTAGAAACTGCAAAATGTCCCGTTATGTCAAGTGTAATTAATTATGTGGTAAACGGTTGGCCAGTCAAGCTGGCGCATTTCGAAAAAGAGTTATAACCTTATTTTATATTTCGAAACAAGACAGAATATGATTATATTTTGAAAGGGAGTACCGTCGATGTTCAGCGAATAAGTGTTGAAAAAGCTTCATGGTGACCATCGTGGTGTAGTCTGATTAAAGTCTTTCGCACGCGCTCATGCTTGGTGACCGTGTACCGAACCAGACGTCGAGAAAATGGTCAAAAGTTGTAGAGTGTGTGAACTGCAACTGCCAAGTCCTATAGCGTATAACTCGCCGTGGCTCAAAACTGCTTAGGTGTGGGAAAGGGTTCACATTCACTTTGCAGGTGCTTTTCTCGACAAGACATTTGTAATCGGGACATATACGTTTTAAAAATGGATCGAAGTTCTGGTGACGAAGTAGATGTCAAGCAATTCAAAGTAGAGGCGCTTGGATCGATCTTCCCTAGATATGGCTTTCCAGAATCTAGTCACGTTGGTATGTGACAACCAGTCATCGTTCACAAGTTCTGAGTTGGTAGAATTTACAGAGACAAACGGAATCAAACTCATTACGTCACCTCCCTACCATCCAAATTCCAACGGATATTCGGGAAGGGGAGTGAGAACATATAAAGAGCAAATAGGGAAGCAGCAGTTTCAAGAAGCCGTTTAACAAGTCACTCGCTAACTTTCTTTTCAGTCATCTAAGAGCCGCACACTGCTACAGGAATTTCTGCTGCAAGGTTGTTCCTAGGAAGGGAATTACGTAACCGATCGGACCTTTGAAATCGTACTAAGCTTATATCGCCTCTAGGATTAAGTAAGCCTAGCTTGGATGGTAGCGTGCCAAGAAAATTTACTTTAGGTACTTTAGTTCTAGTTCGGGACTACGCTAACCCGACACATAAAGTTTGGGTACAAGGTAAGGTTCTTAAACGTGTACTCTCTGTGGCATAGTGGGTCAAAGTTGGAAATTTGATTTGGAAAAGGCATATTGACTAGATGCAAAAATGTATGTTCGTTTGCTCAAAAGTTTGACGGAATGGATCTTTGGTATGGGCTGCCTGTTTAAGAGTCTGTTGTGTCCGATCCAGCTGCTAATGATGGTGCAGTACGTGGCACATAAATCGTATTGACTCGTCATAGTGATTCGGTGAATGAAAGACCACGGTACCCCACTCGATCCCGTGAACCGACGGATCGAATGCTTGGTGGAATGCGTGGATAGGGTGCTTGAGAACCATATCCATAAGTACATCCTTCCTCCACTATCTGAGACTGATTGCCAACGACCTGCAAGAGTGGCCTCAGAGGCGATTACAAAAATCCAACAGGTAAAATGTGACCATATACGGTATTTTAACTTTATTAGTGTTTCCTTTTGTATGAATTGAAAATTTCAACAGATTTTGGATTTTACCATGATGGTTTGAGCAGAACACAAGCGATATCTATCTATGACTATCTATCTGTCTATACATCTTATTTTCACATTATTCATGCCATCTGTTAAAATGGGGTAAAGTTGTCTCTAAGAAGCGTCAACAGTTTATTTGGTAGACAGCGATCAAGTCGACTAATCGCTTTATAAATTTAATAGGATTTTTGAGAAATAAAGATAAACATTTTCGTCTTTTACTGTAATTACTACATAAATTAAGATATGACAAGACGACCATTAAACTGAAGTTTTAACTAAGAAAATACAGAGACTCATTTTTTCTAGGATTCACTTATTCATTAGGTATATCTATAAACAGCCGCTCAAATAAACGCATTTTACCGACGGACTGGAGATATGAATCAGGTGCCAGGTAGACCGTTCACTTAAAAAAAGAGAACATGTCTGGCGAAGAACGGTGGTCTCATTAATAGGGAATTAGGGTGATGGTTAGCCATCAGCTGTTGTTTGGGAGAAGGAGACATGGGCTATATGACCTAAGTTTCAACCCCTTCTGATCATACCACAGTAATAGTAACTAAATGGAAGGAGTTGAGCTTACTCGTTTGCAAATACCAAGGATGTCGGTGGCATGTCCCAAACTGCCATATAAACAGCTGCCAAGACACATCCCAGCAGCGTAACAACAGCGGTCAAAGCCACGCCCACACGTTCGTATCGATACATCAGCCAGACGAATATTGTGGCCGGAGCGAAGATCTGGAACTCGACAGCAAGGTACCACGTAACCACGAGACACTGAAACATATAAGAAAATTAAAACATCACACTCGACTCACAAACTTAAATGTGCGGGAACACCTTATTGTTTGAGTTTTATGTGGTACTTTTAAGTTCATGAAAATGAGATAGACTTAAAATAAATAGATTAAAATAAAGGTATACGCCTTTAACATTACGTAGGCTACTAGAAAGGTCCTCATTTGTTTTTGCTTAACTTCCAGTCAAATGTCGAGCGAGAAAAAGCAGATTCTCTACCATCCATGCGAGGCGGGCGGGAAGTGGGCAGACTTTCAACACTAAATCATTAACGATAACTAACTCCCTTTTGGATTTGGTGGGAATCGGTTGGGGAGTTTCTGGTTTAATTCAGTTTTAAAAACAAATTTAAACATGAAAAGGAATTCCTGATATCGCTAATAAGATCGCTACCACTACTGATAAGGATAAAAAAAAGATGTCAGATTTTGTGTTGTCACTTTTTTGTAAACATAGTGATTGTGAAATTAAGAAAGAAAAGAAACTTTTCCCCCGTTATGGAAATAGGGGAAACTGTGCAATTGATAGATTGGAATGGGGTCGTAATATGGGAAGAATTAAATTATTTTGTAATTCAAACACAGGTTAGAACTACAGTTTTATGGCACCTGCCTTCCGGTCAAATGCCATCTATTGGTCAATGTTCCGTCGGTCGGTCTGTTTGTCGGTTGGTCGGTCGGACGGTCGGGTAGGTGATCAAAAGTTAGGGTACTTCCAGATGTGCTAGAACGATGAAACTTGGCAGGTATATCAGGGACCGACTCAGATTCGACCCCGATTCGACAATCGTTGGGGAGTGGAGGGAGAATGGATCAGGAATATTGAGGCATGCTTAACCTTTGAACGGGTGATCGGATCTGATTGAAAATTTATATCTGAAAGAAAGTATTTTTTCCAATATCCTAATTACCTCTGGACCGGATTCAGAAATGAGGGAGGAGAAGGAGGGTGGGTCCCGGAACTCCGGTTATTACGGGTTAAGGTACTTTCAGAAGTGCTAGGACGATGACACTTGGCAGGCATATCCTGGGAATGACCAGATTGACTCTATGATAGCCATTTACCCGAAATAATCATCGGGGGGGGGGAGAAATACGGGATATTGAGGCAAGCACAACTTGCGAACGAGGCATCGGACACAAATAAAACTTGACAGTTGGAAAGAGCTCAGATTTGGATGTCGCATTTCGTGTCTTTACCGAATCCAACAATTCTGTGGGGGGGGGGGATTGGAGGTACTTACTGATTCATTCATTCATTTATATTTCCCTCAAAGAATATATAATGAGGTGTACTAAAATAAATTTAAAAAACACTGTTACAAATAATTTTCATAACAGCGCTGTACTTACTTAACTATTAGCTTTTTATGAAAAAACGGAAACAGATTCTTCAGAGTCAGAATATTATTAGCTTTAGCTACCAAATTATCAAATTTCTGCTGAATTGCCAGGGCAGGATCTTTAACTGAAAGGGAATTAATTTAGGTGTATTTCTAGCAAATAAAGAGTATCCAAGCAAAAATTTACAATATTTAAAATAGCACACACGGACACTAGCAATCATACCACGATTAAAACCATTCACCACCACCGCTGGAAAAATTAGTATTGGTAAAAGAGTTGACTGGTATATACGGGCAAGAATATCACGTCTAAGCTTACCCATCAGATGGGTTAAAGCTCCAAACATCTTACGGATTTTTAGTTCAATATTTCTTACTACAGATGATTGAAAATTACGTTGCACTGAACAATAGGGGATTCCAAGGTAAGTCCGTGGCACTTAGAAATAGTGGAACTTAGAAGGACTAACGCAAAGGCCTTTTTTCCTCAGTTCCACCACCAAAATGTTCAAATTTACAATTAGCTGATCTTTACAACGAGCCATCAGAATTATATCATCAGCGTACGCTATATATGTACAATCAACAGCCTATTAGAGATGTTTTTAAAAGCCGGAAACATTCACCAAGACAAAGATTGAAAATAAAAGGTGAAAGAACCCCACCCTGCCCCACGCCCTTATTTACACAAATTTTTGACACAGATAATACTGATCTAAAAACTACTCGGACACTTAAACCAGAATACCAAGCTTAAAAAACTTTTACCAATGCAAGAGGGATATTAGCATAATATAAACTTTACAGAGCTGAAGCATGCGAAAGATTTTCGAAAGCAACCTTAATGTCTACCAACAGAGCATAAAGTGGCTGACCCGTCTCCCAAGCGGAATTAATAATCGAAGAAAAAGTAGCGTGCGCATGGTCGCATCCCATACCCCTTGTAAATCCAACTTGATTAGATCCGTAATCCAAAGAACTAAAATACTTCTTCGCACACAATTGCAACTTTTAGTAATGGGCCGGAACGAGTCACAAGAATCATAACGTGTTTTTCTATTCTTAGGGGTAGGAGAAACTATAACTATTTTAAAAGAATCTGGGACTAATCCGGAAATAAAAACAAGAGCTGAAAGCTCATATGGCACTTGTAAGAACAGTTAGCATGTTTGTCAGATACGGTTTGCAGTTTTCAAGAATGGATCTCTCTCCCGATATTCATTTCATCAGGAAATGGGCTTGATCTAGTAGATCTGAAATGGTTATACCACTCATTGACAACTGTATCTTCCTCCAACGATGATCGGATCGGGGGAGGGACTATATTTTCAAGCCAATCTAATAGAGTCCCTAACATGCCTGCAAAGTTTCACGGTCATAGCACATCTGGAAGTACCCTAACTCGTGATCATCGGAATTAGGGAAAAACCCCTCCAACTCCCCCCACTGTGACACGATCGGTCCTGTTTTGTCAATAATAATAATAATAATAATATATTTGCAAATTGAATGGCAGGCCGTTAAGCCTCTACAATGTATCTGTGGCTTATGCTTGTTCTTCCCTCCAAGTCCCATCCCGATCTCTCGACTCTAAGCGCTTCAAGAGATTTCTCCCCCCGCCTTCAGCTCCATCAGGTCCGTTCCAGACTTGAAATTGATCATCTGAGTCACTTGTTCTTGACACTTGACAAGTTTCATGCACGTCTGATCACCTGTTCCAAAGTTATGCATGTCAATAGAATCTCCCCCATGATCATCGGATCGGGAAAAGAACTATTTTCAAGTTGACCTGGAAGAGTACCTAATATGTCTGCCAAGTTTCATGGTCCTAGTACATGTGGAAGTACCCTAACTCGTGATCACCGGAAATCCGGGAACACCCCTTCCAACCCCTCTACTGTGACATCCCGATCCATCGACCCTAAACATTTCACGTCATTTCCGGTCCCCCCTCTAATCCCCCTCTCTTCGGATTTGGTCCAGATTTGAAACTGAAAATCTGAAACACTTGTTCTTCACAATTGTCAAGTTTTATGCATGTCCGATTATCCATTCCAGAGTTATGCATGTTTCTAGTTTCCGGATTCCCCTTCCCTCCCCCCCCCCCCCGCGATAGCAGGATCGGGGAAGCGATTATTTCCATGTTAATCTGGTTGGTTCCCTCATATGCCTGTCAAGTTTTATTGTGCTAGCTTATTTGGAAGTGTTTCACCAGATTTCCGGTTGCCCCTCCAGCTCCCCCCCCCCCCCAGTGATCGGATCTGGTCCGGATTTGAAACTGAGCATCTGAAGCACTTGTTCTTGACATATGTCAAGTTTCTTGCATGTCTGATTACCCGTTCCAAAGTTATGCATGTTACTAGTTTCCGGATTTCCCATCCCTCCACTCCTCCCACAATGACCGGATGGGGAAAGTGATTATTTCCAAGTTCTTCTGGTCGGTTCCCTGATATTCCTGCCAAATTTCATTGTCCTAGCTTATGTGGAAACGTTTCATGAGATTTCCGGTGCCCCCTCCAGCCCCCCCCCCCCCCCCCCCCAGTTATCGGATCTGGTCCGGATTTGAAATTAGCTTCTGAAGCACTTGTTCTTGACATATGTCAAGTTTCAGGCATATCTGATTACCCGTTCAAAAGTTAGGCATGCTACTACTTCCCATCCCTCCACTGCCCCCAAGATGGCCGGATCGGGGAAGTGACTATTTCCAAGTTAATCTGGTCGGTTTCCCAACACGCCTGCCAAGTTTCATCGTTCTAGCTTATGCGGAAGCGTTTCACGAGGTTTTGGGTGCCCCCCTCCAGCCCCCCCCCCCCAGTTATCGGCAATTGTTCTTGACATATGTCAAGTTTCACGCAAGTCCGATTACCCGTTCTAAAGTTATGCATGTTACTACTTTCCGGATTTCCCATCCCTCCACTGCCCCCAAGATGGCCGGATCGGGGAAGTGATTATTTCCAAGTTAATCACGAGGTTTTGGGTGCCCCCTTCCAGCCCCCCCCCCCCCCCCCAGTTATCGGCAATTGTTCTTGACATATGTAAAGTTTCACGCAAGTCCGATTACCCGTTCTAAAGTTATGCATGTTACTAGTTTCCGGATTTCTTGTTGCTCCACCCCACCCCCCCCCACGATGGCCGGATCGGAGAAGTGACTGTTTCCATGTTAATCTGGTTTGGTCCCTTATACGCCTGCCAAGTTTCATCGTCCTAGCTTATGCGAGCTTATGTGGAAGTGCCCAAACTAGCAAAACCGGGACAGACCGACAGACCGTCGTTTCCGGCACTATTATCGTATCCGGAATATGATTATATCCAAGTTAATCTGGTCGGTTCCCTGATATTCCTGCTAAGCGTTTCACTAGATTTGTTTGACTTGGACTGACCATCTTTAAACCGTATCTATTCTCGCATTCGCTTTGTATACATCATAGCATGGCTCAGTGGTAGAAAACTGGACTGGCAACACAAAGGTCAAGTTTCACGTACGTCTGATTACCCTTTCCAAAGTTATGCATGTTAATAGTTTACGGATTTCCCATCCCTCCACTCCCCCCACTATGATCGGATCCGGAATATGATTATATCCAAGTTAATCTGGTCGGTTCGCTGATATTCCTGCCAAACGTTTCACTAGATTTGTTTGACTTGGACTGACCATCCCGTAATTAAACCCGCATTCGCTTTTTGATACATAGTCTCATAGCTTAGTGGTAGAATACTGGAATGTCAACCACAAGGTTCCTGGTTCCATCCCGCGTTCGGCCAGCGCTTTGCTTTGCTCCCGTTTTACTTTTTGCTCCCGTTTTACTTTATAGTTTCCGGACTCCCGGATCCGGGGAAAGTGGGATTGGGGAAGTGATTATTTGTAAGTTGATCTGGTCGGGTCCCTGATATGCCTGTGAAGTTTCATCGTCCTAGCTTGTGTGGAAGTGCCCAAACTAGCAAAACCTGGACAGAACGACAGAGCGACAGAACGACAGACAGACAGACCGACAGACCGACAGAAATTACGATCGCTATATGGCACTTGAGTACGCTCAAGTGCCATAATAAGGTTAAAAAACGTGAAAAGTTTAGCATAAAATGTAGGCGTTGCAAACTTAATATGACTAGAGTACACACCATCATAGTCTGCTGTACTTTTAGATTTCAGGCCCTTTACAGATGTAGTCTCCTTGGAATATGAAGGTGTATTAGGGACCCTATCAGATTGACATCGAAGCAGTCATTCCCCGAGCGGATATTTTCGGGGGAGTGGAAGGAATTGGTATCTGGATTACCTGAATTTTGTGTCAAATATAACTTTTCAACAATTTGGTCGGATTCTAAGGAAATTTTATAATTCATAAGAGGACGTGTTTCTGATCTAACGAGACACTTTCATAATACACAAGGCCGCTTGATAATTTGTTCCTCAAGAACAGGCTACGCTTACACATCAGTTTTTAGCCTCCTTAGAGTGCGTACATCAACTGTAAAGTGAAAAGATTACTGTAGACCAAAAGATACATTAATAATTTTCAAGGGCCTACGATTAATTTTGCCCCAAGTAATTTGCATATAAATTCTGTTCTAGCTCCCTTAGAAAATAATTTCGTAAATTGTCTTTTTTAATGATTTCAGTAGATTCGTTGGCCTATACAAACCCCACTTTTGTTGGTTTCTTCGTTGATTTTTTGTCCACATTTTAGCATTTTTTTTCTACATTTAAGCCGCAAAATGCAAACAAATACTTTCGAGCCAATGATACATTTTCATGACCCAAAGGCCAATGATCGTTTTGTACCTGGCCTAAGACAGCGCAAATCTTAGCCACTAAGTAGTATGCTTGCAAGTGTCATATGAGCTTAGGCTATTACTAATGTCTTCCGTTTCTGCTTTACCTACTATCGCGGACC
This sequence comes from Branchinecta lynchi, assembly GCA_023053575.1. Classification (NCBI taxonomy): domain Eukaryota; kingdom Metazoa; phylum Arthropoda; class Branchiopoda; order Anostraca; family Branchinectidae; genus Branchinecta; species Branchinecta lynchi. Next base: position 56,179 of record JAKZAP010000021.1, read on the forward strand.
AGGACAGTATGCCATCCCCATCAGATGGTGGGTGCGCACGAAGCAGAAGATCAAGGATGAAATAGGATTAAGAAGTCAGGTTTTGATACGGACACAGATGAGTTTAGATCCAGATCTGAATAAGACAGTATAGAAAAAATAAACTGTTACCCCTTGTGATTCGTAGACGAAGTTCTGAATATATAGCAGATTTGCCCACCATTCTTTTCTACACTGTGCACAATAAGATTCGACCTCATTCCAGTTTGGTCCATCTCCAAGCCTAGTCCATATGGTAGCGTAGAATCCAAGCATCAAGGCATAGGCAGGCGTCAACCTAAAAGCGATTTTTTTTTTATTTAGTCGATCTACCTCACTTGTGGCACCAGGGCTAAGTCGTATTCTCAACGTTCCCCGAAGCGGTGAGAATAGACGGAGTCACTCCAGGGGCGGATCCAGCCTTCCGTTCTAGGGGGGGGGGGGATTCTTCCCGAAAAGAGTGGTGGTAGTTTCCTTTTTGTCGGCCACAAGGCTGATTTTTTTCGCGTTTTAGATGTCCCTGTCGGTCTCTTATTTAACGAAAATGTGGTTTTCATATATTACAATAATGGTAAAAACTGTACTTGATCAACTGACAACTGTTTACAAGAAAAATTCAAGCTCCTGGCTCCACTTGTAAACAGATTTTAGAGTCTAGTTACGGTAGTTAGAACATGCGTCAATGCAGACTTCCGTAAGTGCAGTAAAACAAAACAAAAAATTACAGCCAGTCTAGGGGGGGCGATCGCCCCCCTCGCCCCCCCTCTGGATCCGCCCCTGAGTCACTCCACACGGCTACCCGTACAGAAACAGCGAGAACACGGGGAAAGCCTCCAAAATATATTTTGTTCAAACAAATTATATGCAGTTTACGGATTTAGTCTGGATCCACTTTATTTTTGGCTTTGTTTATTCTGATTTTTTTAAACTGTGTTGCGAGAGCAACACTTTGGCTTTGTCCTCTTTTTTTCTTTTTTTCTTTTTTTTTTTCCTATGCCGCCGATTTCATTTTATTCCTGGTAACTGGGAAGGGTGTAACCTGTGCGGTTTTTACGGAAAGTGTGGACCTTAGGCCGGATTGATGAATATGACATTACATTTTGGAAAGCTCCGTAGAACTCTTGTCTGGGGCCAAAAAGGATGGTTTTTGCTTGTCCTCGAGCCAGAGCCTACGGTTTGCGAAGTGAAGTGGAGTTGTATAGCCTATGTCAGAGAGGACCGTCTGAAGTTGTGTAGTGAACCTTTCGTTTCATCAAACCATGTTTCTGCTTTCGAGTGGAAAGCTCCGTTCTAGCACGCAAGCAGGCAGGCACCAGTTTAAAATTGAAGATGGACTAAAATCTATAAGTGTTAAATATATGCGGCAGTTACCCGGCCCCACAGCCAACATATCTTCTTTGAGTAGAAATAGAAAAATCTACAGAGACAAAAAAGTGGCTTTTCCCACGGGTCCGAAAGTGCTGCCATCTGTTGTTTCTATCCATGTCTGCGACGATTTCAGCTGAGTTTATCATATTTTTTTTTTGCACTTGGGTTTGCGGTAGAGTAACGGTATCAGATCTTCTTCTTAAACTTTAAAAGTTCTCTCATTGCTAAAGAAACTAGAGCTTACCCTTTGCTCCTTTCTAAGTCGTGACGTTAGAAAGTTGGCCTACGGCAAAAAAGTCAACTTTTGAACTAAGACAGGTAGAATTTTTTTTCGACGGCTATCGATAGCCATTGATGATCTGATCAAAGTATATGTCATCCATTTTTTGGTACAAAAATTACTTGATGAGATACGCCAGTTTGAAAATTTCGAAGGGGTTGACAACTTCAGTAGTAAGGTACACTGAAACCAAAAATAGGCGATACCAGTTATGAGACATGTAGGGGACTTTTAAGCAACAATCGATTGTTATCTCATAGTCATCTTCGGCAATGAGGGGTTTGCAGCTTTTGCTAGTTGGTGTACCTGTTATTTGTTTCCCTTGTATTCGACGGTAAGAACAATTTGTTTCCCAATGGTAAGATATGCAAGGGACTTTTAAGTAATAATCGGCTGTTATGCTACAATCATCTTCTGCGATGATGGGTTTGCAACTTTTGCTAGCTGATGTACCCATTATTTGTTTTCGGTTAACTTAATGTTTCAGTTAACTTATCTTAATGTATATCACGGGAGAGGAACTTGTAAGTAGGAACCGGTTCACGAGGGGCTAGGAATTTTTGCTAATGGGTGCACACTGCATTCGATTTTCGTTAAATCTGATGGTAAGAAAGTTTGTGTCGATGGTCTCTCAATGTAACCTAGGATTAACTGTTTACACAGCGAATACAAACGATAATGTAAAGCAATGAGGTAGTTTCATAATAATTAATAGTATCATTAGTTACGGTTATACAGATAGCTTACGGATAGCTTTATAATAACAACTAGATTATATAAGATATTGTCCCAAGTTTTCATCCGTCACGATGTCTACGATTGAAAAGGATAAAGTTCAACTGACTGCAAAGTTAATTTAGTCCGTTCTTCCTATATTATTTTGTTGTTGTTTTTACAACGCTGAAGAATACCTTTTGATCATACGATTAATTTTTTTAGAACATCCCGTTTAAAAAGCTTCGATAAGTTGACAACTTCAGCATTAACAGACAGCGAAGAAAAATAAACAGTTTGAAAGTTTAAAGGGATTGACAACTTCAGTAGTAACGTACACACTGAAACCAAGAATAGGCGATATCAGTTGTGAGACATGTAGGGGACATGTATGCGATAGTCAACTGTTGGCTCATAATCATTTTTGGCAATGAAGGGTTTGCAGCTTTTGCTAGTTGGTGTACCTGTTATTTCTTCCGGTGTATTCGATGGTAAGAACAGTTTGGTTCCCAATTGTAAGACATGCAAGGGGCTTGTAAGAAATAAGCGGCTGTTATGCTACAATCATCTTCAGGAATGAGGGGTTTACAACTTCTGCTCGCTAGTGTACGCATTATTTTTATCCGGTGAACTTGGTGTCTATCACGGGAGAGAGACTTGTAAGTAAGAATCGGTTCACGAGGGGCTAGAACTTTTGTAAATTGGTGCACATTGTATTCGATTTCTATAAACCTGACGGTAGAAAGTTTGTATCGATGGTCTATCGCTGTAACCTAGGATTAACTGTTTACGCAACCGATAATGTAGAACAATGAGGTAGTTTCATAATAGTTAGTAGTGTCATCGACAGTATTTTAATCCTGAAAAGTTACGGATAGCTTTATAATACCAACTAGATTATATAAGATATTGTTCCGAGTTTTCATCCGTTACGATGTCTACGATTGAAAAGGATTAAAGTTCAACTGACTGCGAAGTCAATTTATTCTCTTCTTCCGATATTCTGTTGTTGACATTGTTGTTGTTTTTACAACGCTGAACAATAGCTTTTGATCATGTGATTATTCTTTTTATAGAACATACCTTTTAAAAGCTTCGATAAGTTGGCAACTTCAGCATTTAACCTACAGGGAAGAAACAAAACCAAAGTGTTGCTCTCACAACACTTTAGTCGGGGAAGCCGGATAAAGATTGCAGCAACACTTCACGTTGCCCAGGCAACGTAGGTCTAGTTAATGTTACATTGCACCAACACCTTAAAAAATTGAATTTGGAAGGGAGTCCTTTTTGATCATAAATTAGATTCCCCTTATCGCGGCCGAATCTGGTTCTGCTCGCATGGAAATAATTCAATCCATCAACGATTGGAAACAGTCATTTTTTCCAATTGTGTTTCTGAACCTGATTGAAACTGATTATTTCCAGTCATAATTTTACGATTGAAAATTCTATCGCATGTTTCGATCAATTTTAATTGTTTCCAATTGTATTTTTACGATTGGAAACAGTTGTTTTCAATTGTTTCCCAACAGTTTTCTTATTTCCAATAAGATTGTGGGACATACTTCCAATTAAAAAAAAAATGTAACCAATCGTAATTTGCCAGTGGGAAACAGTTATTTCTATTTTTATTTTATTTTTCAGTAAGCATATAGGACATATATTCACCTGTATGCATTCAACTGCATGTTTAGAACTGAATTTAAAACTGGTGATTCCATTCTTTTTTTGTAGTTTGCTTTCATGCAGGCATTCTAATTTCAGCTGATAAGGTTCTGAAACATCTACGAAAATAAGAAGAAGACACTAAAAAACCAAGTATAAAGGAGAACGCAGTGCGGAACGCTGTGCAAGGATTCCAACTCCTTCTGTCCAAAAACTATCTACACCCAAACCGTTTATGCTGGTCAATACAATCTGATAAGATCTCTTGCCTCTTGTGGTGTAGTATGCGGTTTTAATTCGTTGTGTGGGCTATTATTGGGAGTGCGGGGGTTATTTTTAGAAATATGAAAAGTTTACTGTGCTTGGCTCCCAAGTCCTCCATTCCAATAAACTATCCACACCAAAACGTCTGTGGTGGTCAATAAAATCGGACAAGAATGACTACCCCCTGTGGTGTAGTATGCGAATATATTAATACGTGTGTGAGCTGGGGGGGGGGGGGAGGTAAGTGGGTGGTCTATTTTTAGAAATAAGACAAATTTGCAACAGTTTGTAATGAGTAAAACTGGGGCGTGGTAGTGACAGCTTCAATATTATCTGAGCAAAGCAACAATCAAAAGAGCAATAACAGATTTCCCAGCTCCTTCAGCTAAATAAGCATAGGTTTTTCTCTGTGATGGTTATCGCTGATTGGCTGTTTTCCAGACTCGGGGCAGATTGAACATGGCTGGGGCAGCTCCGGACATAATTTTTTATACCCAAATAGGAATTTCAACAAAGGACATTCGTTTGGGAAAACTGTACAAGAATACCATCACTTTATCAACATCTAAAACTATCATCCGAGTAAGCTGTTACTGCTGGCTCAGAATATGACTTGGTTTCTTCCGGAATAGGTCTCAACAGCTTTCTGAGCCTTTCTGCTGACTTTTTTTCTGCTCTCTTCCGATTTTCACTTCAGCTTCTCTGTCTTTGCTGTTCGAACCTGCACCAAGACTAGAGCTAACTTACCTGAGAAAACGATGGACGATGAGCATGGCAGGGTTGACGTGATAGGTGAGGCCTAACTTCGTTCCCGTTTTCTTCATAGCTTTCAAGAACAGATATGACAGAAGAAGCCCAGTCATAAAGAAGAATGAATCAACGGACACCCAGGAGTTCATAATAGCTTGGAAAGCAACGGAATGCAAGGCTTGCTGAAAAAAAAACATTCAAAGTTACACGGATAATAGTTGGAAGTCAGTTTCACGTCCAAAGATGACCTACAGTGAAAAAATCCCACACAGCTATTGTTCTTAAACAATGAGTAGGCTAGCACAATTTTTCTTGCGAGACTTTAGCCCTTCTTCGTAGCGGTTTTCTTCTGGGCGTTTCTTGCCCATTTTGCACCACCCTATTTGACACTTTTTTTTTCGATATAAACGCTGTTTGATGACCTTATCAAAGGGCTTTTGCTAAGTGTCTAAAGAAATTGAAGCATTGGAAGTATAGATAAAAAGAAAAAAGGTATCGATGGGATCCCAACATTTTTATATTCAATCCAGACCATCAGGTCTTCTAAATATCCAGTGTTCGCCAGACTCCTTGAGCACTTCACTAATAAAATTTAGATACAGATTAAGGCAAATTGCAAAGATCTGAGAAGACCAAGTTCAAATATGGATTCAGCATGTGCGTTTACCCCCATAGCCTACGTCATCGCTACTTTGACAAAAGTTCCTGCCTTACTTTTGACAAATTTCCGGTTTCAGTCGGATTCCGAGCGAACTACTTGTCTTGCAAAAATCTGAGTTTAAAATGGGTTCAGCGAATCTCCATACCCTGATGTCAAACCTCTAACCAACTTCAGATTAAACTTCAACTTTTAACAAATTTTTCCAATTTCAGCTGGATTCGTGGCGAACTATGTGTCCAGGTAGAAAATGATTGTCATTCACGAATTTAGCAAGTTTTCTTACCAGTAAATCGAACACCTACCGAAATTCATATAAAATATTTACTTTTATTAAATTTTCCGGTATTGGCCGGATTACGGGCGATTTCCTTGTCCGACGAGAAAATAATTTTCATATTTGAATTCAGCATGTTTCTCTATCCTTAAATCGAACCTCTAATTAACTTCAGGTCAAATTTTATTGTTGACAAATTTTCTGATTTCGGCCCGATTCCTTGCCGATCTACTTGTCCGGCGAGAAAATAGTTTCCATATTCGTGTTTAGCATGTTTTCTTATCCCTTAATCGACTGTCAAAATAGCTTTTAAAAAGTGTTTTTTGGGCCCCTTAATTTGAAACCCCTCCACTTCCCCTAAATATGCAGCTATGGGGTCCATTTACGAACTCGGTCTTACCCTAGATCCAAACAATACCCAAACCAATTTTCATTAAAATATCTAATTCCCTTTAAGAGTTATCAGCTGACAGATGGACAACTTTTGAGAAGTCATAGTGTTATGTCTGAAGCTGGAGCGTCCGCCGTAGTTTTAGGGTAGCAATGGTGGTAGTAGACTATTTCTCTAAGTAGCGTAAACGTAGCGTGTAAGGCGGCGGGTAAGTAAGGGTGGTAGTAGACTAGGCTTTACGTTAACAGACTAATATGTTTATTTCAAAACATACCGAACATACCGAGTGCCGCCGTCCAAGTGTAGGGTGGAGTTTTTCGCCGTGCGCATGCCTCACAAGTACCCACAAAGCTCTTTACTTTCTCGCTTGCTTGTGGTAGTTAGAAGTTCTCCTGACCATGGCTAGTGTCTTCATGGAGCCAAAGTGGGTGCTAAGTACATCGTGGCAGTATTTCAGGCATTCACCCTCGAGTGCTTCTGGTATAACTGGTAACATTTTCACATTCTTTGTCCGGTAGGTTTGTCCAGGACATACGAGTCGGCAAACTAGATCTGTGTCGACGTCATAGGTGAAGTTATCGATCTCTTTCATGTACTTCCGGTAGTCCATCCCAAATGGTTCTTCTTCGGGGAAGTATTCTCTAAGTGCTGCGCAGAGTCCGTCTTTCTTCTGGTATTCCGCAATTTTCTAAGGAGATAAGACTCCTGAAGATCTTTGGTCTGTTCTTCCGGCTGGTACTGGTGCTTTAACGGTGTTAACTTTGTATTTCTGGCTTAACCAGTCAGGGACTATGTTGGACTTCCCTTGTATTTACTCAATGTCGAAGTCAAAGGACAGTAGTTTCAGAATCCATCTGCTTATCCGGCTGTTTGCTTTGCGGGTATTTCATTGTCTTGAGGTACTGTAGGGATCTTTGGTCTGTCCTCAATATAAACTTTTTCCATTGTAGGTAAGCGCGAAAATGGTGTGAAGTCAACTATTGATAGCATTTCTCTTTCCACTGTGGAGTACCGGGTCTCGCTTTCCGTAAGGGCTCGGCTTCGTGAATAGGGTATAGTTTGCCATTCCTATATTGTCCGACCATTCCACCGATTCCCGTCTGGCTTGCATCGACGGAGAGAACAATATTCTCGTTAAGGTCCGGTAGAATCAGGATTGGTTCTAATGTCAGTTTCTCTTTAAGAAATTCCATTGCCTTTCTCACTTCTTTTGTGAACTGGAATGGGGTGTTACTTTTCTTGGTGAGGGCTACTAGCGGGCGACAGTGGTCTGCGAAGTCTCGAATGAATTTCCTGAACCATGAGAAAAGTCCAATTATTCCTCGAAGTTCCTTCAGATTTCTGGGGGATTTTATCTCTTCGACGGATTTTATCTCATCCGGATCCGGTCGAACGCATCCTTCTCCTGTGACGTGGCCCAAAAATACTCTGGAAAGCACTAGTATGCAGCATTTCTATGGCTTTAGTTTTAAGCCCGCCAGTCTGAATCATGTTAGTATCAATCGCAGAATTCCCAAAACTTCGTTCTGTGTTCTATTCCATGCTAACAGGTCGTCCAAGAAGCAGATCAGGGACTTCTACTGCTTATTCTTGAATAGTGTGTAGACGAGGCGCTGATACACAGCAGGTCTGTTTGCGAGGCCGAAGGGCATTCTACTGTAGGCATAAGTTGCGCCGTCTGCGGTGATGAGTGCTGTTTTCGGCTGATCCTCCTCTTTGACTGGCACTGTATGGTAAGCTCCCGTTTGGTCAACGGAGGTGAAGAATTTGCTGTCAGGAGGTATGCACTCAAGGCATTCATTCAGCTTTGGGACTCTGAAGTTGTTCTTCTTCGTTACCGAGTTGAGTTTCATGAAGTCTATGCATAATCGATGTTGTTCGGGTTGACCTGGACCTGTCTTCTTCTTTACGATGACCACTGAGATTGCCCATGGGCTGTCACATGGGTAGATTATACTTTGCCTCGTCAGCTTGTCAATTTCTTCTCTAAAAATGGTCTTAGGTTCCACGGTGTCCTGTATGGGGCTTGCGCTATGGGGGCACTGTCTCTTGTGTCGATCTGCATCTCATTTAGGTCAGTTTGACCGAAATCCTCATCGTCGGTGCTGAAAGTATCTCTGAATTCCCATAGTGTACTCTGTACTTCCCTTCTGAAATAGTCTTCTGTAAAGTGACCCAACTTGAACTGAGCGAAGAACTCGGGCTTCTTAGTCGGATATTTCGGCATTCTGGATGTTTTTCGGGACCCTTACGGTCGAAAAAGTGTATCCGGTTTTTTATGTTGGCCAGGTTGGACGCTCTGTATATCTCTGTCCGAAAGTACTTTGTATCGAGTGGTAAAGTCTTCTTTGGGATCCTTATCGACTCTTCCGTCGGGTTGAACACTACGGTGTGTGCTATGCCCTCGCTAGCTGAAGTTATTTGATCTTCGATGTTTAGAACTACCGTCCAAGCGCCTTTGACTGCCTGCAGTCGTACAGTCCCTTCTACTTCTCTATCATCATCCGTTGGAAGCGCAATCTGGAAGCTTTCGTAGGAGAGTGGCGCTACTGTCGCCTTCCACATGACTACTGCTTGGTGGATCTGACATGTTTCTCGGTCTTCACTTCTTCTTGGAAGATTTCGCTGGACTGACCGTTCGCATCCCCTAGTTTCCTTAGTGTGAAGCTCTGTTTGGACGTAGTTTACACTTTCGTCTCTCGTAGTTCTGTCCGTTTGTTTTGGGTCCGTCTGATGTTCTGTCCATTTGCTTGCGTGAATGGCCGGTCTTGCTCTTCACGCATTTTTTTGCAAGTCAGCGTTTCGTGCTCGGTGTCAATTAACATTTTGTTTTTGCTGAGGAAGGGCACTCCAAGGACTGCTTGGTACGGCAGATATTTGCAACCGACGAAGGGCACTTGCTATATACTATACTATATATACTATATACTTTCTTTCATAACTTGCATCAAGGTCATGTCCGGTCACGCTTGAAATCTTAGATTGCACCGGTCTGGCTGCATCTCTGGCATTGTACGGTAATTTTTCAAAAATTCTACTATTAAGAATATTTTGCTGAGCACCCGTGTCGACTAGTCCCGAAAAATTTACATCAAACGTACTGAAACCGTTCAAAATAGAGAGGCTAGAATTTTTTTCATATTTAGTATTCACTTCATTCAATCTGAAATATACAGGGGCCTTACTAATACGGTAACCTGCAGAGTAACCGACTTTGCGCCCCTTCGAAGCAGACTGTCGTCGTTTAAATTCTCACGTGACCTGTTTTGATACAGTTTATATGGTCGTTGAGGGGATCTGTTTGGGGGGAATCTCCTCTGGAAAGTGCGCCCTCGGGCTTTAGATTAAGGGGGGTTTCTGGGAATTTCAATCTTGAGGGCTAAGGAATGTTGGCATTCGGGGGGTCCCCCCTTGCAAGCTGAGGATCGAGATTCTCTGGTAATGTTGGTGGTAGCCCCATTCGTGCCTGTGCGGTGCTAGGTAATCATGCTGCCCGGTTTGTCTGAACGTGCTCCTTACTTGACCCCTAGCTACGTCCGCGGAGGATACTCATCTTTGTCCTGACGCAGTCTGTAGGGTACTACTAACCGCAGCAATATCGCCCTCTTCCGAAACAGAACTAATTTTCCAACGTTGCTGGGCTTTCACTACTTTGTCGATAGTCAGTTCGTGCCCGATCAGTTTAATGCCACTTCCAATTCGGGTGGCGGCTTGGAAAGCACCAGGCGCAACAGTTTCGGTCCCAGGCCGTTATTAAAATTCTCGCAAACCGCCCCAGTGAATTGATCATTTTGTCCCGTAGGTTTTCCCAGTTTTTCAATGGTCATTAGGGTTTACTCGGTCCGTGTATATTCTTATGCTTTCATCCAATCTCAGATGCACCATCTCGTACTTCAGTTTACTTTTTTGGCTGGTATTTGCAAATCAAATTTTCAGTCTATCTAAAACATCTTTCGGTGTTGCAACCCTCTCCCTCCAATGTGTCCAGAAACAAAACTGCGGTCCCTCGCAGTCTCAGGTACATCATTTGTGCTAGCCTTTCTGCTTCTGTTATTCCCCCTAAAATCAGGAAATGTTTATTGGGTTTGGCTGAAGAGTCCTACTACGGCATTTGTCTGACCAGCGCTGCCTGAAGGACATGACACTCCAATCTCCTTTTCGTCTCTTCGGTAATTCCGTCGGTCATTTTGTCAGTCGGTCAGTCCGTATGTTATCTTAATACCTTTCCACTACGTTTCAACCCTAAAACCGCTTGTCACCACTGTTATATCTGAAGCTGGAGCGTACGCCGTAGTCTTAGGGTAGCGAGAGTGGTAGTAGAGTATATCTTTAGGTAACGTAAACGTAGCGTGTAAGGCGGCAAGTAAGGGTGTAGTAGACTAGGCTTGACGTTATCATACAAATAGTTGTGTTGCGAGAGCAACACTTTGGTTTTGTCCTCGGTTTTTTTTTTTTTTTTTTTTTTTTTTTCCTAAGACTCCAATTTCATTTTATTCCTGGTAACTGGTAAGGGTGTAACCTGTTCGGTTTTTACGGAAAGTCTGGACCTTAGGCCGGATCGATGAATATGACATTACATTTTGGAAAGCTCCGTATAACTTTTGCCTGGGGCCAAAAAGGATGGTTTTTGCTTGTCCTCGAGCCAGAGTCTACGGTGTGCGAAGTGAAGTGGAGTTACATAGCCCATGTCAGAGAGGACTATCTGAAGTTGTGTAGCGAACCTTTCGTTTCATCAAACCATGTTTCTGCTTTCGAGTGGAAAGCTCTGTTCTAGCACACAAGCAGGCAGGCACCAGTTTCAAATTGAAGACGGACTAAAATCTATAAGTGTTAAATATATGCGGCAGTTACCCGGCCCCACAGCCAACGTATCTTCTTTGAGTGACAAATAGAAAAATCTACAGAAACAAAAAACTGGCTTTTTCCCACGGGTCCGAAAGTTCTGCCATCTATTGTTTCTATCCATTTCTGTGCGCGATTTCAGCTGAGTTTATCGTTCATTTTTTGGGATCGCGAAACGTTAGTGGAGGGATAAGTATGACATCGCAAAAGTTGTCCATCCGTCCGTCTGTCCATCCGTCCGTCTGTCCGTCCGTCCGTCCGTCCGGTCTGTCCGTCTGTAAGCACGATAACTCTCGAAGGGAATGAGATATTTTGATAGAACTTGGTATGAGGATTGTTTGGGTCAAAGGTAAGGTCAAGTACGTAGATGGGCTCTGTAGCTCTATATTTGGGGGTGGGGGAGGGGTTTCAATTTAAGGGACAAGCAAAATATTTTTAAACAGCTAATGTGATAGTCGATTATGGGGTAAGAAGACATGCTGAGCACGATGACGACAATAATTTTCTCGCCGGACAAGTAGTTCGTCCGGAATCCGGCAAAACCGGAAAGTTGGTTAAAAGTAAAAGTTTGTATTCGATTTCTATAACTCTGACGGTAAGAAAGTTTGTATCGACGGTCTATCGCTGTAACTTAGGGGTACAAACGATAATGTAAAACAATGAGGTAGTTCGTAATAGCTAATTGTGTCTTCTGTGGTATTATAATCTTGAAAAGTTTCGGATACCTTTATAATACCAACTAGATTATAAAAGATACTCTTCCAAGTTTTCATCCGTCACGATGTCTACGATTGAAAAGGATAAAGTTCAACTGACTGCAAAGTCAATTTAGTCCCTTTTTCCGATATTCTTTGTTGTTGTTAGGGCAATCGATAGCCCTTGATGAGCTGATCAAAGTATAGGTCATCCGTTTTTATGGCACTTGCCCTTCGGCCAAGTGCCAAATAGCGATCGCAATTTCTGTCTGTCTGTCGGTCTGTCGGTCGGTCGGTCTTTCTGTCTCGGTTTTGCTAGTTCTCGCACTTCCAGATAAGCTAGGACGATGAAACTTGGCAGGCATATCAGGGACTGGACCAGATTAAATTAGAAATAGTCGCTTCCCGATCCGACCATCTGGGGGGGGAGTGGAAGAAGGGGGAATAAGGAAAAATTAGGAAAAGTGAGATATTTTTAACTGACGAACGGGGGGTCGGATCGTAATGAAACTTGATATATGGAAGGACCTTCTGTCTCAAATGCCCCAGTTTAAATTCGGACCGGATCTGGTGACATTGGGGGGAGCTGGAGGGGGAAACCGGAAATCTTGGAAAACGTTTAGATTGGAGAGATCGGAATGAAACTTGGTGGAAAGAACACGCACAAGTCCTAGATACGTGATTGACAAAATCGGACCGCATCCCCTCACTTTAGGGGTGTTGGGGGGGGGTCGAGTTTATGGTGATCCCGCGAGTTCGGTGTTTCCTGATGTGCTAGGATGATAAAAATTGGCAGGCCTTGAGAATAGTCTTTCCCCGATCCGATTATCTGGGGGCAGGGGGGGGGGGGGGGCTAGAGGGAGGGGGAATCCAGAAAAATTAAGTATTCTTAACTTACGAACGGGTGATTGGATCTCGATGAAACTTGGTACGTAGAAAGACTTCGTCTCTCAGACATCCCAGTGATCCGGACCGGATCCCGTGACATCGGGGGGAGCTGGAGGGGGGAACCGGAAATCTTGGGAAACGCTTAGGGTGGAGAGATCGAGATGATACGTGCTGGAAAGAACAAGCACAAGCCCTAGATACGTGATTGACATAAGCGGACCAGATCGGAGCTGGGGGGGGGGGTCTGAGTTCCTAGTGATCCCACGAGTTCGGTACTTCCTTATCTCCTAGGACGATGAAACTTGTCAGGCTTGTCAGGTACCCGAATAGATTGACTTAAGAATGTCGTTTCGTCGATCCGACTATCGTGGGGGAGTGTAGGGATGGGGAATCCGGAATGTAGCGGCAAGCTCAGCTATTGAACGGGTTATCGGATTTTAACAAAACTTGATTTTTAGAAAGACCTCGTGCCTCAGATTTACCATTCTAAATCCGGGCCGGATCCGGTATCATTGGGAGGAGCTAGAGAGGGAAACCGGAAATCTTTGGAAACGCTTAGAGGGGAGGGATCGGTATGAAACTTGGTGGGAAGAACAAGCACAAGTTCTAGATACGTCATTGACATAATAGTACGGACTTCGGGCACAATGGGCGAGTTGGGGGGGTCCGGATTTCTAGTGAACGCGCGAGTTCGGTACTTCCTTATGTGCTAAGACGATGAAACTTGTTTGTTAGGCATGTCAGGGACCCGAACAGATTGATTTGAGAATAGTCGTTTTCTCGACCTGACCATCGTGGGAGGAGTGGAGGGATGGCGAATCCGGAATCTAGTGGCATAGGCAGCTATTGTACGGGGGATTGGGACTGAATGAAACTTGATATTTAGAAAGGTCTCGGGCCTCAGACATCCCATTTTATATTCGGACCGGATCCGGTGACAATTGAAGGAGTTGGAGGGGGACCGGACATCTTTTGGAAACGCTTAGAGTGGAGGGATCGGGATGGAACTCGGTGGAAAGAACAAGCACGAGTTCTAGATATGTCATGGACATAATAGGACGGGATTCGGGCACTGTGGTGGAGTTGGCGGGGGGGGGGGGGTCCGGATTTGTAATAAGCGCCAGAGTTCGGTACTTCCTGATGTGCTAGGACGATGAGAATAGTAGTTTCCTAAATCCGACCATCGTGGAATATTGAGGTATTTATAACTTTCCAACGGGTGACCGGATCTTAATGAAACTTGATTTTCGTAAAGACGTCGAGTCTCAGACGATCCAGTTCAAATCCGGACCGGATTCGATGACCTTGGCGGGAGCCGGAGGAGGGAACGGGAAATCTTGGGAAACACTTGGAGGGATTGGGATGGAACTTGGTGGGAAGAACAAGCACAAGTCTGATACATCGTTGACATAAGCGGACCAAATTCGGACACTGTGGGGGAGTTGGGGGCGGGTGGGGCTTAATTCTGGCGATCCAGCAAGTTCGGACCTTCCTAATTTTCTAGGACGATCAAACTTGGAAGACGTATCAGGGACCCGAATAGACTGACTTGTAAATAGTCGTTCCCCCGATCCGACCACCATGTGGGTTGCGAGAAGTTTTTGACATGCACATAAGGGTCAAACAAGTGGAGTGATTGAATGAAATTTGGAAGGTACAGAGATCATATGCCCTAGATGACATATTGTTCGAACCGGATCCGAACACGCGAGTGGGGGGGGAGATTTACCGGAATTTCCCTAAAAAATGCTCGGATTCGAGTGAAAGGTAGGTGGTAAGAGAAAATGCTTCAGGTGATCCAGTTAGGAGTCCAGACCAGACTGGGGCCGCGGTGTATGGGAAGCTGGAAGGGGGTACCGGAAATTTTGGGCACGTCTAGAGACATAGCGAGTGGATTTCTTGGATTGAAACTTGGAAGGTTGGCGATGGCTTGGAGTTGATCTAATTCTAGTTCCGAACCGCATTTTTGGATGGCGGGGTGTTCTGTGAAGTTCTCTTTTACTTTTTTGTACCACCTACTCGTAAAAAGTGCCATATGAGCTCGTAGCTCTTGTTTTTAACATATATCCTTCATGAGATAAACCAGTTTGAAAGTTTCAACGGGTTGCAACTTCAGTAGTAAGGTACATGAAACCAAAAATAGGCGATACCTGTTTGTTGTTAGTGATCCTGAAAAGTTACGGATAGCTTTATAATACCAACTAGATTATTTAAGATATTTTTCTAAGTTTCATCGGTCACGATGTCTACGACTGAAAAGGATAAAGTTCAACTGACTGTAAAGTCAATTTAGTCCCTTCTTCTTATATTGTTTTGTTGTTGTTTTTTCAACGCTGAAGAATAGCTTTTGATCATTTGATTGTTCTTTTTAGAACATACAGTTTTAAAAGCTTCAATAAGTTTACAACTTTAGCATTTACCTGACAGCGAAGGAACAAAACCAAAGTGTTGCTCTCGCAACACTTTACACTTCAACACTTCACGTTGCCCAGGCACAAGAGGTTTTATTTCAGACTTACTCTGTATAATGTAAATGCAAATCCAGGTAAATACAATTACTGTTGATAATAACGACAGTCTAAGTAATGACTGACTGGTCAGTAACATAGACAAATAATGAATGACGAATGACCCAGCGCTAAGACTGGAAAGAGCTTATATACTCCATTTCGCACAAGTGAAGATTGCCGATCGGGGCTTAAATATAGGAGTGAGTCATGCTATATTTAGTGCTGATATTGTAACATGTGTCTCTTGAATTTAACTCTGAATCAATAATTCGGCAGTTTTAAGAACTAGAAAATACTTCAGCGCTTGAATTTAGCATGAATCAAGGTGTGATTCATGCTGTACCTTAACGTATCTTAAATTGAAAAACTAGAAATACTGAAGGATTATATTTCTTTCGCTATGTACATAGAGATAGTTTGACGCTTGACATAGAGACCGACACAACAATAGGTATCCATCCACTTACGTTTTGGGATCCCGAAAATCGTCACGGTGAATTTATCTTACCGATTCATGCGAGACTTTTCCACATATTCTCCGGATTGCTTTATTCTGCAGCACTCTAATCGGTGTCAAAAGGGAAGGAACCTTCCCAAGCCAAACTGATGACCAATATAAGATGTAAGGATGGATTATCGAGAAATAAAAGAGCCGCAGTATTTGCGGGGGGACGTAGCACTTGAGTTTTCTTAGTATACCCAGATTCCAAGATAAGCTTTTGGAAACAGCATCGGTATGGTTCTTGAAGCAAAAAGTTTGATCAATCTTCACTCTCAATCCGAGATACTTGACCGTTGGTGTTCATAGTTTGCCGTGCGCGAGAGTATCACGAAAGAGCTCTTAGTCGGATTTGGTTGGAGTTTATTCACTCTCATCCATTGCGATACTTCTTCCAGTGATTGCTCTAACGAATGATTGCACTAACGAAAGCGGTGGCAAGTCCAAAAGGTGTTAACGCAACGCCCAAGCCTACGGTCTCGGCAAGCAATTCTGTGAAAGTTTCTGAAGTTGATAACCTAGTGTTACCAAGCCCTGTCTCTGATGTAGCACCAGTGTCAGCGACGGTGACGACTAGAGTTACTGAACGTTCCAGCAACTGTGTTTCCGTGAGCCAGCCCTGCCTCTCTTGCAATACTTCCACCGAGGGCAGTCCAGCTTTCGAGTGCCATTTTTGCTGTAAGTGGCAACATGCCGCTTGCGCCGCAATAGACGCGGAGCTGGTGCTGGCAATGCTAAAGCCCTCTAGCCATGCTTTTCTATTTGCGTGTAATAACTGCCGAAGTAAGGCGAGATCAGGAACTGACTTTATGGGACAAAACAGACGGACTAACTGTGGTACGGCCAATGACGCAGTGCATACCGATTCCCCAGATACTATCCCATCAGGAAGTGTCGATTCCGAATCAGGCGAGGTCATTGAAAACGAAGCGGTCCGAAAAGGTAAATTTGTCTGCAAGTACTACTTGCGCGGCAAATGCACAAGGAGCGAGTGCACTTACCTGCATATTTGTGCCGACTATTTTAATAGACAATGTAGTGACGAGGCATGCATCCTACCTCACAGATCGTTGTGTCGCAAATACGCCTGTGGCCTCTGTTTTAACTCAAGCTGCTCCAACCTCCATCTGCCTTTCCGTGTTAGGCTCACTAAGTCTCGAAACAAGGACAGGACGTTCCGTCGAGCAACCCCAGGAAAGACCCGGAATCAACAGCCAAAAAACGGGTCACACCTCCGAGCAGTAACTCGGGGAAGACCTCCAATCCCGCTTATGCATCTGAAAATTCGGAGGCCTCCCCCTCCTCCCTTGAGCGTAGCCACCCCAGCTCCATCCCAGCGAGCCTGGTTACCTCACCCCCCCATGAGTTGGACTGGAACCTCTGTTCGCAACCAGCACCAGCTTGCAGCAATCCCACCACCCCCCTACGCAGTTTACCAACACCCACCACCTCCCAACGCAATATACCAACACCCGATACCGATTACGAACAGGTTCCTACCCCTGATGCTACAGTCGTCCCATGTAGGCAACTTCTAAACCGCGAGGTAAAGAGAAAGTGTTCCTCAAACCCATTTCCGAAAGTTCTCCTCTCAAATGTGAGATCTCTCGCAAATAAACTTGAAGAACTTGATCTAACACTGAGGAAACACTCAGTTGATGTTGCATGCCTGTCTGAGACTTGGTCCGCGACTGAGTCTCTAGTCGACGTTTCGGGTTATGATGTGTACATGTTACCAAGACTTGACAAAGATGGAAACCCTGTGAGTCATGGAGGTGGGGTTGGTCTGCTCTGCCGTTCATCAATCCCCAACCGCCAACTGAACACTAAAGTTCCTCGGAATCCTGAGTTTGAGATTCTGTGGGTATGGACCAGACCAAAGTACCTACCGAAGGAGGTATCTTCAATGGTGTTTGGTGTATTGTACTATCCGCCCAGGGGTCCATTCCGGAAAGACCTAGTGACGTATTTGCAGCTATGTGTCGACTCGATACGTTCCCAGTATCCCTACGCTGCAATAACAGTTCTTGGTGACTTTAACGATCTCAGACCGTCGTGGATAGCGGATACATTATCGCTCTGTCAAATCGTGAAAGTGAAAACACGTGACAGCAAAACGTTAGACCTAATATTTACGAACATCTCAGACTTTTACGATGCCCCATACAGTGTCCCCCCCATCGGTCTCAGTGATCACTTAACCATTATTTGGGAACCGAGTGAAAAAGCACCAGTTAGAGAGAAACGAACGGTTGTCTACCGGCCATTTACTCCCAACCAGGTAACTGTGTACAAAGAGTGGTTGAAAAACAAAAACTGGTGTAACGTCCTTTGCCTTACTGACGGCAACTCCATGACCTCGTCTCTGACCGAAGAGCTCTATGATAAATACAGAGAAGTGTTTCCTGAAAAGAGGAAAGTGATTAAGCCCCAAAGCAAGCCATGGGTGACAAAGGAGATGGAACAACTCATGGTGGAACGTGATTGTTTTTATGCTTGGGGTATGCTTGACGAAGCAAAACGGCTTCGAAATAGAATAGTGACCTTGACTCGCAAAGCGCGGAAAGAGTATGGTGTTTTTACTGTCGCCAAGCTTGCTAACTCGGACCCTCGCACGTTCCATAAGAAAGTGCAAGAAATAATGGGTAGACAGCAAAAACCTGTGGTTGTTTATGATCAAGCTGGGGAGCCTGTAAGTGCTGACCTTATTAATGACCATTTTGTTGCCATTTGTAGAGTCCATCCTCCCCTTAGTGTGATGCCCGATCTGCCCTCAGTGTCTGAAATACCCATTCTCGAGATCGGTGCAGTCGAAAAGAAAATCCGTAACCTTGATCCTCGGAAAGCATCCTACCCGAGTGAGATTCCTACTGAGCTTATCGTGGAATGTGCGAGTGAGCTTAGCCCTGTTTTAACCGCTTGTTTCAATCAGTGTTTTATTGATGGCGTTTTTCCGGAATGTTTTAAGAGCGCTTATGTCACGCCCATACCTAAAGGGAAAAAACCGCAATCTGTAAATGACCTTCGACCGATTTCTAAAACGCCTATTTTGTCGAAGGTTTTAGAAAGTTTTATTTTTGAGTTATTGTGGGAGGATATTGAGCCTAACATTGACCCTCGCCAATTCGGTTTTCGTCCAGACCATAGTACTACACACTATCTGATCCGATTACTTGACGAAGTGCATAAGCATCTCGAAGTCGATGATGCTTATGCCGAAATTATACTAAGCGACATAGTCAAGGCCTTTGACAGTCTTGACCACGAAATCACCTTACAAGAAGCTAGAACTATGGGCGCTCGACAATTTTTAATCCGGATGATAGCTAGCTTCTTAACGGGTCGGCAACAGTGCGTTATGTTGGATAAAGATCGGGTTTCGTCCTTTCTCCAAATTTTTTGCGGCGCGCCTCAGGGGACGAAGCTTGGACCAATTCTTTTTCTTATAGTTTTTAATCGAGTTTTAAAAAGTCTGTTGAATCGTTATAAGTTCGCTGACGACCTGTCCAGTCTCGCGCTACGAATTTTATCGTCACAGTCGACCCAGCCTCCACTCTCACAGATATTTTCTACACTGACGCGTGACCTTGATGATGTTAAGTTAACAGTAAGCCTACCTAAAAGTGTTGTAATGAGAGTGTCGTTTTTAAAGCGTGAATTGCCACCTGTTGAAGATATCGGCCTCACTGTTCAGGACAAGGTTAAAATCCTTGGCGTTACAGTTGAGAGCGACCTGAAATGGCAATCCCACGTCATGGCCATAGTTCAGAAATGCGCTCTGTTATTACGGTCGTTTGCCGCGTTACGTCGATTCGCGATTCCTTCCAAGCAACTGAGGTCTATTTTCTGCACTTACATTAGGCCAAATGCGGAATACGCTTGTCCGGTGTGGCACCCTGGCCTCACCTCGACTCTGAGTGATAAGCTCGAGGGTATCCAAAAGCGAGCGTGCAAAATCATTTTAGGGGCCCAGTATGTTTCATATGAAGATAGTCTTAGTGTATTATGTCTACCGACCCTTAAAGAAAGAAGACATGCCCTGACGATGAAATTTGGGTTCAAATGTCTGTCGTCTGAAACTCACAGAGATATTTTGCCTGAATATGTGTCAGATTTACGACCGAAGTCCTGTACTAGGCAGTTTACACGGTCAATCGGTCTTCAAAAGCTAAGCCTGCCACCTGTAAATTCGACTGACCGGTACTTGTCTTCATTTGTACCTTATTTTGTACGTAACTTTAATTCCTGAGGCTGTTTTTTTTTTTTTTTTTTTTTTTTTTAAGTGTGTTGAAAATAAGTATATTAACATGTAATTGACTATCCGAAGCTAGCGTGTTTCTTATGCTATTATGGAGAATAAAGGAATTATTATTATTATTAAAACCCATTAAAAGTCTCTCGGTTCTGGCCATACATACCAGTGCAGTGTCATCAGCAAACATTGGAACTGTGATGTCTTTTCACCACAAAACAGTTCGCTCACCTTACTTTTCACTTCTCTAGTAGCTCGTGACAGGTCAGTGACCAATATCAGGAACAACAGAGGTCCAAGGACTGATCCTTGTGGCACCCCACAAACCACAGGCAATGAGG
This sequence comes from Branchinecta lynchi, assembly GCA_023053575.1. NCBI lineage: Eukaryota > Metazoa > Arthropoda > Branchiopoda > Anostraca > Branchinectidae > Branchinecta > Branchinecta lynchi. Next base: position 76,591 of record JAKZAP010000021.1, read on the forward strand.
GCGGCTTAGCGTTTCTGATTTCTACAAACTGTGATCTAGCAGAGACAAAATAACGAAGGAACTGCAGATATAGCCCTCGAAATTAAAAAAAAATCACATTTGCCAGAAACAATTGCGTGATTTACCCCTGTCAAATGCCTTTCTTATATCCACAAATATTGCTGCAACTCTGTAACCTCGGTCTAATGCTGCATGCGTAGTGTATCCATATCTGAATCAAAATTGGGTTGGGCTCAGCGCACATTGATTTTCAAGGGACTTATGCAATCAGTTAGCGAAACATTTTTCCAAAATTCTGGACATAACATGTAGCACTGAAATTGGTCTATAATTACCAAGACAATTGGTATCGGCTCCTTTAAGAACAGGCATCACTCTAGCTTCCTTAAAGAAAGGAGGGAACATTCCCTCTTTCAAACATAGGATGATGATCTCAACTAAGACAGACAGAACTCCTGGTAAAAGGAATTTTACAGTCTTGAGAGACACATTGTCACTTCCAGAAGCACTAGTTTTCATATCATATATTAGGCGTTTTACTTCATCAGTAGTGGCAGGGGTCACATATAGTGAGACGTCGGCCTCATCCGGGCCTAAATATTGATGGGTTATCCTCTTTGAGCAAAATCTTGCTGGTTACATTGGCTACAACTGTAGAAAAATATTTTACGACTTCATGAGCTACTGAACCATCTTCCGTCACTTCACTTCCATCTGGGCACTCAATTTCTTCAGGTAAAGCTATAGGTGTCACAGTTCTTTAATCACTCGCCACGTTTTAGCTGGGTTTCTCGAACTTCCATGAATTTATTTTTATAATATTATTCTTTTGGCTTCCGCAGAAGACGGTTAAGTGCGTTTCGGTAATTATGATATATTCTTGTATTTACATCAGACTTGAACTGCACTTTAATCTCATAAAGCTGATCTCTTTTATAATTGATCTTAAAAGACCATTCGTGATCCATGTTTTTTTTTGCATATTTTTTCGAGAACCACTTTTCATCTTAACATGTTTTTCTAGTGTAAAATTTTTGAAACTTACTTTCAACTCCATTCGTAGAACATAAGGAACTTTCCCAATCAATTTCTGTCAGCTCATTTTTACATTTTATCAAAACATTGTTATCAATTACTGGCCGAAAACATTCAGGTTGTGCATACTTTCTTTTACTACTAGGGAAACTATAATTTACAAATATTCCAAATCGATTGGAACTTTCACTCACCAACACACTTGGAGATCTGGGAGGAAACGCCGAAAAAATATTATCCAGTCCCTTTGCAGTCGTAGTTGTCACTCTTGTAGCAATATTTACTGACAGCTTAATAAATATGATTTCCTCTGTATATTTTTTTACTGCGGTTAAGATGAGTACTTTTCATTTAACACTTACAATTCATTCATAACCAAAGCCCTTGGTGTAAAAATATCATGGGCCCTCGGGGATCATGAAAATCTAGCATTTGTTCAATAGCATTTGTTTATACTTTGCAGTCACGGTGCGCACTTTAGAAATTCATCTGGAAGCAAAAGACCCCAAAGCAAAAACGATCATGAGCCCTGGGGGATCATGAAAATGTATATTTTGGTACAACAAATATTTTTTGAACTTTTGCAAAAACCCTTGAGACACAAACGATCATGGGCCCTTGGAGATCATGACAACATACAGTTCCCGTCGCGACAGGGGTGTCGGATTCGGTAGTGACTATTTTTTAGTCTTTCTTGTCGATCTCTAATGTGAAAACAAACTTTCATCGTCCTAGCACATCTGGAAGTAGCCTACCTTAAGCCTTTACTACCATAGCCCCCCTCCAACTCCCCCCAACAGTGCCCGGATCCGGTCCAGTTCTGTCAATGATGTATCTAAGGCTCGTCCTTGTTCTTCCCGCCAAGTTTAATCCTGATCCCTCCACTCTGACCGTGTCACAAGATTTCTGGTTCTCCAAGTCTAGCTCCCCCAAAGTCACCGGATTCATTCCGGAGATGAAACGAGACTTGTGAGACACGAGGGTTTTGCAAATATCAAGTTTCATACTGATCCAGTCACCCGTTCAAAAGTTATACATCAAATACTCCGGATTCCCCCTGCCTCCACTCCCCCATAATGTTCGAATCGGAGAAATGGATGTTCTGAAGTAAAAATGGACGAGTTCTCGATAGGCCTGCCAAATTTCATCGTCCTGGCACATTAGGAAGCACCTTAACTCTGGATCACCGGAGTTTCAGAACCGTTGCTCCAACTACCCCCTCAGTATCCGAACCCTTCCATTTCTTCTCCACTATAAATCTAGTGCTTGTGTTTGTTCTTGCCACCCAGTTTCATCCCGACCCGACCACTCATAAAGTGTCAGAGGTTTCCGGTTCTCCTCGTGCAACTCTTCCCAAAGTGACCAGATCTGTTCCGGACTTCAAGTGTGACATCTGAGACACGTAACAAGTTCCAAATATCAAGTTCCAGTAAGAGCCGATTCCCCGTTAAAAATTTATTCCGGCTTCCCATTCCCTCCACTTTCCATTCCCTCCACTCCCCCTGCCATGGTCACATACCGGAAATGAACTCAAGAGCCAAAATAACGAGAACAAAACGGAAGGGCGCGCTGCAGGAGGAACGTGTAGGAAAGAGGAAGGCACACCAAGCTCGGAAATCATATACTAAAATCAGATACACTGCACCAGGATGAACACTGATTACAGGTGAAACGATGCACCATCGTTTCTTCTTGTATTAGCTCGTTACGGCAGTCGCTCGAATCATTCCCCTGCATGATCCCATTTCTAGCAGTCGTGTTCCTTCTTTCAATCCAGTTAAGCAATCTAACGCAGGTTAAGGGTTAAGGTGAAACAACTGTGGTCTTGCCTCTCGTCATGCGTGCATACTTGGATTATTCACAATAACCTAGAAACATTTTAATTCGTCGACAACATCAGATTAGAAATACTGAATTTGTTTCCTTACGTCTAAAAAGAGGCGGAAGTTGGCCGTTGGATAAGACACCAGAGCATATGAGTGACCTAAAAGTACCCATGTAAAACTGAGGAACCTCAGACCGTGAATGCAGCTCAAGTTGTCCCCTCCAGACTTCGTGGACAAGATCTTTGAGCCGTTGGTTAAGATGGAGAAACATTCGAAAACTCTGACGAAGGAACCTGAAATTTAGTTGAGGATTATCTACTATATGAAAGAAAGCAAAACATTAATTAGTTATCTTTCAACCGATTCAGACTTACCTTTTAACTTCTCTTCAGATGAAAGCCGCTAGTTAAAGCAGATAAATCATTTTAGTGTCGAAGTCGACAGAAAGCGAGTCAACCAGGAAAAAACTTGCAACTGAACAGTTTTTTCACTAAAATGTTCAGAACAAGAAAAATATTTTAATCTAAAACAAATATTTGGTCTAATAGCGCAGTCGATTTAGGGTAA
>JAKZAP010000021.1:80118-321897 GCA_023053575.1 Branchinecta lynchi
AGTCGATTTAGGGTAAGGAGACCTGCCGAGTCCCATCTAAACTTTTTTCGCCCGACAAATTTGCGCGACTTGAATCCGGCAATAACTGGAAATTCTGTATCTTACACGTAAAAAAAAAAAAAAATCAAGGAATCACTGGATACGGGGCGGGAATTCCTGGATATAGATATTATTTTTTAGGGATATTATTCAGGGCTGGTTGGTTAATTCTCTAGAGTTTTCTCTTTTTAGAAAGTTTGTTGACTCGACTAGATTTTTGAAAATTAATTGATCCAGTTGCTTTATTTGGAGCTATTAATTTTAATTTTAGTGTATTAACCATGGCTCATGAGGGCTTTTAAAATTAACAAATATCGTATTAGACTTTCCCGATCTGTCTCATAGATTTCTTTTAGTGACCAAGAGTTACTAATGGCCAGTTAGTACCTAGACAGGATCGCAGTGAAATGACATCGTATCCTTTGTTGGAAGAGGTACAAATCTTAAGCAACTAGTCCGAAATCCCCCTTTTCTGCCTGTCGTGCAGCTGAATGGCAAAGCAAACTATACTCCAGACCAACATATCGTTCAAAAACAGGGGGGGGGGAGTATATCACGAGCTGCAGAAGGTTTGAAGAACTTTTATAGACCAGCTTATTGTGCTGACAACGAAAATCCTACCGCACCATCCCAGCAGAACCACATAAGCTAGATCAAACACACTATACAGCATTGAGGTGACAACGCCGCGTCGTTTTCTGCTTCAAATAAATAATGATTCAATTTCTGGAAAGTGTGATTTTGAGGTTTTTAAAATAAGAGATGTAGAGTGGTTGGAAAAAATAGTATATTTTGCATTGTGTGTTTTATATTTAGTTAAGTTTTAAGAAGGTAAACGAGTAAGAAAATGTCGAAATGTTAAGTTATGTGTGAGAGTTTTGTGAATGCCACCTAGTTCCTTTGTGAGTAAGCTTGATTTCTTTCAGGCAGTGTTGCCACTGGTGTGTATTGTTTTTGTATTATGTGCAGGAAAAAAAGGATAAAAGTAAAAAAAACAAAAACGATAGGTTAGAGTGTAGGATAATCTAGGATAGTCTTAGTTGAAAATAAAGAAAAGAGAATGACAAAAGCACAATCAGGTGAGGTTTCAACACGGTGTCCGAAGAAGAAGTGAGGCAAATGACGGACGCTGCAGTCCATTATTTCCTAAAGGGAGTGGTCATGAGCCAAACGAATGTACGTACAATTGATACCGATGACCTCAGGAGGCACGGCAGCGTACGAGTCACTATGAAAACGGCAATTTTAGCGGATGAGACCGTAGAAAGACTAAAAAAATACATGAGAATAAAGATAGAACAGGCTCTGTACCCAGTTTCCATGGAGAAGTCGGGGAAGAGACCAAACGTCGTGTATCTTCGAAGAATACCTGGTGAGGCGAACGACGAAGATGTTTCTTGAGAGCTTGGGCCATGTGGGCAGGTTTTAAATATTCGAAGAAGAAAATACGAGGGAGAAGGTTTCATCCCAGTGTACACAGGGAAAGGGACTGCTTTAATGTACGTGGAAAAGGAAATCCCGCCTTCGCTGCAACTTAAGGAAGAGAAAATGTACGTAATCTATGATGGGCAACCGAAGCTGTGCTTTATTTGCCACGAAGCAAATCATGGAGCAGCAGACTGTCCAAGGAAAAAGGCCCCAAACAAGCCGAAAGGAAACAAGCCGTATAGCCCGTGGGTTTCAGCAGGCATACCTGCAAGACCTATCCCGAGACCCAGCAATTCCGAAAACGTACAAAAGGATATCCAAGGTATAGCACAACTTACGCCAAATCGGGCTGTCAATATGGTGCTTGAATCGTTAAGTGCGCAAGGAATAAATAAGGGATCAGAAGATAAAATAAACAACAGAGAGGGAAAAACTAAAGGGAAAACAACAGAAAAGGCAGGAAAGAGTGGCCCGTCAAGGATCTCCGCAAAAAGAAACCAAGCCGGTAGTACAAAGCCTGCGGATGCCACGCCGAAGAGGCAACTCAGCCAGGTGTCTCTGGACTCGGAGGAGACAGGGACATCAAGCAGAAAGAAGAAGATGACGAGCGGTGAAAAAACGAGCGGAAAAAAAGCCAAAACTAAACCCAGATAAATAGTTAAAAAGGCAAAAGAATAGGTTTTTATTTGTTGATAAAAAGAAATAAAACTCATCAAGTTGATTTTTAATATGAGGATTGCCACACTCAATGTAACGGAATGAAGAAAAAAAGCCGGCAAAAATTGTTTTTTTATTTTGTAAATAAAAATAAAATAGATATCGTATATGTCCAAAAAGTTGACACTAAGACTATACCTATTTTTTGTTACAACGGATTTATATTTATAAGTGGTGGTTTCAAACCAGACACTGGTTTTATTTATAGAGAAGGGACAAACATTGAGCGAATGAGCTTAAAGTTCGAGGATAATGGAGAGTTTAGTAGTGTTGTAGTAGAGTTTTAGTAGTGTAATTGTGAATACCCATCTTCCGTCCGGAACTAACAATTTTAAGCAGAGAGCCAAAGCAATCCAACTGAAGTTGCCAAAATATTTGTTAATAGTTCTTGGAGATTTTAACTGTGTTACTGACGAAAATGATATTTGCAATAAGAGTAAAAGAGGTTTGAACCGAAAATTAAGTGAAGACCTGAAAGAATTAGTTAGGGCGTGGACTTTGAAGGATATATCGCTTGAAGGAAAATGAAAAGGAGGTTAAAAGAGAATAGATCAGAGAGGAGCCAGCAGAACTGACCGTATTTATGTAAGTGCTGATCTTGTACCACAAATGGCTCGAGTGGAAAATGTAATAGTCCCTTTTTCGGATCATATAGCCGTTGTTGCTGATGCAAATAGAGAAGAAGGAAGTGAATTAAACAGTGAGAGAAGAGGGTTTTGGAAGATGGATCCAAACTTCATCAAGTTAAAAGATACAAGAGAGATACAAGAGAGTCCGTCAGTGCAAAAATTCGAGAAATTCGGGCAGAATTTAATGATGGAAACGATAAGCGAAAACGAGCATATCTAAGTCCGTACGAGAACTAGAAAAGGACCCCTTCCGGACTGAGAAAGCCCAGAAATTGACAGCTGCGATGCGACTGATTCTGTGGTCCGTATAAAATCATTAAATAGCAAATGGATCATGAAAGTCCAAGACAAACAATGAGCACAAATCATCGCAAAGCATTTCCATGGAGAAATAAAAGAAGAAAATTTGTCGGTGGTGGTAAAGGATTTCCTTTATCCATTACGAAACTTGAAGTGCAACAGGCCGTGGTTGGATGTACCCGCGAAAGAAGGATCGGCAAGTCCCTTGTCTTCAAAATTTATTTCGAAACACAAGATGATCTCGAGAGAAAATTGAAAGAGGGCTTTCATATTTACTACTACTACTTCCGAATATTCAAATACATCTATGCCCCAAAGCGGTATTACAAGTGTTTCGGAAAAAAATAAATAGAGGAATTAGAATATGAACGGTGGAAATTAAGAAACAGACTTAATGAATTAGATGATACACTTCGGTCACTTAGCCTCCAACTGCAAGAACAGCGTGTGGTGGTAGCCACGAATCCAGCCGTGAGGGCCCGTGCACCTCAACCTCTGTGAAGTGCGCAAATTGTGGGAGTGCAAAACACCCTGCTTACAGCCTACTCTGTCCTAAAGTGATTGAGTTTACGAGGTCTGCGAACTACTAATGCGGAGTCCCTTGAAACGGATTTTACTCAAGCTTATTGTATTTTGTTGTCCTTTTGTATTTAATATTAATATCGAAGATAAGGGGGAAAGCCGGTGAGAGTCTAGAAGATCCAGTTTTGATCAGAAAAGAGATACATACTTTCTACCAGGACATGTTCATAAAGCCGACGCGCCCCCGAGAGCCGGGTAATTTTCTGGAAGATTTCGAAGTGAGAAAGAAAGTTTAAGAAGACGAGAACGAGGCTCTAGGAAAGAGTATCTTGCAAGAAGAAGTTTTGAAAAGCCTAAGAAATGGAAAATCACCGGCATTTGACGGCTTAACCTATGAGTTTTACAAAGTTTTTTTTTAGATGAAATAAGTGTGTTATTTGTGGAAGTGTGCAATGCTGGTTACCCAAAGGAAGAGATGGCCAGGGGTACCCTTTTGCACAAAGGAGGGGAAAGAACAGACATAAGTAACTGGAGACCAATTGCTCTACTTTGCTGTGACTCCCGAATACGTGTGATCAACACGGAGGTCTAAAGGAAAAAAAAGCACAGCTTATCTTGTGTGTTATAAGAGATTTGATCTCGAGAGGAGACGAAGAAACGAGAAAAATCGGAATACCCCTCGAGTTTTTAGCCCTTTTCAGTGTCGATGTAGTAAAAGCATACGATTCAGTTATCAGAGATCTTCTGTGGACTTTGATGCGAAATAAGTTTGCTTTTTGGGAGGACTTTGTGAAGTTCTTCGAAAACCTTTATAGTCAACCGCAGATAGTCATAAACATAAATGGTATATTTACGGAGAAGTTGAAATGGATCGTGGACTCAAACTTCTTCTGCAAACCTCCAAGTTGAGTTTAGTGCCCAAAGAAAAGAGCCATTTATAGACATTAAAGCATTTACATGAAACTCGTTGCGGACGAGATTGCAGGGATAAAGTGTTTTCTGTAATTCATGGAGTTCTCCCATATAAAGTTCGTTTAAATAGAATGATTAAGTCAGAAAGCCCCTTGTGCCAACTGTGTCGGGAAACGGTTATTGACGATTTGAGGCATGAACTAATGGAATGTCGTGAGAACGGACAGATTTTTTTTTAGGTTTTTTAGGTATTTGAGAGAGAGGATCTGAATGCAGCGAGTGTCGAGAATAAAAAGAAAATTGTGAAGTTATGTTTTGAAGTGCAAGATAAACTTAAAGAGCGAGCTATGTGGTTCATGGTTGTGTGCTCATGTGTGTATGGAGTTCCGGCTAAACCCCTCCCGGCGAAACCCCCCGGACAACCACCCCCCAAAAAAAAAACCCGGTACCATCCTTCCTCCCGGCTACCCCCCCCCCCCCACCCCCGACCAAAAGACCCCAGTACCAGAACCCCCCCCCCGGCGAAAACCACCCCCGAATCCTTAAAAAAGTGGAATCCGAATAAAAAAGACAATCCCTAAAGATTCTCGTAGTCCCAAATAATCCGAAATAGTCCCTAAGCTACGTATAGTACAACGGGTTAGCTGGGTCCTCGGATTAGCTCATGTCCCTACTGACAGATCTGTAAGAGTAGAATAACTGGACGCAACTTCATTCGCAGACTTGACTGTACAATAATTTCTGAAGTACAGTGGATATCCAGTAACAAGTGTAAGAACAAGCTTTTGCCTGCACAAATGCTACGTATATGTGAAGCAAGAAGTGCAGGCTGGATTTGTTCTGCGTTAAAGCGTAGGCAGAACATATATATACAAGCGAGGTGAGTGTAAAGCGAAGGTGAAGGTTGATGGTGACAGAATAGTTGCTGAAGGGAACTAAAACACGCATTCACCTGAAGCTGTGGTCGGTGAGGTGTTAAAAGTGAAAGATCAAATACCTTGCCACTCAGTGTAACCCCCCCCCCCCCCCTCCCAACAAATCCTCTCCCAATTATTTCCCCTTCCTGTCGAAAAAGCTGCAGTTAGTTGCCGTTAGTTTTTGGGATCTTTGCGCACTATAACTCTCGAAAGAAATGAGATGTTTTGATGAAACTTGGTGTGAGGATTCTTTGGGTCAAGAGTATGGTCAAGCTCGTAGATGGGCTCTTTAGCCCTACATTTAGGGGTAGGGGAGGGGGTTTAAGTTAAGGGGCAAATGAAACATTTTGGGATCCCATCGAAACCTTTGGTCTTGTTCTTGTTGTACCAGAAGTCCCCTTGACAGACTAATATCACGGGAAGTCAATTTAAATGTTTTGCATTCGTATTAAATGTAAAGGATTGGGGGGTTTTTCGCGGGGGGGGGGGGGGGAGTACCCGGGGTTTTTTGGTTGGGGGGTTTGTCACCAGGGGGGGGGTGGTCGGAGTTTTTTGGTCACGGGGGGGGGGGGGGGTTCGTCGGGGGGGGGGGGGGGTACCGGTTTTTTTTGCGGGGGGTTTCGTCCGGTGGTGTTTTCGCCGGGGGTTCTCGCCTAGACCCGTGTGTATGTGTGGAAAAGACGAAGAAAAGGAGTAAGAGTGAAAGTTAGCCAGTTGAGAAGCGGTTCAAAGGGCTGGTAAAAGTGAATTCGCAGTGCGCGAAGTGGTCGAGAACGGTTGATTGTGAGTGGCTGGAAAGTTTAAATTTGAACAGTCAAATTATAAATTAATTATATTTGAAAATAATTGTAAATATGTTAATATAATTTTAATGAGAAAGATGTAGAAAACTGGTTTTAAAGTTTGATATTTGGTTTGTTTTTTAATGAAGAGCATTCAAAGTTGTATTTTTTTTTTTTTTAGAAAAATTAAATGATATTTAAAATTTGCGTGTGTGTGTGGGATGATTTCAGGGTGTTCTGTTACCGATGTTTCCTTTTTTAATAATAGAGTACACTGAAATCATTTTGTTTGTTTATGGGAAAATTTAAATAGAAAAGTTTTAAAGTTGCGAGGTTGGTGTGTTTGTTTTTTATTGTAAAAGAATTCGAGTCCTGTTTTCGTTTTTTGATGTAGGTCTTTTTGCCACCACAGTAGACGTGCCCTATGGCGGCAGGGGGCCTGTCGACGTGGGTGTGCTCTTACAATTTTTTTTTTTTTTTTTTTGATAGTGTGTATTTGTGCTTTTCATTGATTTTGATGTTTAATAGTTTGTTTTAAGTAGTAAGTAAAGGTGAAAATATTAAGGTAAATGTTAAGTTATGAATAGTTTTAAAGAAAATAATATTATTTTCAAGTAAAAATAGAAAGAGGAAGTGCCACACTTGTGCCACTGAGTGGAGGAGGAGGAAAAAAAAAAAAAAAAAAATTCTACATATTCTGAATCCTCTTTTTATCGCCATCGCTATGAAATGGTATATTACTTATTTTTTTAAACCTACGTGTTTTTCTTAGAAATGTCTTAGAAGCCAATAAAAAAAGAGAATTATTTCACTTTTTTTTAAATATATTGTCATTTCTCTCGGAAAAACTTCCAGCAAACTACATATTCGTATTATTCAATTAGAAAGATAAGCTCCCTGCTAATCATTTGAGCTATTAAAAGTTCAAAGACATTTGGTTTTAAGAAAGTTTGATTTTTTTTTTAAAGCAGAGCATCCACGTTTCCATCATTGAGTGACGGTATAAATTTTAAAGGAAATGTAAGGACGGTAATTTTCCGGCTAATTTTTGACGTGGAATTCAATCATGACATTAGTTTTTCTCTTGGCGTATGTATAGGTCATGCTATACAGTCTATAGTAGGGCTATATAGCTTATAAATCCTATAATGATATTTGTTTTTGAAAATACAGGTTTTGAAGAATCTTTCCAGTCCTGCTTTTTGAGCCGAGAACGAATCATGTTGGATAAGACAGCACCTATGTCGGTAAGTGACATTTTGTCCTAAAAGGGGAACTTTGGCCTATAAAGACCAGCTCAATTAAAACATTCAACACAAAGTTTGACTTATTAGATCGAAGTACTAGATTCTGTCGTTGTACTAAAATTTAATGTGACATAATTTTCTCTCATTGGATGCATAGAGGTCATATAGGCTACATAACATAAAGGCTGAATAGCCTACACTCAACAAACCCGTCAGATCTCTGCAATATATTGACATTTTCCTTGAAATTTTTTCTCAAAAACTGTATGTTTTTTTTTGTATTAATACTGAACTAGAGAGAAAAGCTCTTTACCAATCATTTGATTTAAAAAAAACTTAAAAAAATAATACTAAGGATTTGATTAGGCAGGACATCCAAGTTTTTGACAATAAGCTGCGGTAGAAATCTTATCCTACATTGGTTTGACGATAAGTTTAGGGTTGGTTTTTGACGTGGAAGGTTATGACATTATTTAGTCTTGTAAGACAGTAGGCTATAACTATAAGTCATGGATATAAATTGTACTTAGAAAACCGATCACTTTGGCCTACGGGTAATACAGGCTGTTAAATTTGTTTTAATAGGCCTAAATTCCCCTTATAGGCCAAAATGTCGGTTACCTCCACAGGTGCGGCAACATATCTTACGCAGTTTACGTTCTCGGCTCAAAAAGTGTGTTTAAAAAAAGAAATTTTTTTTATATGATTTATAGACCATTCAGCCTATATGCTATATAGACTATATGACCTATACGTATGCTAGGGAAAATGTGATGCTATGATTGGACTCCACGTCAAAAACGAACCTTGAACTTACCGACAAACTAATATATTCCATATTTGTTCATTACAGGTTTTTCAGCCTTTAAGTTATATAGCCTATATGACCTAATCTCAAGAAAAGGATGTCATAATTAAATTCTACGTCAAAAACTAACCTTAGACTTACCTTCAAGCTAATATATTTCCCTCGAAATTTCTACTGTCACTCATTAATGAAAATGTGGATGCTCTGCTTTAAAAAAAAAATCCAGACATTGTTAAAATTAAATGTTTTTGAAGTCTTAATAGCTCGAACGATTTTTAAGGAGCTTATCTGTTCACTGAGATGATAAAAATAGGCCGTTCCCTGAAAGTTTTCCGCGAAAATGGCAGTTTAGTCAAAAAGTTAAATAATTTTTATTTCTTCTTGGTTTCTAAGAAGTTTTAAGACAAATCTGTAGGTTTAAAATTTTTAAAAATACACCATTCGATAGGCCATAAAAGGAGGATTCAGAATATGTATAGTTTGTCTGATTTAGCTTGTGCGGTCCTGCTAGGAATATTGTTTTTATAGAGTTTGTCTTCATAGGCCAAATTTGCTTTTGTAGGCTAAAAAGTCAGTGACATCCATCGGTGCGGAGTGGTGCGGTAAGATTTTCGCTCTCAGAACCAAAGTTTGGTCTAGAAATGTTCTTCAAACCTTCTGCAGCTCTCGAACTACCCCAATTAAACGATAGAGGTACCTGGATCCCCTACTATTAGCAGGAGTATTATGGCGAATGAACTACTTGTCCAGCAAGAAAATGATTCGCATATCCGTGTTCAACATGACTTCTTAACTCAAAATCGACCATCTCATTACCTGATAACAAATGTTTTGTTCCCAGCTTAATTTGAACCCCCTCACCTGCCCCTAATTGTAGGGCGACAAAGCCCACCTGCCAACTCGACCCAAAGAATTTTCACACCAAGTTTCATTAAAATATCTCATTTCCTTCGATAGTGATCATTTGAAACACAGACAGACAGACGGGCGGACATTCTAAACGTACTAACGTTTGATATATTGTAATTTTTTTCTTTTTTTTTTACGCAAATTTGGTTTATAACCACGATAGTCGATTTTTGCGATAAACTTTCTATCTATCTATCAATATATTTTCCTATCTCTTACGAAGTCATAGGTACCTCCCTTCTGACGTTTTGGTTTCCCCAAAACGTAGAAAAAACATAAATAAGTACACACTCACAAACTATTATGTTCTAGTATTCGAAAGTAAAGGTGACTAGTTTGATTTTCTACTTTTAACGAGATCTCCATGACTTTGGTTGTTTCAATCCTCTCACCAGGCTCGTTTACTTCGAGAAGAAACACGAAAAAAAAGGCAACTGATATATCTGACAGGAGAATATCTTGCAAGCAATCGAAGGGAGCGAGACACGTAAGAAAATACCAAACTAGGCAAGTATGAAAATCAATCAGTTGTAGCCAGGTGATTCGAGTCTCGTGGATTTTGAAACACATATTGCTCTGGTACTATTGAATAGCACGACGGGTCCTTCCAAGTCGAAATTTGTTGTTTCAAAATCTTGGTTTTAACACTGGGCCTATTTTCAAAATGCAATTTGATCTCTGGAAAGTGATACTTACCCCATACAGCCTAAGAAACCGTAGATCACGACACTGTGCAAATTTCAACAAGTATATGAAGATAAAAGGTTGCGATGAGATCCGGAAAGGAAAAATAGATTTGGTTTAGGACTGTGTCAGTTTGTCTCCTTACCTTCAAACTGACTATTTCAAAAGCTTCCAAAACATATTTTTTTCTACATTAATTTTAATCCACCTCCTCCACTCTGATTATAGAACCAAGCAGTCCTTCTGAGAAACTGCTCTGTTCTTCGACCCAAGCAATCCTCACACTTCGTCTGATCAGAATGTCTCACCCCCTTTGAGACTTATCGCACTGACAGACGAATAGTCTGACAAAGCTTTGACGATGCATATTAATTTTTTTCCATTCACCAACTTCTGACGCTCGACAGCCTAACGAAGACCCTTGTCAAGAGGAGCAGTAATATTGCTCTCAAATATCGTAGCTGACATACCGGGTCTTATCCACTCTTTGAATTATTGTTTCCCAGTCAGCCTGGTCCAGAGGTGGGCCAATCCGACCAGAAAAGGGTTCGAATCCGAACCCAGGGCTAGGTACGAATCCGATTCCAATTCCGAATCCGAATCCCCCATTTTTTGCTGACAATTCGAACTGGAATCAAATCCGGGTTTGAACCCGACCTTACCAAAAATTTAATCATATCCGTAGGTTAAGTTTAAAAATGACTAATCCACCCCAATATAATCTAACGTGCCATCGACCAAATACCATCCCATCTAAAAAATAATAAAAGCAACAGCCAACTAGACATAAGTAAGCCTAGGCCAATGTTCAAAGCAAGTTCACTTCATGTTCATTAATCAAACTGAAACCAAGCTGTTACCACTCATGCAGTTTCGCCGGAAATATTAAAGACGGGAGAATCTGTAACATAGGAGTAGAATGGTACTAATCATTTGGTTTCAGCTCGCGTGTGACTTACCATCTGCACTTTTCAGAATCATGTACTTCTTCCCAATATCAAGCAGCGTACCAGAAAGTATACAGAAGATGAGAACTCCAAGGATTGTCCTAGAAAACATGATGGGTAAAATAAAAGGCCACAACACCAGTGTTCAGAACTGTGTCTTAAGTAGCAAGTCATGACTTTGTTCTAGTGATATAAATCATAAAAGAAACCGTTATCACCCCGATTCCCAAAGCAAATAATCTTTAGAGGTAGTTGTAAAGTTCTTCGCATTTTAACAAACCTCTACAATACTCGTTTTATGGCACTTGCCCTTCGGCCATATGGCGTTGGTAATTTCTGTCCGTCAGTCGGTTTGTCGGTCCCGGTTTTGGTAGTCCGGGTACTTCCAGATAGGCTAGGACGATGAAACTTGTCAGGCATATCAGGGACCGGACCAGATTAGATTAGAAATCATCGCTTCCCTGATACGACCATCTTGAGGGGAGTGGAGGGAGGTGGAATCCCGAAAAATTACATATTTTTAGCTTCCGAAAGGGTGATCAGATCTTAACGAAACTTGATATATGGAAGGACCTCGTGTTTCTGATGATCCATATTAAATCCAGACGGGATCCGGTGACATTGGAGGGAGTTGAGGGGGAAACGGGAAATCTTGGAAACACTTAGAGTGGAGAGACCGGATGAAACTTGGTGGAAAGAACAATCACAAGTCCTAGATACCTGACTGGAATAACCGGAACGGATCCGCTCACTTTGGGGAAGTTGGGGGGCGGGGACTCCGAATTTCTAGTGATCCCGCGAGTTTCTCTTTCTAGATCCAACCATCGGGGAGGGGGAGGGAGGGGGAAGCCAAAATCGAGGTATTTTTAACTTGTGGATGGGTGATCATATCTTGATGAAAGTTGACATTTAGGATATTCTCGCGTCTCAGACGTCCTACTTTAAATCCGGACTGGATCAGTCAATATCAATAAGTATATTTCAAATAATATTTCTGTAGAACAAAAATAACCTTGTCCGTCAAAACAAAATGGTTTGATTTTTACGTAGTGAACTGATAGACAAAAATGCTCCTCAGCAGGTGTTTGAACCCAAGACCATCTGCTTACAAAGACTATTGTAGTGGTTTGCGAACTCTGTTCACAAGCCCCTCGGTAGCTCAGTGGTAGAATGACTGCCTTGCAAGCAGAGGGTCCTGGGTTCAAATCCCGGCTGAGGAGCATTTTGTCTATCAGTTACTACTTAAAAATGTTTCCATCTCAAGGGTGCCTTCCCCATTAAAATTATATATTTCGTTTTAATTGGTTTTCACCCCGTCTTGTGGGTCCTGGTTTGTCTACGTGGCTCCGACAAGGGAGTTCGAGAGTTCTAAATTCTATTCGAAAAATTGTGTATGGTATTGGTCACGGTACAAGTCCCTTGTGTAAAGTGCCATCTATATTAATGGTTTGAGAAATAAATAAAACAACGGTTAATGCAAAGTAGGCTAAGTTAATTGTCAAACACTGCTTTGTTATAATTAGATACGAAATATGGTACAAAGGATTTTAAACAAGAGCTGAAAGCTCATATGGCACTTGTAAGAACAGTTAGCATGTTTGTCCGACACGGTTTGCAGTTTTCAAGGCTGGATCTCTCTCCCGATATTCATTTCATCAAAAAATGGGCTTGATCTAGCAACCTGAAATGGTTATACCACTTTTTGACAATTGTTTCTTCCTACGGACGATGATCGGATCGGAGGAGGGACTATTTTTAAGCCAACCTGATAGAGTCCCTAACATGCCCGCTAAATTTCACGGTCACAGTATATCTGGAAGTACCCTAACGTGTGATCATCGGGATTGTGGAAACCCCCCTCCAACTCACCCCAATGTGACACGATCCTGTCCTGTTTTGCCAATAATGTATCTACGACTTATCCTTGTTCTTTCCTCCAAGTCCCATCCTGGTTTCTCGAATCTAAGCGTTTCATGAGATTTCCGGCCGCCCCGCCAGCTCCCCCCCCCACAAGTTATCGGATCAGTTCCCGACTTGAAATTGATCATCTGAGACAATTGATCTTGACACTTGACAAGTTTCATGCAGATCTGATTACCCCGTTCCAAAGTTATGCTTGTCACTAGAATCCGGATTCCTCATCCTTCCCCTCCTCCCTTGATCATCGGATCGGGAAATGAACTATTTTCAAGTCGACCTGGGAGAGTACTTGATTTGTCTGTCAAGTTTCATGGTTCTAGTACACCTGGAAGTACCCTAACTCGTTATCACCGGAAATCCAGAAAAAAAACCCTCCAACCCCTTCTACTGTGACACGATCCGGTCTTGTTTTGTTAATAAAGTATCTAGGGTTAATGCTTGTTCTTCTCTTCAAGTTCCATCCCGATCCCTCGACACTAAGCATTTCAGGAGATTTCCAGTCCACTCGTCTTACAACCCTCCAGTTTTCGGATTCGGTCCAGATTTGAAATTGAAAATCTGAGACACTTGTTCATCATAATTGTCAAGTTTCACGCATGTCCGATTATCCGTTCCAAAGTTATGCATGTTGCTAGTTTCCGGATTCCATATCCCTCCACTCCCCCCGCGATGGCTGGAAGGGGGAAGTGATTATTTCCAAGTTAATCTGTTTGGTTCCCTCATCTGCCTTCTAAGTTTTATTGTGCTAGATTATGTGGAAGCGTTTTACGAGATTTCTGGTGCCGCCTCCAGCCCCCCCCCCGTTATTCGATCTGGTTATTGGATCTGGTCCGAATTTGAAACTGACTATCTTAAGCACTTGATCTTGATATATGTCAATCTCGTGCATCTTCGATTACCCGTTCTAAAGTTATGCATGTTAATAGTTTCTAAATTTCCCATCCCTCTACTTCGAAGAACTTGTTCTTCACGCATCGCAATCCTTAAAATGTAAAGTTCTTCGGCTCTAGATTTAAGGTCGAATGGCGCTTTACCTTAGCGTCTCGGGCTTCCATGAAAGAGGTCGTCGGATCGATACCACATCTAGACTTTGCCTTTTTGATCCCGTTTCGCTACCCTTGTTCCTAGTTTCCGGACTCCCGGATACGAGGAACGTCGAATTGGGGAAGTGATTATTAATATGTCAATCTGGTCGGGTCCCTGATATGCCTACCAAGTTTCATCGTCCTAGCTTATGCAGAAGTGTCCAAACTAGCAAAACCGGGACAAACCGACAGACCAATATACCGACAGAACGACAGAAATTACAATCGCTATATGGCACTTGAGTATGCTCAAGTGCCATAAAAACGCTGAGAAGGCTTGAAATCGGGTTCTCTAAGGAGTTGTTTCTTCGCTACTTTTCTTGCTTGCCGCGTGTCGACGGTTGACTCAGGGGTGTAAAAAAGAGGTAGGATGTGGTGATGGTCTGGAGACAGAAGGAAGGAATATCCAAATGCCATGGTGAGATATTGTCTCTTTTGGTTGAGTTGTTTCTTGCTTTAGAGTCTGCAGGCTAGTGTTGTAATAAACCTACATGTGACCGAGTACAATGCGGCAAGCTCTTTTCTGAAGGGTCTCCAACTGGTCACTTCGTTCACTTGAGAGAGAGCTATGCCATAAGCTACATGCGTATTCAAAGATCGGCCGCACATACGCCTTGTAGCAATCCACCATAGCATGAGCGCTAAGCCGAATCTTTTTAGGTATGGAAAGGATTTGAGAAGGCCACCTGCGTTCACTACTATGTAGTCTATCTGTGTAGCCCAACGTATGTCATTACTGATGTAAACTCCAAGCAGCTTTACGATATCAGAATATTCCAGTAGGGTGTCTTTGGTTTGAGACAGATCTTGTCGCAGGAAACTTACACAGAAAAGTGTACTTTTTTCTTCGCTAATGCTTAGTTTTAGTTCTTCTGCTTCAGGTTTTAGGATGGTAAGCATTTGCATAACAGGGTCAATCGACTGAGAGTCACCGCGAAGACGCATAGCATTGAGTGTCAGATTGTCAGCAAACTTGTAACGTTGCTTGATTGCCTCGGCCAGGCGGTTGCCTACCATCAGGAAGGCAACAGGACCTAGTTTGGTTCCCTGTGGATCCCCACATGGTATGTCCTGCATCGACGACTCTTCTTCACCTTAATGAAGTCTAACCATTTGCTTCCGCTCGGACAGGAAGCTTGCGATTATTCTTATGACGAATTCACTGGCTCACATTATTTTTGCTTCAGTGATGACAGTAAGGTGGTCGAGATAGTCAAACGCCTTAAAAAATTCTGTAATGATGCTATCGACGTATGCTGCTTCTAGTTCAAGGTGTGATAGGATATCGTGCAGAAACAGTATCAGATAGTGAACTGTGCTATGTTTTGGGCGAAAGCCGTATTGTCTGGGGTCCAGCTGTACTGATTTCTGTCCTGATTGTACTCTGACACTGGGAGGAGCTGGGGAAGGGAACCGGAAATCTTGAAAATTGCTTAGTTGGAGGGATCGTTATGAAACTTGGTGGGAAGAACAAGCAGAAGTCCTAGATACGACATTGACATAACCGGTCCGGATCCGGGCACTGTGGGGGAGTTGATCGGGAGGGGGGGGGATATTTCTAGCGATCCCACAAGTTTGACCTACTTCCTGACGTGCTTGGACGATCAAACTAGGCAGAACAGGGATCCGAACGGATTGACTTGAGAATAGTTGTTTTTCCGATCCAAAATTCGTGGGGGGAGTGGATGGATGGAGAGTCCAGAATCTAGTGACATGTATAACTTTTGAAGGGTGGTCGGATTTGGATGAAACTTGTCAGTTCGAAAGAGCTATCGCCTCAGATTTTCAAGGTCGGTTCGATAACTGTGGGGGATGGGGGGGGGGGCGGAAAACTCAAGAAACGAATAAAGCAGAGGAATTGGGACGGAGCTTAATGGAAATAACAAGCATTAGACCTAGATGCGAAATTTACGGAGCCAGATGGTTTCGGGGCTCTGTGGAGGGAGTTGGAGGGGGTTTCCTAGAATTCCAGTAGTCGCGAGTTAGAATAGTTCCAGAGGTACTAAGACAACGAAACTTTGCATGCATATTAGTGACCCGACATGATTGACTTAGGAACCTGACACATTATACCCCGAAAAACTTCCGTTCCTAGATCCGAGCATTTTGGGGGGAACGAGGGAAGGGAAATATGGAAACCGACTTCTGTAAATTGCAAACGAGTGGTCGGATTCGAGTGAAACTAATTGGTGATAAGAATCTATGACCTCGACATGTAAAAAATGAGTTCGAACTATATGCGACCACGGTTGGGGGAGTTGGGGGGTGGAAACTTTTGACACGCACAAAAACTAAACGGATGGATCGAATGAGATGCAAGTTCTGCCGACTTTATGTGGCCTAGATTGGTTATTTGGTGTTCGGGCTGGATTTGGCTAAGGTAGGGGGGGGGGGGGGCTGGAAATTTGCAGATTATCTATGCTCCGATTTCATTCAAACTTGATGGAGGGGAAGAGGGGATTCAGAGATCCCACGTTTATTTAGTCCTCTTTCGTCTACAGTGGGGGAGTTGGAGGGAGATTGCAATAAGCTTTGAGGCTCGCATAGGGGTTAAACGAGTGCATCAATTTAAATGAAACATGGTACCTGGAGAGAGCATATACACTAGATGACATATTTTGGGTCTGAACCAGATCCGACAACGATGTGGGGGGTGGGGGTACCGCAATTTTCCAAAATGATCAGATTCATGTGAAACCTCGTGTGAAACTTGATAGATGGTATAAGAGAAGCTGCTTTAGATGATCCATTTCTTAGTCCGAACCAGTTTCGGCCACGGTAGGGGGAGGTGGAGGGAGTACCGGAAATGGTGTAACACGTCTAGGGATCAAACGAGTGGATATATTGGGCTTAAACTTGGAATTTTTAACAGTCATGCCCATTTGCTACAGATAATACGAGACTATACCGGAACTGCTCAGAAGTGAGTGAACCTAATATCTTATTTCTCTTTCCAAACAAAAAAGATCTTTTTGTTAATCATACATTTTCTTGATCCACGTGAGCCACCGTCCATTTTGCCCTTAAGCGCTTTGCTCACAAATGAACTTCGAACTGCCTTGAAGTGCGTATCTTAATCGCAAAGTGAAAAAAATACTTTTAACCGAAAGATAAATATTGGAAATTCCAAAGGGCCGATGATTATTAGTGCCTCAAGGCTTGCAAAAAAATTCTTAGCCCTCTCAAAGTACGCTTCTTAACCTTAAAGTGCAAAAACATACCTTTGACAAAGTGATACTTTATCAGGATCCCCAAGCTCCCATGTCCACTTGTAACTCAAGGTATTTGCTTAAAAATAACTGCAACAAACATACGAATTTATTCCCGGTTTCATCATTTGACCCAGCCTTGCAAGTGCCATATTAGCTACTAACTCTTGTATAATAGACCGTCTCCACAGCACCGAGGTCAATGAAAATGCGGAAAGTCAATATATCTCAACGACCCACCGAGAAGCAAAAGTAGAAGCCATGTTCGAATTGAAATCGCAGCACCAACTTTAACTCGGAAGAATTTTCCTTGAACGACTTAATTATTTGAAGGTGAAGGAATACTATCGGGTTCGCACTGTCAAAAATGATGCGCAGTGAGCTTGGGCTGAAGCATATTTAGTGTTAAATCGTTACACTGCCAGATTCGCGTGTAACATTATGCTTTTGACCTCCTCACAAATTGCGTTTTTAAACTTATTAGCTGGCT
This sequence comes from Branchinecta lynchi, assembly GCA_023053575.1. NCBI lineage: Eukaryota > Metazoa > Arthropoda > Branchiopoda > Anostraca > Branchinectidae > Branchinecta > Branchinecta lynchi. The sequence goes on from JAKZAP010000021.1 coordinate 97,664, forward strand.
GACCTTGTTACAAGCAATATTTTGGCCCTTTCTGGCAAAGATCTGCTATCTACGACCGATTTGTCACCAATTTGATTCAGCTCACTAATCGGTACCACCAATAAATATGATCTTCAGTCAGCGTCGACTAAAGGAATACGTACAGCATTGCGATTGTAGCGTCATCCAGTGTGTATGGCTCATCGGAATCCAAAGAACAGAAGCTTTCCGTTGTTGTAGCAGTAACACCATACCCATTCACTGATGTATTTCCTGCAGCCATTCCACTCATGGCATTTGTGATGTCTTCAGCGGAACAGGAGGAAGGGAGACAAACGCCATAGCTGGGCAGCATGTAAGAGACTACACCCTACAAAACAGAAGACAATCAGGTATAGCTACTGGGCCAGGGCAATTATCAAATCACAACTCAAAGGTAGGTGGGTCTTTTATTTTTAACCCGAACACTGAAAATAAATAAAGTAACATGACTTATATCCTATTGCAGCAAGGGGCGTCGCTAAGGGGGGGGGGAGGGTGTACCACCACCCTCGAAGAAAGAAAAAGGCTAAAACGGGCGCTCGCAGATCGCCGGACCACACAAATTTAGCTAAAACTGGCGCTCGCAGCCCAACCACGAAAATTCAGCTCATCTGGGCGCTCGCCCAGAAAAACTAAATGGGGGGCTGTCAATGCGCCCTGAAAAGTCAGTAAGGCTAGTTACTAAGGCGTCGCCTGTTCTTGGGTCTCTAGCGTCTGGAATTACATTCTCAGTCGCAGGTTTCGAGAGTCAGGCTATTTCTGGTCTTTCAGATACGAAGAGTTTTTTAATCATATTTTGTCAGAATGAGAAATATGATTGTTAGATTTAGTCATCGTTTTGTAATCGTTTTAGTCCCCTTGATATTGAAGTGTGTGCCCCCGAGTCTCAGGTTTCTGAGACCCCTTCAAAAGTATCAAAGATCCCACCAAAAAAGTTAGAACGTTGCCAATTTAAAGAAAAATCACAGGAAAAACCTGGTGATTATTATCAATTCCCGTCTTTCCTGTATTCAAATGCTGAAAGCTTAAACTCTGACAAGATGGCAGAATTGGAAGGTACTGCCTCGATCCTCAGTTCGGACATCATAGCAGTCAGCGAAGTACAACGCCAGAATAAAAATCAGTTGAAAATAAAAGGTTATTCCGAGTTTATTAAGTTACGTACGGAAACAAACTCACTGGGAAGTAAAGGAGGCGGAGTAATGTTGCTATGTCGTGAGACATTGGCTCCTAGTCAAATACAAGTTCCGTACATTGAAGAAGATGATGAAATTTTATGGTATACGTCAAACCAAAACGGCTTCCTCGACAATACTCCAACTTGGCAATCTGCGTTTTCTACTATTCACCTAATCAGAGTGCCCACGCGAGAAGAAATTTCTTGGAGAAACTTCAGTTAAGTACCGATTTTGTTACCTCCAAATATTCAAACGTTGGGATTTGTTTAATTGGTGACAAAAACGATTTAAATCTAGGATACTTTCTGAAAGGCCAAAGCCTGAAACAGGTTGTTGATTTTCCAACAACGAAAGGTGGAACCCAACTAGACGTCATATGTACGAACCTAGATAATTTTTACAATAATCCAACTGAGCTTCCGCCGCTTGGAGGAAGCTACCATTATATGTTGGAATGGCGACCTTTATCTTCGTTTAAGGTCGATTACACAGTTACAACGGTTACGCATCGACCAATAACAGACAATGGTCTGTTGGAGTTCGGGAATTGGCTTTTAACTGAAAAATGGTTTGATAAAAAAGATAAAAATGGTGTGAGTGAAAATGCAAAAAATTTCCAAAATAAACTCAGAAATAAGTACGAACAGTGTTTTCCAGAAAAGACTTACAAGCGATGCTCTACTGATCGACCATACATTACGGCTGCCATAAAAAAGCTAATTCGTCAAAAAATTAAACTGTTCAGGGAGGGAAAAACGGAGGAAGGTAAGAAGCTGAGAAATAGAATAAGAAAAGAAACTAGAAATGCAGCAGCAAGTTTTTACTCAAATAAAGTTGGAATTCTGTTTCAGTCTAAACCTAGTAACTGGTACAAAAATGTTAAGCGCCTTTGTGGAAAAAGTGAGAAATCAATGGATTTTAATCTTGATCAAGATGATAAAAGCACAGCAAACCAGTTAAATTCCCATCTTTCAAAAATAGTCCAATCACTTCCCCCTCTTGTTGTTGAAAGTATTCCCCAAGAACCAGTTGATGAGAAAGAAGTACCAAGAATTTCACGCGACGAAGTTTCAAAAAAGTTAAGTTCTTTAAAACGTACTAGTGTAACCCCTGTTGACATACCCGTCGAGTTAATCAGGGCTTTTCCCAATGAACTGGCAGGTCCACTTACAGATATTTTTAATTCAATTTCCCTTACAGGTACATACCCTGAAATTTGGAAAGTTGGTTATATTACGCCTATCCCGAAGAAAGAAGCAAAAAATTATTTTGATGGGACTAGGCCTATAACTCTAACACCAGTTTTTAGAAAAATTTACGAGAGTTTCGTATCCGCGTGGTTGAAAGCAGAGATAATGTCGTAGATCGACCCGAGACAATTCGGGAACCGTCCTAAAACTTCTACCAGTCATTACCTAATTAGTCTAATTGAATTTATTTTAAAAAATTTGGACGACCCTAATAAGTGGATTAACTTAATAACCATAGATTTTAGAAAAGGTTTTGATCTCATTAATCATACAATTTTGATTAAGAGACTTATCGAAAAGTTCAAGGTCAGTCCTTTTATTGTAAATATTTTAGTTGGATTTTTGAAGAATAGAAAACAAACAACGAAGTACAAAAACGTGTTCTCTGAACTATCGGATATTTTCTGTGGTGTTCCGCAGGGAACTTTACTTGGACCTATCCTGTTCCTTGTCATGATGAATGACATAGCGCAAGAGCACCCGGATCGCTGGAAATTTGTGGATGATTTAAGCTTAACCAAAGTATGCTACAGAAATATTAAAAGCAAAGCTGCAGGCATAATAGAAGACATTAAAGATGAAGCTAGGTTGTTGGACATGCAGGTAAACGAAGACAAAAGTGAAATTTTAACCTTTTCCTTCCTCAAAACTAGCATTTCCTTTGAAGAAATACTGCCATCTGGTTTACAGGTACAGAAGCTAAAGCTCCTTGGTGTAACTATCACGTCTGATCTTAAATGGGAGGACAACACCAACGTAATGCTAAAGCGTGCAAACGCTGGTCTACAGCTGTTAAAACTTCTGGCTAAGTTCCAAGTACCTAATGCCCATCTTGTCCGAATTTACGTTTCTTTCATTCGATCCACTCTGGAATACGCGGCTGCTGTTTGGCACTTTGCCCTTACTGCCGAACAGTCACAACAAATAGAAAGAATACAGAAACGTGCACTCCTAATAATAAGTCGTGAGCCCAAAGTTCCCTATTCTGCTCTCTTAAAAAAGTTTAAGATGGAAACCCTTGAGAGTCGGAGACTGCGGCTGAGCTTAGCGGTTGGTCATAAGCTCCTCCACCATCCTGTTCTATTTGACATCCTTCCCCCTCCTTATGAAAACACAAGAAACCGACAGGAGAGGGTCGCAAGTTCAAAGGTTCCAAAGTTGTCCCCCGTACCTGCAACACATACGCGGTACCAAAAAAGCTTCGTTCCGAGTTTCACCAAAATTTATAATGATGGTGGTAGCTGTCTGTGATATTATCCCAACGTCCGTGTTCTGTTTTTGGTTTTTATTTATATACTATAATAGGTCTGTGATGACGAATTGATGATTAACTGTATATAAAATGTGCATTATACGACTTAATAAATTGACGTAATACCCAAATTTGGCATTGCCATGATAGTGGTTTTTTGAAATAAATTCGTTACTTACTTACTTAGTAATACGTATTAGTTAAGTGAAGGACTTTTCTGTTTCTTTTTAAAACCGTATGCCATTTCCCTCCACCAAACCAACACCATAGGTACTGGTCAACATCCTTCCTGACATAAGTAATGCTTCAGCTCAAGCTGACTGCGATATTATTATATTGCGTTTAACTCATGTATTGTTTTATTTATTGTTGAAAAATCTTAGCACTTATTCCTGACACTACCCTTGTTATTTTCTACTACACAGAACCAAAGATGGGCGAATCCGGATCCGGATTTCGAATCCAGGATTCGTCCTTTTGGCAGGATTTGAATCCGAATTCGAATCTTCTACTTGTCAGTTGTCAGGCTGGATTTAGATTTTGACTCGGATTCTATACCCTCAATCTTACGAATCCGCTCAAATTCCTAGTCCAATGGGCTAATCAGTGGGCTTAGGCAGTCCAACTCTTGTATCTCTGCCACCAGCCTCCCTCAACTTATATTACAAAAGAAAGTATGGCCTTACCTCAGGATCCACTGGACGTCCACTAGCGATAAGGTTTAAAAACCAGAGATTAAACAATTTCTCTTGCTCTACAGGTACTATCCACAGGAATACCTAGAAAAAAATCAGTGACTGAACCGGGATGTCTGTAATAGATTTGCTTCCCGTCTCCACTAAGAAGAGTGCCTCACCATATATATTTCAAAGAAACAGGTCCAGAGCTAAGGCAAGCAGGTTAATTTGAAGGTCATTGATTGAAACATGGATGATCAAAAACCTTATCAAGTTCGGGATGGAAGTTACCGCAGTGACCAGAAAAAATCTCGCCGATACATCGGGATACTGTTATGTTTAACTGAAAAGTACCTTTACCGTTTCCTTGTCCTTGTCGGTACACAGGCCAGAGCGGCAAACCTATCCCAGAAAGGCTCAACTGGCTTGATCCCGAATATGGAGACCGAGTTTTCGGGATCTGACATTCAACTCCTACCCCCTCCCTCCTTGATGAATATGGTTCAAATCGATGAGTTGCATTTCCAGGGCATCTAATTTTACCACTCGCCAAATTTTACTCTTATCAGATCACCTGTTGGAACTGAAAATTGCCCTTTCCGGGAATGTCCAGTCCCCCTAACCAACTCAGCCCAAGGAGATCGACTCACGAACGAGCCTCGAAATGACACACCTAGGGGATAATACATCAATATAGGCTAGTTTAATCCCAATCGATCAAAACAAAACGTCCTTCTGATTAAATTAGATTATATTGATTAAATTTTATTCTACACATGTATACAAAACATTTTGCAGCACCTGCTAACAAAGCCCCAAAGGGTTTGTTGGCCGCAGGTGGCAGTCTTCTCTATTCTACATAATATGGTACACTACTTTTACATTATTCTACATGCCATTCACACACGGTTGATACAAATACAACACATATTCTACTTACAAAAAAACACTCACGCATCATTTCTATTCTGTCAGATGACTCGAATTTCTAATTTCACCTGGAATTATATAGATACAAAGGGGGCATCCCATACAAAGGGGGCATCACGAAAGAAGCTCTAGTCGTGTTTCTAAATGTGTGTACCAGATTTGATGCCCCTCGTGTATCATGACTATGGAGATCACTGTTAATGGAGAAAAAAAAGAAGAGGGAAGTATATTATTGAGAAATTTATATGTGAAAATACTAACTTGATAACCTCTATTTTTGGAAATATCAAGTAGTTGATTCTTAATGTAAAGTTCATTAATATTAAGAGTAATCAAAGTTTTAGGTGACAAAAGTTTAACGTCTTTATTTTGGATTTCTTTATAACATGACATAGAATTACCCATACAGAGCAACCATAGCAAATGTACAGGTAAAAAATAGCGAAATAAAGCAATCGAAGAATTTTCTGTGAGACTTGGTTTTTAACTCGGCGAAGCACTCCCAGAGACCTTGACAATTTTAAAGCTATTAATTCTAAATTAGTTTCGATACTCGATATCCGAGAAAATAAAATATGATTAGTTTTGATATAATTTAATGTCAAAGATTGAAATATGCCCACTCAACAAACCCAGTCAATGCCTTTCTCATTTTATCGAAGAGGAGATCAGCTGATGGACAAGCTACAAGTAAAAGAGTATCGTCTGCTAAAAGGATTATACCAGCCTCTGAAAAATAATATTTAATCCGATCAATAAAAAGTAAAAATAAAAGGGGACCTAGTATAGACCCCTGGGGAACTCCGCAAGTTATCTCACTAGCTACAGAAGTAAAGACCGATTCACCACAGTTTGCTTCCGGTCACTCAAATAAGATTCAAACCATGACAAACTCTTTCTTTCCAAGCTCCTTTCTTTTTTTCCTACAGTTATTACTACTTTCTTAAAGCTCCTTTCTTTTGTTTTTTCCTTTATTTTCTTTAATTTTGTCGAAGATTTTGTTGTTGTTGATGTTTTGTGCACTTTCAAAAAATATCCGGTAGTCCCTTCCAGCCGCCACCGAATCTAGGGATCATGAAAAATATACCTTCCAACTGTAATCGTAATCCCTCCATTCGCTGGTACCCACGCTTGAAGCAACATTTCCAGGACCACCCATCAACTTCGCCTTTACCGCTGTCGCATGAGCCTCAGACACGGACAAAGTATATCTCTGAGACCTGTCTTACTGCCCATCAAGTTAGATTCCTATACCAGTTGCAAGTGAGAAAGACAGGCGGAAAAATATTCAAATGCTGCAGTGCTTCCAACAATCGTCTCAACCAATGTATTATAATTTATTATTTCAACAATTCAATGATCGGTTCACTGTGGTTTGTCCAATTTTATTGAAATTTAAATAAATCAGTTCTTAAAAAAGACACAAAGGCCTGTGAAAGTATAGGAAGTATAAGTGATTTTCTAAAAAAATTGTGAGATTTTCGTGGCATTTTTGGTTCGACAATCTTTAAAACGGAGACAGAAACAAAAAAATCCGCAGCCCTGGGAATAGTTTAGTTATCACTTAGTAACGTCCCGACAGAGTTGATATAACTCACTAAAAGAATTGGAAGTAACCAGAAGCAATTACACGAATCGGATTCCCTTAATTTTCGCCAGGTTCAGGTTCAGAGTCTTTTTAATAACCACTAAATAACAAAATGTCGAGAGCCTGGCTGAGAAGACAAATTCGTAATGCACGGGATTGACAGACTTCTTTAAATAAATACAACAATTATATATCACTACTTACCATTCATACAAATGGAAATATGCGTATTCCCCCCTTAGCACCCGGTCCCCAACACCACCCGTTGACACATCCAGCGAAACAAACAATAACAAAAAAACTAAAAGATAACAAGAACTGAGGAAAAGTGATTTCAGTCCAAGGAAGGATCCTGGACTGAGTATTCACATCCGCCAGGTTCAGTATCTTCAAAACCAAATAAAATGGGAACAAACTTAACCTCCTAAAGGCAATCCGCATTAACTAACAACAACTCACTTGCCACGAAACATATTCTCAATCTAACAACATAAATTTTAGTTTACGTTTGGTTGTTTGAATTGACTGTGAATTGTCCAGATTAGAAGTATAATATTCCAGTTCCGAATTACTGAGTTTCAAAGCGAAAATTTCGATCTTTCAATTGCAATTCTTAGCTGTTACAGTTTATTAAAATTTCTAGTTAGATGTCCGTGTTCAATAGTTTTAAGCGGGAAAAGGTTTGAGGAACGAAAAAACGAGGGAAGCAAACCACGGTCATACTTCAGTCTGAAGAGGATAGATTCAACAGTCACAAAGTGTCTTAAGGGAAGGATATTAAGAAAGCAATAAAGAGAATCTTTTGACGACTTCGCTGGATATAATTTAGGGGAAGGCAGTTAACTCTTAAGGACCCGCAAAGCTTTGTTCTGTTGTCTTTGAAGTGGCGCAATGTGAGACCTAAATGTGTTCAGGTATACAAGTGATTAAAACATTAAATGGGAATGAATAAGTGCATTTATAAAGTGATCGCATTGCTTCAAGGAGAAGGGATGACCTGAGTCTTGGCATTATTCCTATATTTCTCCCCAACTTCATACGCAACTTTGATATGTGAGGCTTTCATGATAGATTAGAGTCAAGGAGGACTCCAAGGTATTGCATAACTGCTGCTCGTGAAATCTTAATTTTAAAATCACTTGACTCAATTAGTTGAAGCTCAGGAACAGCAGCGCTACATCGAGAGAAAACCACGAGTTTTGTTTTATCAGCGTTAAGAGCTAGGTTATTTGACTCAAGCCACAATAGAAGATGGTTTAAAGATTCTTCCAAGACAAGTTTCAAACTGTTCATATCTTTCCCTGATACAGTACATGCAGTGCTAAAGTATATGCAGGTGCTATCTAACACGTGCTATAACAAGTTCTATCTTGTGCTATCTTATTCTATCGTGCTCTAACAAGTGCTATCTAAGCGCTATCGCCAAGTGCCTCCACAAAAAACAAGACCAAAGGTGTCGATGGGATCCCAAAAATCTAATATTTGATTCAGACAATCGAGTCTTGTCTTCGCCAGATCCAGTCTTGGACAGGCTAATTATCAGAGAAAACCAAGTTCAGAAATACCTCTATAAACCATATCTATTTTGACGATACTAACCGGGACTTCCTGCCGATTTCCGAGCGAACTACTAGCCAGGCAAACAAAAAAAATACAGAAACAAAACCAGCGTATCTCCTTATCCCTATAAAGAACATCTAATCAACTTTGAATAAAAGTTTGACTTAAAAAAAAATCCGGTTACAACCGGATTCCGGAAAAATTATATGTCCCGGTAAAAAAACATCGTCATAAACCGACTCAGCCTCCCTTCTTACCCCTTAATCTGTCATCTACTCGAACTTTTGCTTTTAACAAATTTTCCGGTTTTGGCCGGATTCCGGGCGAACTACTTGTCCGTCAAGAAAATGATTTTCACCATCGTCTTCAGCATGTCTTCCTACCCCTAAATCGAACATCTAATCAACTTCAAATAAAACTTTCACTTTTAACAAACTTTCCGGTTTGGGCCGGATTCCGGGCGAACTACTCGTCCGATGACAAAATGATTTTCCCCATCGTGCTTAGCATGTCTTCTTACCCCATAATCGACTATCAAACTATCAACTCGAAATAAAACATCTAATTTTAACAAACTTTCCGGTTTCGGCCGGATTCCGGGCGTACTACTTATCCTTCGAGAAAATGGTTTTCACCATCGTCTTCAGCATGTCTTCCTACCCCTAAATCGAACATCTAATCAACTTCAAATAAAACTTTTACTTTTAACAAACTTTCCGGTTTTGGCCGGATTCCGGGCGAACTACTCGTCCGATGACAAAATAGTTTTCACCATCGTGCTCAGCATGTCTTCTTACCCCATAATCGACTATCACATTAGCTGTTTCAAAATATTTTGTTTGCCCCTTAATTTAAACCCCCTCCCCCACCCCTAAATGTAGGGCTACATAGCCCATCTACGAACTTGACTGGTCCGACGACCCAACGAATCCTCACACCAAGTTTCATCAAAATATCTCACTCCCTTCGAGAGTTATCGTGCTTACAGACGGACGGACAGACGGACGGACGGACGGACGGACGGACGGACGGACAGACGGACAACTTTTGCGATGTCATAGGTATCCCTCCACTTACGTTTTGGGATCCCGAAAATGTGTCGAAATGAATGTTCGGGCTGCTGATATAGGTCCGCGAAGCAGCTCCATAAGTAGCCTACCTGGCAGTATTTTCCCTTCCAAGTTCCCACAGTTGGATCAGGCCGGACCCTAAGGCACTGTTCGTAGTCCCCAAGGGCATGCCAGTTCCCATTCAGTATTCCATCAGGAAGTTTTCCAGTAGCATCAAACACTAGAATACAAAAAATTACTTATCGTTGATAAATTGGGATAACAGTGACACAAAAATGTGACATTACCCGCCGATTCGTTGCCCTGTAGATATAGCGCTGCATCAAGAAGATCTGAATTTGTTAGTATTTTGTGTAATGAAAACGCTATATGTTGCATTGTCCAACCAAATTTTTCTCAATTCAAGTACACCAGAAACAAATAATAGGATTAATATGTACACCACCTAGCAACAGTTACAAGCCCCCATAGCCGAAGATGATTATGGTCTAACAGTCGATTTTGCTAATAAGTAAAAAAACTACAGACTATCCGAAGTAGGGACTGACTTGAGTTGAACTTTATCCTTTTCAATCAGAAACATCGTGACTGGTAAAAACCTGGAACATTATGTTGTATAAACTAGTTGCTAAGATAAAGCTATCCGTAACTTTTCAGGATAAAAATACCATAGATGCCATTCTGCTAATTATTTAGTACAACTAGAGCAAAAAGTTGGGGTAAGCAACACATGTGATTTCTCTGAATGTAAACAGCCCCACTCACACTGCCCACTCCAATTCCCGCACGCTTTTCCGCTCCACTTTTCCAGCACCCCAACACCACACCGACCCTCTTTTCTCCGTGCCCGCCCCACCAGGGCTGCCAAATATTTTTGAAGCATTGTATCATTTTTTTTTCCAAAAATGTGCTTTTTGTGTCATCTTTAACTAAACAATGCTTCACAAAATGTGTCATAATTTGTTGCTACAAATGGAATCAGATTTCATGGTAAATTTGTTCTTTTAAGTTATGAACGTATTATGTAACATCATGTTCTACGAATTAGTTCGAAAAGGGAAAGTTCAAGACCCCAGCAGGAGCGATTTAGCTTTTTAACCGTCGAACAAAATAATCTATTTGTCCGAGGCTTGGAACTAAACGAGGCATTGGGCACATCTTATCCTACTTCCCCCTTCCAACACCCAGTGAATCCTGAGTTCTTCGATGGTGAAAAGACCTTCAATTCTCTTATCAGAAGAAAAAATAGCAATAGCAATCTTAACTATGAAGACTTCTTGCAGCGAGTTGGTAAAGTTTCGACTTAACATCACTGTAGAATGTCCCATCTTCTTATTCCAAATCCTCAGCGGTATGTTATGGAGACATCCCATAGCACTTTGCTCTGCAATAGTCCTCCTAGTTATTCCCTCCATCTATCGCCTACTTTTCTATATATCTCTTCGGTTTCCATCACCATCATTAATTTCCCGGCATCGTGACAATAGGTCACTCGGTCTTTATCCTACCTTCAGTTAGCTGCTCGCTAATCCGAGGTCAGGCTTTGATCCATTTCATTTTAAGTATTTTGGCTGCGTAATGAATCGGCAGCCAAAAGTAGTTCTCTTTCATCCTTGGTCGGAGCAAGACCTCAGTTACGCTATATTATAATTTATGGTAAGGACCAGTTTATATATTTAGTTAGGGACCCCTTTAGTGCTGTATTATATGTTCTTGTACACGATTTACATGAGATAAATTAACTATAGACGTTATGGTCCATCTCGGCTAGTAGGCCTCGGGCTTGACTGGATATGTGAATTCCAGCTTCGCTAGGATGTGTGAACCAGCTTGATTAGGGATTTCTGGATTGACTGCGGCTGAGCTATAGAATTCCCTGAGACTTTCCCTTGTCTCTTTTGTCCGGTTTCCTGACTGGTCCTGGGGCTAGTGGGCACCTACGGTGTCAGAATGTCTTCAGCCCACACCCCAGGAGCCTTATCTTCATTAAACCTCGCCTCCACTCGTCCATCCTCTTAACAATGGTATCAGAAGTGGGAAGTTTATTTTTGTAAGCCCTTATTTTCTCATAATAAGGAGGACCCACGTCCAAATTTTTTGTTCGTAGTCACGACAATTAAATTTTTTTCCACCCACCCGCCCTACCCTTTAATTTAGCAAAATAAAAATAACTCCCTTATTTATTTTATTTCATTTTTTTTTTATGGTTCAGCTCGGTCAGTCCAGAACAAAAATGTAGGTTTAGGTTTTTCCATTTTTGATCTTTGATATTTCCGTCGGCTTTCTTCACATATGAAAATTATTTTATGTCGGGTTTATCCTTTTGTTTTTGTTTTCCCTTGTATAGTTTTTTGGATTTTTCCGGTCGCCATGTGAGTGTGTGTCGCGCCACTGACTGTGAATTTTCGTTCCCCCTTTCCTCCTACTTTTTTTTGTTTTAAGAATTTTCCGATCTATATGTGAGTGTGTTTGGCGCCACTGATTGAGAAATTTCTTGTCCCTCCCCCTTCCCTTTTAAGGATTTTTCCGGTCGCCATGTGAGTGTATTTCGCGCCACTGACCGCGAATTTTCTTTTCTCCTGCCCTCTTCCCCTTTCAGGAATTTTGCAGTCTACATGTGAGTGTGTGTCGCGCCACCGACTGTGAAATTTCTTTCCCCCTTTTCCTCCCGCATTTTCAGGAATTAACTGTCGTCAAGTGAGTGTTTTTCGCGCCACAGACTGCAAATCCTGTTAATCGTCATCGCATCGGCAAAATAATTTATTCTCCGGGGTACATCATTGCGTCATTTCGCCGTGTTTATTTTATATCAGTGCTCTCAACACTGACAATGCGTGCTTGCAGTACCATTAATAAATTAGCATTCGCGTATGATTTCATATTTCACGTACCTGGAAACGTAATTTTGCATGCGATTATTCCATGACGATTATTCTGTTTAGTTCCCCGACATAAAATTTTCTTTTCGTGAAAGTTATGGTTATTCGGAATAAGATCAACCTTTCTCGCCTTTCGTTTTCGACGTTGTCTATGTGGCACTATTTTCAAGCCCTATGGAATGATGCAGGGACGTCGTATTTCTCTTTGTGGCATTTTTTCGGCTTATCCTTAATTTTTCATATTCCCCTATCGGCCAGTTTATTTTTTTGTTTGGTGGTGATCTGTTTGTATATTTTTCTTGCGGAGATAGATACTCTCTCAAAAATGTACATCGCATTTCATTCGTGACATTTTCGTGGAATTTCGACTGGTTTCGGTCTAAATGTGTGTAGTAATTTGCCACATAGACGTTGTGTGCGTTTCGCCAGCCGTTCCCTCTGTCATCACTCCCCCACCACCATATTTTTTTTCAGGTTTTCTTGCGTTTTGATCGCCATCTAGCGTATGTGTGTTTATTCGCCATCCGGATGCGGCGATTTCGCATGAAGCCTCTGGCCTATTTTCTTTTGATAATAAATTTAAGGTTAATGCCTTTTATTCATGCCACATATATTTTTTTTTTTTCCCCTCATGAAGTAAAAACAATGGTTAGATATCAAGTTGGTTCCGCGTCTTAGTTTAGTCTGAGTTTACACGTCCAGTTGAGCTTGTTCCCCTCCCATTTCCTTGTAAGCTTTAATATTTTTGTATAAGTGTTATTTTTCGATTTTCTTACATATTACTTCTCAAGTGAATTTTTTTAGTGAAGATTTTCGGTGGTCCTGGCGAATATTTTGATTTGTCGTTCTGCAATTGAGGTCACCTACACTCATGACGGATTTTCGAAATGGACAATTACCCCGTTTGCCCCCCTGTCCCTCGACCACGCACATCGCTACTTCTCCCTAAAAATAACATCAAAAATGAATGTTCACGAGATCCTCAATCTCTTCCCCTTCCAGATCCTTGGTTTGGTTGGTCTCAGTATCTGCGAGAATGCCAACCTCTACCAGACTCGCATACTGAGGACCAACCACAATTCTCATCGTACAAAGGTATAGAACCTTTGCACGAAGTTGTGTCCAGTAAACTTCCAAACGTCTTTCCCGTCAAACCGATCCCGGCATCACCTCTTTCCCTTTCACAAGGTTTGACTCTTTTTAGTATCCATAACCAACCAAAAACCTGTCAAGTTATACCGGACGGAGAAAAAGTACTTCCGGTAAAGAGTGTTCATCGTATCAGGCCGAATTATTCGAGACAAATTTGTTGCAAAATTGTCGGTTTACCCCCTGGTACGAGAACAGTCTTGATTAAGGGCAATGCAGCCCTACGGGCCCGACAGATTACGGTTAACCCCCAGTTCGTCCAAATTCTCCCTGACGGTAATGTGTTCTTTATCGCAGAGAATCATTCACCTTTAAAAATCCGAATACGAAAAGGTGACCTCTCCCTCCTTTCCATTGATAGAAATTGCAACAAATTTACCCCGCATGATACTGGTGACATGGTTTTTCTCAAATTCCCCCCCCGCTTCTGGTATAGGGTCAAAAATTTCCGAAATGCGCCAGGATGGACCCTATCATGTTGTTCGCGTTTTAAACAAAGGCAGAAGCTACGAAATTCAGAAACTCGGATCACAAAAACAAGTCGTCCACTATGACCGCTTGGAAAAATCTGGTCCAAAATCTACATTCGTAGAGCCAAGAGGGGGTGTAGCTAGCTCACCAACTGTTCTTGTTTGGAAACAGCCGTTTTCACCGCCGTTTGCATCAGCTACGGAATACTACCCTTCTTCTACATTCCCAAAACTGGAACGGACAGTGGTAACGCCGCCACTGATTCTGCAAACCTCGGTAGAGCCAGTGTCAAGGCCTATCAATCATCCTATTCATCCTCCTCAGTATAGTCAGATTTTCTCTCTATCCCCTCACGAAATAGGTTATGCAGGGCAAAATGATACTATGAGAAGCGATTGGCCCCGGCCAGTAACGCCGGAGTGTCCCTCCGAGCAATCACTTTTCTCTTCCAGGTGTCATCGCTGCTGGTGGACCCGCGCCAGTCGCCGCCCCGTGCCTTACCGTCTGTATTGGTACTAAAAATGTTTAATCTGTAAAGGATCATACGGCGCAAGCAACCGAACAGACTTTCTGTCTCGATTTGACGCCATTTTTTTAATTATACCACGATACACTCTAAATAAAAAAAAAAAAAAAAATTAAAAATAAATCTAATGAAAAATGTTCAAGATTGTTTGAAAAATTCCATTCTCCAATTGGTTGCCAGTTCTAATTTAAAGTTTCCAGTTTGTTGAAAATTTCTATCTGATTCAGAATTTTCAAACGTTAGCAATAGTCTTTAAATCAGAGTGGTCTGACTCCCAATCGATTTTTTTTTGCAAATGTTTGTTTATATTTACATTTTCGGACGGACTTTTTGTATGGCACGCAGGTTGCGACAGAAGAGGCAGTGGCGCTGAGGTCCCAGCGTCTTCGAGCGTCAAGGCGCCTCCTATGGGACAACCTTGCACGTCATGCCACCGACGCTGCCAATCTTTTGAATCACGCCACCGACGCCGCCAATCTTTCGAAAGCACGCCACCGACATTGGAAATCGCGCTGCCAACCCCAACAGTGCTAACGGGCACGCCGCACAATCCGTGCCAGCCCCTCCCTTATCCGTCGCTCCGGACCCAACCTCAGCACTCAGCATCCTCCTATCTCCCCACCATGGGTCGAGCCAAGCCGAGCCTACTCTGACAGCCGATCTCCGTCCTGCGTCACAGCCTCGTCCACTTACAATTCCGGCCTCTCCACCCTGACCCTCAATCCAGCTCTACACGAACAACCAACAACTATTCCACCATCAACTCAACCCCCATCACTAGTCAAATCCTCCAAATCCACCTCCATCAATCCGTATCACCTGGACTTGACACCACGACAGCCAAGTGGAAATGTAAATATTTAGGTAGGAGTGTTAGGTCCGCGTTTTCCCGCTCGCAAGTGCGGCTATAAATATTTCCGGTTAGGTATATATATGTTCGTCCCCCCCCCCCTTCTTAGTTTAATTGTGTAGGCCCTCTTTAAAGTCGCTTTTGTACATATGTTGATTTCGGTTTCGCTTCGCTAGCCCTTGCGATAACTGCACTGTTCCTTTAAGCATTACTTTTTCTTCTTCCGCGCTTTTCATGCAGTTCCTTCAACTTTTCGGTCGATCTGACTGAAGCCGTTTGTCGGCCACCGCTAGCTTTTGTTTTCCGCGCTTTATTGCTTTAGGTTTATGCACATAATGTATATATTATCAAAAATCATATTGACGCCGTGTGTTCGGCCATCATTCTTAAAAATGCTTTGCGCCTGTCTTTTGCGCTTTCATTACTTGCGTGCCCTTGCCTTTAGTGCTTTATTTTGCGGCTTAGAGTGCGTAGGACCTCCCCCATTTCTACTTCAAGTTTTTTTTTGCATCAAGGTCTTACCTTAGGTCGTTGCGACAGCTAACTGGAGTAATTTTTAAAATTGCGGCCTTTCTTTTTCCCTTTCCTCCCAAATTCCTCCTAGTTTTCCCTTTTCCATTTTCTATTTTTAACAAATCTCAGAGACTTCTCTTTTAGGACGAGTTGTGGTACTGGCAACATTTCCCTGATAATCCCTTTTTAAAGTTTCTTCCAGCCCTAATTTGTTTTAGAACTTAAAGGCATCGACGCTTCAAATATTAATTCTGCCTTTATTTCGCATTTTATATTTGTTTTGGTTTGGTTCGTGTGGTCAGGGTAAGGTCAGTAGGACTGAAGCTCAATAAAGGACCCTGAACTAACTGAACAGAGAGTGGGCTTTGATTTTTCACACTTATTTGATTGCCCCCTCTGTCAGAAACCTGGGTTGCCGCGATGGCTTAGCTATCGATGGTATGTTAGTAGGTGGGGCTGGAATGGAAACATTGTAGAATCTTTTGTTGCCCGTACACCACTCTGCCCAAGGGGGGGAGGTGTGTTATGGAGACATCCCATAGCACTTTGCTCTGCAATAGTCCTCCTAGCTATTCCCTCCATCTATCGCCTACTTTTCTATATATCTCTTCGGTTTCCATCACCATCATTAATTTCCCGGCATCGTGACAATAGGTCACTCGGTCTTTATCCTACCTTCAGTTAGCTGCTCGCTAATCCGAGGTCAGGCTTTGATCCATTTCATTCTAAGTATTTTGGCTGCGTAATGAATCGGCAGCCAAAAGTAGTTCTCTTTCATCCTTGGTCGGAGCAAGACCTCAGTTACGCTATATTATAATTTATGGTAAGGACCAGTTTATATATTTAGTTAGGGACCCCTTTAGTGCTGTATTATATGTTCTTGTACACGATTTACATGAGATAAATTAACTATAGACGTTATGGTCCATCTCGGCTAGTAGGCCTCGGGCTTGACTGGATATGTGAATTCCAGCTTCGCTAGGATGTGTGAACCAGCTTGATTAGGGATTTCTGGATTGACTGCGGCTGAGCTATAGAATTCCCTGAGACTTTCCCTTGTCTCTTTTGTCCGGTTTCCTGACTGGTCCTGGGGCTAGTGGGCACCTACGGTGTCAGAATGTCTTCAGCCCACACCCCAGGAGCCTTATCTTCATTAAACCTCGCCTCCACTCGTCCATCCTCTTAACAGGTAACCGCTCTACGTTCACGAATCTACGCACTTCCGTAGACTAGGAAAATCCTTCAGCCAAGAACTCTGCTAAGAATTTCTGTGCTGTTTATCAAATAGACACCATTTCAGTCCGTTCTTCAGTTCGTAGTGAAATACGGGTTTGGTTGGAACGGCTTTTCTTCGAGAAGGAAGTTGAAATTTGTTGTTTCTTTTATTCCAAAGGCTAATAGTTTCAAAAATAAGACCATATAATAAAATGTGTTATTTCTATGGAAATTGTGTCATTTTTGTCGATTGTGTCAGCTTTTTCAACGAATGTGTCATTGTATCATGTAACATCAAAATGTGTCATTTTGACATAAAATGTGTCAATTTGGCAGCCCTGCCCCCCACACAGCCCGCACCGCTTAACGCGTTCTCGGTTAACACATTCGATTTATTGTTCACACTTTTATTCACGACAACTAAGCAATCAAAACCTGATGTACTCAGTTTGACCTAATAGTAAGTTTCACTCTAGTCCGTTCTTCAAGGTAAGAGCCTAGACACACTGAGCTCAAAACGGCGACGTTTTGACAATCTGCGCAGAAATCTGCGCAGATTTCTCGTCTGAAAATGGGTCTACAAATCTGTGCAGATTGGGTTGGTCGCGATGAGGTTTTGAAATCCTCAGGGGACGTGACGATTGATGGCTTTGAGGCACCTTGGGGATAATCGGCAGACTGCAATTAGGGTTGTAAAATCAAAGCTTGGCCAGTTTTGCAACAATTCAGTTTTAATTATGTTGGGCCTGTGTGCACTATCGTGAGTTTTTCTCAATATCCCAGGATTAACCTAAGCTATTTGGATAGAACGGTAACGAGTTTCTAGATATCAAAATGCCATCAGTCACACCTACTTGTCATTTTCTGCCAAAAACTAACAAAAAAGCAAACTGTTTGATGTCTTTTTCCTTTTTGTTTTAAGCTAAAAATGCTTATTTTACTTTTTTTTTTAGTGAATAGTACTAAAATATCAATATATTCCCTGGAAAATAAATATAGAAATGCTGTTTCGTTCTAAATGGTCTCCTGAATTTATAGCAACATTATTCAGAGTTAGGCGTATCTTGTGCTTCTTAAAATGTGTGTATTTAGCAACCTAAAAAGCTGCCTTTTCTTGGACCTAGTGTGACCACTTCGGCGCCTCATTCTGCACCGTTTTGAGCCCAGTGTGACCAAGCTCTAGGAAGGAAATCCTCAAGTCCTCCTTCTTCTTCCTGAAAGATTAGGTTCGGTGCGTTTGGCTAAGGACATCCTCGTCCTCTGCGCAAACTTCGTAACTGTAAAAAAATACGCAAATAGCATAGCTTGGACAATGTAGTGGGCATTTCGAACGTATGTAGCTGAAGAAAAACGGATACAAATCACTTTCTTGATCATTTTATATCTTGTCAAAAGACAAGGAATGCAGTTGGCATTCATTTTTATCAGAGGCTGACAAGTGTCACATTTTCCACTCACTGTAATAAAGATTTCGCAAAACTCACAAAGATGATGCATAAACATACCTTTACTTCGACAAGGATACACAGTCTTTCAGCTATCGTTCCGCTCTAAATAGGGAGTAAATATGTTTGAAACATACTCGCAGTGCACTCCAAATGCCATAAAACATACAAATAAAAGAGTAAACACTCCGCAAATTTGAAGTTTAACCCTCCTATATCTTCCATTATCTCCCCACAAATCCTTTCCTAGTACCCCAATTTCAGCTTGTTTCTAGAAAGTGTAAAGATTGTAACCTGTGCGTTTTTACGGAAAGTGTGGACCTTAGGCCGGATTGATAAATATGACATTACATTTTGGAAAGCTACGTAGAACTCTTGCCCGGGGTCAAAAAAAATAATTATTGCTTTTAGGGAGCTCGGGGTTGACCCGGACACAAATCAGGTTCTTAAGTAAAAGATTTTTTCTGTTTTTCAATTTGTCCGAACCAACCCCGTACCCATGGGGTTGATTCGGACAGGCCTCGGGTTGGTTCGGACATTGTCTGCAATGTATTATTTTTTACTCGACTTTATTTAAATATGTTAAAATGGGGAAATGATAATATAGCAGCTCAGAAGTAAACAAAAAACTAAAGAAAAGAAAAAATGTTTCAAGAGCCAAGGTAGCGTTAAAGTGAAAGTCCTTCATTAAATTTGTCCTTTCAGCTAACCTAGCAATTCCAGAGACTAGTAACTTCAAAATTATATCAGCAAAGTTCCGTCTATCTTTAGTTGGACCGATTTCTCGGATCGATTCTACAGAAAGATGATTTTAGACCCACTCATGTGCAGAAAAAATATCTTCAAGCCCCTCAACGAACCTTTTCTTTCGACTTTTCGACATAAGAACCTATTCCCAAATTTAACTTCATAAGGACGAATTCGTGTTTCTTTTTTCTCCTTGAAAATATCGCAAGCAAAGTTAACTATATTAAATCATTAAAAAAAAAGACTGGCCCTCCTTTCTTCTGCCCGATCTGTGAGATTGCAAATGATGACTTGAGCCATTTTATGCGCGACTCTAAAGACCGAAATGATTTGAAATCTGAGGTATTTGGTGAAGTAGTGTTTGGTAAAGAGCAGATGTCCAAAAATATTAAAAATTAGACAATTTATGACGTGAGATAGTAGAGGAAATTCTTCCGGATTGTTTTGCGCCACCGCTATTTCTTATATCTAATAGTTCTTAGTTACTTATATGTATGTTGTTAGTAGTTATTCAAACCAATGTTATACATGAAATACATGAAAGCCCTCGGGCTTTCATGTAAAATATTTTCTATTCTATTCAATTCATAAGAAAGCAATAATACAACTTACTCTGTAAAGCCCACGGTGAACTCACAGAAGCTAGTGCATCCCTGTAGGCTATGCTGTCCAGCTTGCACTGGGCACTCACATCTCCAGATGCCGTCGGAATAAGACCATCAAGCCACTCTCTGCTATACTGCTTTGCAAACACTAAATACTCATTGCTAGAAAACTCTTTTTGCTTAGCTAACGTCCTGTCAAAATCATCTTGAGTAAACCCACTAGCTAGTGAGAAGGAAACAGCAACTACAAGTGCAACAATAAAATCACTGGAGGTCCGGCCCATGTTTATTCATAAAGACTTAAGGAGCAAGTAACAAAATTGCGACGAAAGATTAAGAATCCCACACAGTTATCTTTCAAGCTAGGAAGAGATAAGTCCCATTAATATGCAAATACGGTAAAATTACAAAAAAAATTACCAATTGCTAAGGTTTCTGAATCAGAAGTGTTAAGTTCAATCTAGAACTTTAGAGACTTTTAGCAGTGAGCTTACACTGTCACGATAGTTTCATAATATATAATGCAAAGATGCGGAGTTTGAATAGATAACACTTGGGGTGATATATGGTATAATTTTGCAAGCGTTAAGTATTAACCTTACGCATAACAGTCATTAGCCTCACAAGAAGAGACTAAAAAATATTTGGTGACTTTCCCGATATCATGATGACTAACAAAAAAGTCAGCAAATATTTTTTTTTGGCAGTGTTTCGGCTCTTCTGGTATACATAAGGTTATAATGCATAACGCTTGAATACTAAATGTTATTTGTTGAAACCATGCATCATTACATTATCCCGTTATCAGTATATTGACAATGCACGGCCGTCGAACAAATCGCCGGTAGGCCTATTCATTTTTGTTTCTGCACAGTCATAGCAAGTTAATAGGCAAAAGGTGGACACTGAAACTGTCGGCTGAACGCTTGTCAATAATTATTATAATCAAAAGGATTCTAGCTTTTGTATGATCTAGTGCGTAAGTAACTATTTTCGTTTCAACCTCGTAAAAAGTTAGAAAGAGTTAAAAAGCCAGAATCTGTGACGTCTTGCGTAGTAACTACGGTAAGTAGGGTGGAGCACGCTCCTAGATCACCCCATTCATGTCGCCAGTTCAAATTCGACAGTAGGAGCTCTAGTGGTCGGAAAATTGACGACCTACTCAGCAAATTTATTATTCACACTAGAACAAGTCCTCAGATCGTGCAAACCACGTAAACTTCTTAGTAACAAGACCAAAGACTTGATCCAGAAGGTAGATTTTTGGGGTACTTTTATGCCCCAATCATTACCGGAGTCACAGTGATTCCTGATGTAAGACTATAATTGTTCTGTGACCTAGAATCTCTTTGGTACCAGCCTTCCTCTGGGACTCGGGATAAATATCGTCGTTCGGCGAGAAGGACCTCGGTCGCATACCGGAGATCAGGATTTCATAATACAGTCAGTGCCAAGAAAGGAATTGACGTTCGTTCTAGCAGATCTCACAATCCAGCAGTGAAACAACCTCAGCCTGTGCTATCATGGCGACCGCCATCAGTTCCCTTCAGCATGGGTAAAACTGGAAATTGCTCGAAAGGATGACACAACACGGACTAGGAGTCTAAGGGCTGGAGTGCTATAGATGTCCTAGTTGGAAGTTACTTAGGTGGTCCGTGAAGTCTCATTACGATGAACGCCACTTCAATTGGTCAGCGAACTAACGCTTCAAATAGTCTCAAAACAGCTTCACTGGACAAGTAACGGCCGTCAGCTCAGACGATGCAGGTGCCTCCGTCAAAAAGTATATCCGCTGTGGACGATCACGCTTCTAAATGACCGGCAACAAGAGTAACGAAAACCAGGGAAACATAGCAGGATTAAGGGATTATCACTCCTCCCTTCACATCATAATACTTTTTCTTTCCCTAATCGTTCTTGCTCCTAGGAAATGGGCAGAATTTTAGCCCAAGGCAGAACAGTTTCCTCAGCTTCAAGCGATGGAAACATCTCAGTTGCACCTGACATGTCACCGGACTTCTACGACGAGGGTAAGAAAGCTCGGGAGTCCAGGGGTGGGAAACTGTTCGGAGGAGGGAAATTTTCTTCGAATTCTGGCATCTGCTAATTCCAATCCCCTGCAGGCAGGACATCTAAAATACGGTCCACTGCAGTCTCACTGATGGCCAAACCGGATTTCCCGCATGCGTGTTTACTGCGGTCAGACGATCGTCTGAACTTTTTGAATTCTGCAAAGCCTGTTAACTATTCCTTAGGAATTGGCCGTGTGCAAAAAGCCCCAATGCGCTCAGCTTCAAAGATTTCATCTTAAGGAGGGGAAGAAGACCTCATCCGATTTTATTCATCTCATTGAGCAGCAGTAATAACGGAGCCGCTCATCAGATAGTGAAAGGGAGATGAGGACTCTTTGGAATCAGATGTCAACAGAGTTTAGTGTGTGACTTTAATGCTTTCAAGGCATGTTGAACTTCCATGTTGATTAAGCTTAATGAACTTTGCTTGTTTTGGACGGCTGTTGCTCAACGCACTCAAATACCTCGAATATTTGATCAAATAAAGCAAATACCTCACTAACCCAATAATCTCCTGGCCAAAATTTAATGAAAATTACTTGTTCGTTCAGGGCATAGACGTTCATCAACCTAGACGACCTCTCGATCAAACTATGAGGCACAACCCAAGCCCCAATGGAGCCCAAATGGCAACAGTCAAAAGAAGCACCTCTTCAGCTCAGTCATATGACGTCCGACACGAAGCCATCGACGAAGACATCGTCTTCTGCCAAGTTGTCGTCGTCTGCGAAGTCTGAGCCGATGTCGTCACCAAAGGGACCCTGTCGTCGCCGCCAAAACCCCACCAACGCAGCCGTTGAGGAACCGACGGCGCTGCCGGAACCGAGTCAGTTTGTGAACATGTGAGTTTCAGGCCTCAGTTACCGCATGTTAAGAGACCCTGAGCCTCTACAGGCGAAGTGTAAATACGTTATTTTAGTGTAATTGGAATGCCATCTTCCTACTATAGATGGTCTATCCATGTGATCCAAATGTTTGCTTTCAAGTGATCCATTCGCATTTGGCAATTAGAACAAAAAATTATGTCAGTGAGCATTTTTGGACTATATTAATCATAGGGAAAAACTACAAAAGTTTAACCATCCGGTCAAAATCTCTCCTTCATGATTTCAGTCTTGGCTCAGTGCCTTTTAGCTTCAATTGAAGTGCCCTTCAGGAGAAAGTTCACCTACTGTGATAGCTTCACCTAACTATACGTCTTGTTGGGTCAAGATCACGATTTATTCTTATGAAAATTCTAATTACATTTGACTCGTCACTTATTTCATTCAAAGCTCCGAGCGTTCGCTTACGCCGCGCGCGAGGGGTGACTGACTCTGTCACACTCCCTCCCCCTTACAATACACTTACCCCCAAAAAATATTTATTTTAACAATAACTGTAAAGCACTGAGTGAAAAAAATAAATAACACTGAAAGTAATATAATGCACTGGAGAACCTAACCTAAACGGTTGCATATGCAGGAGCCAACGTGGCTAGTAACGTCGCGTTCGACTCCTGGCCAGAAAAACATGGCTCGGACCCTCGCTAGGGTTGTATCGCCCCCAAGGTGTTTTGCCCCCACTCGGTGTGCCCTTTCCATTGCTCTGTTCCGCCAACCCCATGGTAAAAGTAATTGTAAGTGTTCCCCCCGATACTGTCTATAGTTAATGCCATCTATCTCTACTAAACGAACAGCCGGCGAAGATTGTGGTCTCTCCAATAGCCTGGCGATCCGCATATCGTTTCGCTGCTCGGCAGATAACTCCACAAGGGCAACGCTCCGAGGTTTTGCGATATCGAATAACTCTTCAAAACGTTGAATAGCCTCCTCGGCTCTCTCCTCTAAAAAACAAAGAAAAAGTATATTTACATGTTCCGAGCCTACTAGTATTTACATATCTGTTACTCGTACGATCTCGATAGGGCGTCCGCGTTTCCGTTAGCAGAGCCTCGCTTGGCTACAATCGTCATATCTAAACCTTGTAGCGACATGGCCCATCGTGAAAGTCTGGGATTCGTGTTTTTCATCTGGTCCAACCACTTGAGTGGCTGGTGATCCGTTTGGACAAAGAACTTTCGCCCCTCGATAAAATGATATAGTTTCGACACTGCCCATTTTATGCAGAGGCATTCTTTCTCGACTGCGGCATACGAGCGCTCGGCTGCGGATAAAGGCCTACTCAAATATAAGAAGGGATGCTCCCCGTCCTCGTAAACTTGGCAGGCGACGGCCCCTAAGCCTGTGTCACTGGCATCGCACTGTATAATGATTTGCCTACTGAGATCTGGGCAGCGGAGCACAGTTTCGCCACAAAGTATTCTTTTCAACTCGGCAAAAGCGGCGTCGCATGCGGCATTCCATAGCACGATATTCGGACTTGATTTTTTTGTTAGGTCTACGAGAGGCTGTGCTATTATCGCTCGATCCTTAATAAATCCGTGATAGTACGCGACTAGGCCGAGAAATGCCTTCACGTCTTTTTTTGTGCGCGGGATGGGGTAGCGACGAACTGCATCGGCCTTGTCGTCAGTCACCCGGATCTCGCCTCCCCCTACTACGTGTCCCAAATACTCGACCTGCGTATAACCAAAACGGCATTTCTTAGGGTTGGCCGTTAAGCCTGCTTCTCGGAGCCTTGATAAAATGTCCTCTAAACGTACTAAATGTTCGGCCCAGGAGTCAGTGAAAATGACCAAGTCATCGTAGTAAGCGTCTGCGTAATCCCCCGCCCCTTCCAGTATCCTATCCAAGAGCCTGGAAGGTGGCACCAGCGTCTCTGAGCCCGAATGGCATTCGCAAAAATTCGTAATGTCCCGAATGCGTTACGAACGCGGTTTTCTCTACGCTCTTCGGGTGCATACCTATCTGAAAGTATCCTTTTGTCAAGTCCAAAATACTGATGTATTTTGCCCCTCCCACACGAGTCAAAAGGTCGTCGATACGAGGCATGGGGTAAGGGTTATTGTTAGTTGTTACTTTGTTTAGCTCTCTATAATCGATGCATAGGCGGATGGAATTATCCTTCTTTGCGACCACGACCACGGGAAAGCTCCAGCTACTCCTTGAGTGCCTGATTACTCCTAATTCTAACATGCGGTTCACTTCTTCATCGACTGCTTGCCTGCGACTAAGAGGGATTCGGTAAGCCTGCTTTCGAATTGGTTTTGCGTCACCGGTTTCTATCTTGTGCGCCGCAAGGTCGGTCTTTCCCGGCAAACTGCTTAAGACCCCCCTGTATTTCTCGAGAACAATACCGATCTGATCTTTCTGTTCTTTACTTAGTCCCGGACAGACATTACATTCCGCCAGATTTGTCGAAGCCGCTGATTCGAATGTTACTAGTCTTGGAGTCGTTTCCTCCTCAGTATTTTCCGGGATGACTATTGAAAAATAACACGGTTTTGGCTCGTGGAATTTTCGCAGCAAGTTCGCGTGAAGGACTTTCCTTTTCTTTCTTCCCTTGAATCCGGTAACAAGGTAATCTAACTTACCGATCTTTTTCGCGACGGTTAGTGGGCCGACCCATTCCTTTTCCAGTTTCGATTTTCCTTGTTCTTGTAGGACTAAGACCTTGTCGCCCTCTTGAAAATCGGCCTTCACCCCTGGGCTGGGGTCGTTCCGGATCATCCGTGCTCTGGACCGATCCAAGTTCTCTCCGGCCAGTGCGCTTATTTTTTGTAGACAGCCGACTAGCTGAAAACGGGAGTTGTCATTATTCACGTCCATCTTGCGGGGAACTCCGCCTAAACTCTCGCTTACTACTTCGAGGGGACCTCTCGGGTTCCTCCCAAAGACCAGCTCGAAAGGGGACAGCCCCGTTGCGGAATGAGTGGCCTCTCGATACGCAAAAAGAATGGAAGGTAGGATAGTATCCCACTTTTTTGGTTCAGACCGAACGAATTTCCGAAAGGCTTGGACTATGGTGGAGTTTGCCCTCTCTGTCTGTCCATTCGACTCCGCATGCGTCACGGAGCTTGGTTTCGACTTCACTCCACAAGCTTTTAGCATATCAAGGACGCCCTTATTCATGAAGTGTGTGCCCTGATCGTGAACTAATTCTCGAGGATACCCAAAACGACTAAAGTAACTTCTTAGCGCTTCGACCACTCTGTCTGCCTTACACGAACGCATCGGTATAGCCTCTGGCCATTTTGAAAAGTAATCTGTGATCACGAGCAACCACGTATTTCCTTTGCTACTGCGTTTAAGCGGGCCGACGAAGTCCATACCAACGCGTTCAAAACAATAATTTGCTTTTTCGAAAGGTTCGATTGGCGCTCGATCGCGCTTGGTTGCTCGAGCTACCATTTGGCAATCTATGCAGCATTGACAGTGTTTCGCTACGTCAGTATAAACCTTCGGCCAAAAGAAGTGCCTTAGTATTTTTGACAGAGTCTTATCTCGGCCCATGTGGCCTCCTTCCGGCGAGTTGTGTGCGGTTTCTAGTACCCTAACTCTCTCCCCGACTGGGGGTACAAGTTGATGGACTTTCCCTGGCATTTTAGGGTCTTGTACTACCCTGAATAGTCTATTATTCAAAATCTCAAAACTCACCACGTCGTTTTTGTTCTCCAAGCTCTTAGCCTTTTCCCAGAGGGCCTTGAGAGTTGGATCCAGCGCCTGCTGATCTTCGAAAGTCTGAGTGCTCTTATCTACCCTCCTGGTACTCTCCGCCTCGACTCGATTGTTGTGCTCGCTTTTTGAGGATCGTTTCTCTTTCTTTGACTTCTTCTGCTTCGAAGTCGCCAGAAATAGGTCATCGTCGAAC
This sequence comes from Branchinecta lynchi, assembly GCA_023053575.1. Lineage (NCBI taxonomy): Eukaryota > Metazoa > Arthropoda > Branchiopoda > Anostraca > Branchinectidae > Branchinecta > Branchinecta lynchi. The sequence goes on from JAKZAP010000021.1 coordinate 124,414, forward strand.
GAGAAATCGACGTTGAAGTCCAGTTCGTAAGAACTCTCTGACATCCTTCTTTTTTCTGCTCCGCCTCCTGCAAGAGACCAGAACCTTTTGAAGTCCCTGCCTATTATTCCGTCGTAACGCAATTTGTCCGAGACCACTACTCTCATTTTGGACAACCAGCTTGACTCCGCTGTGCGCACTCCGACTTCAACTTCCGTGGTAGGGTATACGCACACGTCTGCGTGTACGCAACCGATGTTAACGTTGACGCTTCTATCTAATTTCGCAATGTCTATTAGATTAGACCTGACAAGCGTCACGTCGCTACCGCTGTCGACGAGAAATGTCGCTTCTCTCCCATCTACCGAACCGGTTACTACCCTAGCCGACCGTTCGTCGAGTACACTCGTTGATGGAATAGCAATGCCATCCGCTGTGTACGACCTATATGCCGCACTAGTAGGTTTCCGCGTTCTCTGTCCTGCGCCCGTTTCGCGCCTAACCGTTGCCTCGCTCAGCGGACAAATCCTTTTAAAATGACCGCTTTTCCTACAGAGGAAACATACAGGTTCTTTACCTTCCTTTGACCCAGAAGGGTTTTCGTCTCTTCGGTTTCCTCTCGGCTTTGAGGTCAACGTGGCCGTCTCCTTTCTTGCTTCGGAAAAATTCTCGGCCATTGTCACAGCTTGCTCTAGTGACTGCGGATTCTGCTGTTTCAGGTGTATCCTCAGGCCTGAAAGAAGCGTGTTCTCAATGGATTGTTCAAGAACAACTTTCTCTAATATCGACGCTAACTTAACATCCGCTCTGACTTCCGCGTCGCCAATTACTAGCCATTTTTTCGCGAAGTGAGTTAATTTATCTCCGTATTCTTGAAACGACATTTGTTCCGAATTCACAAGCTCACGCAGCTTTATCCGGTACGAGTCCGAAGTGATATTAAATTTCCGGAGTATGCTTGTTTTTACTGCGTCGAAACTAGCAAGTTGGGTCGCTGACAAGCTGGAAATCGCCTCTAGCGCTTTTCCGGATAGCAGAGGCATAAGCCGGATAACTTTTGCATTGTCGTCCCAAGAACACAGAGTCGCGGTATTTTCGAAAGCGGTTAAGAACGAATCGATGTCGTCCCCTTCCGACATTTTCTGGAGTGACGGCTCCCTAGGTTTACTTAACGACTGTAACAATGTTTGGCGTTCTTGATTCATTTGCAACATTTGTTGAGCGTGCGTGTCACGCAAGGATTCAACAACTGTATCGAACTTCGAAATTAGACGGTCGATTGCTGAGACCGTCGACGCACCGTCGATCTGTTCGTTTCCCCCCACCTCGTTAGGTTTCTGGTTCCCTTTATTTACGCTCATGGTAGCTGTGCTTGAGCCCGGAAGGCTGCTAAGAAAATCTCTTTGGAATTCCGATACTTCGCTTGAAACCTCAGAAGCAACTAGCTTTTGAGTCGAGCCTCGTGTAGGCACTAGTTCGTAATGCTTAGACCTGTTTAATTCAGAACTAGACCTAGTCGTTGGCCTTTCGTAGCCCTCCAGATCTATTCTATATACGAATTAACACACTCAAGCAAAAAACGAATTTACCGTACCTCCGTATATTCCAATATTCAGATTCGCTAATCCTTCCGCTGAACCACCAGTGTGATAGCTTCACCTAACTATACGTCTTGTTGGGTCAAGATCACGATTTATTCTTATGAAAATTCTAATTACATTTGACTCGTCACTTATTTCATTCAAAGCTCCGAGCGTTCGCTTACGCCGCGCGCGAGGGTTTGACTGACTCTGTCACACCTACGTACACATTTTTTGTCAAACGTTTAGTGTTTTTGCTTTTCCCCAAGGTTTGGAATTGAAGGGGAGGGGATAGTGTTGTGGCTCAAAGGGTCCCATTCAACACTGTTGTCATTCTAGGCAATAAATTCGGATTATTGCCGCTAGATAGCGTAAGCATTTTTATCGTCATTGCGACCTAGTTTATTACCTGGATGGTGCTGATCCGCCATCCGCATCATCAGATTTCCGGTATGTAACTACAGTAGCAACTTTCCCACCTAATTGGAGACTTTAACTAAGTATACTTTTATTTTATTTGGAGAGAAAGAGAAGAGTGCGTCTGAGTCCTAGGCTACTTAGGGCATCCCTACCCCTCGTTTGTCGATAGGATCTGAGAGTGGAACCTAAGGTCCGGCAAACCAGTCTTCAGAAGGATATCATGCTATCCACAATGTCCCAGTGACCGCTATTCCAAACCTAGCCTTTCCAGCCACCCTCGAAACCATATCAGTGAAGCAGTTCCTGGTCCACCTTAATCGCCCTTATATGACCACTTGCAACATGGTTGTTACATTAGCTCAATTAGAATCCAAAAAATGGACTACTGAAGGATTGGTGGAAGACCGTCCTTGAGCCTGTAGGTTATTTTTGCCGCTTAAAGCAGAAGATGGGATTACTGGCTAGATTTTGCCCAGAAGCTGGTGCAAGATAGAGGTAACTCGGACACCAACCTTCGGAGACTTCTGGACGCCAGATTAGGCTGCAACCGTCTGATCCCGTTACAAGTAAAAGCAAACAAAAGAATTATAAGAATAGCATATTAAATATATAACGGTAAGTCGGAACCTGTATTCTTCCCGAGAACATGAATTAAAAGACTGTGCCACAGGATCATGATACTGTTCCGCTTTATTTGTTGGATGTGTTTGTGTGTTATAGCGATCGCAATTTCTGTCCGTCGTTCGGTCTGTCCAGGTTTTTCTAGTTTGGGCACTTCCACATAAGCTAGGACGATGAAACTTGGCAGTCATGTTAGGAACCCCAAACAATTAAGTTGTAGATAGTCAAATCCCCGATCCGAACATCGTGGGGGGAGTGAGGGCAAGGGGAATCCTGAATATAGAGGAATTTATAACTTTCGAACAGATGATCGGATCTTAATGAAACTTAATATTTGGAAGGACTTGCCTCAGACGACCCAATTCAAATCCGAACCGGATCCGGTGACTTTGTGGGGAGTTGGAGGGGAGGAACCGGAAATATTTGGAAACGCTTAGAGTGGAGGGATCGGGTTGAAACTTGGTAGGAAGAACAAGCACAAGTCCTAGAAACATCGTTGACAGAACCGGACCAGATTTGGGCACTGTGGGGGGTCGAAGGTGGGGGGGGGGTCTGGAATTTCGGTGATCCTTCCACTTCTGTACTTCCGGATGTGCTAGGACAATGGAACTTGGAAGACATGTCAGAGAACCGAACAGATTTACTTGATAATAGTCGTTTCCTGTATCCTACCATCTTTGGGGAGTTGAGGGAAGGGGAATCCGGAAGATACTGGCTTCCGTAAGTTGCGAACTTTATGGGTGATAAGAACTGATGACCTAGACAAGCAAACCATGCGTCCGAACCACATGTGGTCATGGTTAGGAGAGTTGGACGAGGGGTGGGGGGAGGGTACAGAATGGGATACAAGCTGGACAGTTCCGAGTTAAGGTGGCCTTGATTTGTAATTTGGTGTCTGGCTCGGATCTGGTCTGGAAATTGGCGGAGGCTATGCTCTGATTCCAGTCTAATTTGATTAGGACATGACAGAGATGCGACGTTTTGGCTCGCATAGGGGTCAAACAAGTAGAGCGATTTCAGTAATACTTGGAATCTAGAAAGCTCACATCGGCTGTCCTCCGACAAAACCTAGTATCTACAAAAATATCGAATTTTAGTTAAGAGTGGATCACACCTAATCAGACCACGAGGAATTCAATGGTGAAATAAGAATTGTTCTACGAGGCTTAGTTTCTTAGACCTCACCAAGTATCTACACAGGGTCTCAACTTTATTTTCGGGCTTTACCTAGTATGTATATACTATATATTTGCAAACCCTTTATCTAGCAAGCCTACGCTCCATCAGCAACAAAATTACCAGCATCATCACTGTATTGCTTACAAAACTACATTAGTTTACTGAATTTATACGAAGAAAGAAGCAGCTTTAAAAAACAACGTTTTCGCATTTTTCTCGGAAGCTACTCTTGAAAATACTAGGTTTTGTTTTGAGGACAGCCGACATGCCCTAGAAGACATATTTTAGGTCCCAACTGGATCCGACCACGCTGGGGGAGGGGGATGGGGAGATTTAAGGTGAAGCTCCCAAAAAACGTTCAGATTTTAGTGAAACTTAATAGTTGCTAAGAGAAAATGCTTCCGATGATCCATTTAGTAGTCCGAAGGAACCAGATTCGGTGTTGCTAGGGGACGTTAGAAAACCGTGTGGAATGTGAAAGATCCAAACGAGTCGATCTTTAGGGTTGAAACTTGGAAGATTAGAGAGTCATTTTCCCTAGGTGCTCCAAGGCGACGGAAATGCTCAGACTTGAGTGAAACTGCAGATATCGTATAAATAGGTCCGAACCGCATTTTAGATGGTGGGCTATTTGGATTTCTCGTCTACTGTTTAGGTACCACATACTCCATCAAGTGCCATATGAGCTCGTAGCTCTTCTTTTACTGGGCGGTCATTTGGGTGCCGCAGGACGTGAACGGGTCTTGCTGAAGGCTGTGGCTCTTTTCTAGTTTTGTACAGCCACAGAGGACATTAGCATTTGATATTCTGTTTGCAAATCTCACTCTGACGCCGTAGCGCAGGCATCGATGGTCGAAAGTTTAATAGCTCTTCCCCATGCTACTCTTACGGGCCAAGATTGAGCACCATCGAATAGGACAGAATTTTATGTTGGTACAGAATATCACTTGTGGTATCGATCCTATTCTGGATATTGAGGTCGAGGTCGAGGTCCTTTGCAATCGATTTCCGAACCAAGGTACATGGAGGTGGTTACTTTTCTGGGGGCTCAAAATCAAGCTGGTGGATCTGGTAGTCTTAGGCTATGTGAAGCCCCGCGGTCTTGATCTGTTTGCGTTGATTCGGAGACGGACGGATTGCAACAATTCAAGGAAAATCAATGTATTTCAACAGAAAAAAAAATGGTACTGACGAACGAAAAAAGTAATTTGATGTCACACTTTGTCTACAAAAAAAGCTGAAACACTGAGCTGTGAGCTGGTGTGAATTCCATAATTTATTATTTAAGCAGACAAGGTATGTCACATAATTTAGATCAGTGCCTAGGACATATGAACCGAGAGTATACTGAAGCGCAGTTGGGGCTACGAGAGCACGGTTGAAGTGCAAATAATAATTTAAGTATGATGTGTGTAATTCTAACCAAAGATTTGATGAGAATGTGTCATTTTAATTAAGAAAATGAAAGCCCACTCCATATTTTTTCTAATGTGATGTGAGCCATTTTCTTCATTTTCTTTTGCACTTTCGATTGTCAGAATCAGAATTATTGCACTTGCACAAAAATACAACGACAAAAAAAAGAATTTAAACCAGTATTATTTAATTCTTTACGTCAACCGAAACACGAAGCGGTTGGCTCTTATCAGACATAAATCTCTTAATTTCTTGTTCCCATTCAGTTACGAAGAGAAGTAGCCTAAGCATATCTCTAGTATACAGTCTGTTATTAAACTTTAACGACTTTGTTTTTTTCTATTCTTACCACCCATCTCCCTCTAGTGGTGTCATTTGAGTAAGCATTGAGGGATGGGCATTGCTTACCGCACAGAAACAAAATTCAATGACTACTTTTAAGGTAAATTCCCCTCCCTCCCAAATGACGTCCTTGCTCGCTCGACGTCAACTAGTCACACGACAAAGTGGCTTAACCTCTCAATACCAGATGCTAAAATAATCATTTTTAGTGAGAAAGGTTTTGTGTATTGTTCTGCCAAAATAGGAATTTCTTGGATAAGGGGGTAACACGAATTTGCGTAAACCAATTATATTAGCTATGATTGTTTTCCGATAGCAAGCGATGGAGTCCTGCCATATTGTGCTAAATCAAAATGACCTGACGTCAATATCAGTCGCTAGGACAAGAATTGTAAGCTTTGCTCGGAAAAATCATTTATAAAACAACCGTAATCACAACACCAACAAGAAGAACTATATTTTGATTGCCACCTCATGGTGAAGACATACGACAAGGTTTTCCCGTCTAAGCTTTCTACAACGTTCAAAACCCACAGTGGTGTAAGATTAAGTAAGGCAGAATTTTTTTTTAATGAAACTAATGAACGCAAGCAGTTCATACCTAAACAGCAGTTTCAGAACAGCGGTTCACGTGCCAAAACCAGGTCAGTCAAACTATCCTGACGATGAGACACGGCCTATAACGGCTGGAAGCAACGTCTCCGGAAAAACTTACCATGGCGCCGCATATTTTTCCAAGACACCTAGCAGGGTCTGAAGTACGCATAGGTCCTCGCCAGAGCAGAATAGCAATAAAGAGTAATGTGAAGACCCATGCTTCCTTTCCATAAAAAATGGCCCTCTGTCTCAGCGCAGCCGAGCAAGCTTCGCGAGAGAAGCTACAGTGAACTGTTTGCGTGTGCAGTGGCGGTCGTAGAAAATTCTAGCAAGGCTAACATGCGGTGCAAACATCGAGGAAACAGGGGAGAACAGGGGGAACTTTAAATGGTTTTCTGATCAAGCAAGCAATGAAAAAAACAAAAAACAACTTCAGAGTTCAACCATTATAGGAAATACTATTTACAGTAAAAATCAGTCTGTTTGATGCCTATCTGAAGATTAGCAAGAACTGAACGCTCGTATGGCACTTGTAAGAACAGTTAGCATATTATTCAGAGACGGTTAGCAGTTGTCACGGCAAAATCTTTCTCCCCTTATTCATTTCATCAGAAAATGGGCTTGAGGTAGTAAATCTGAAATGGTTACTCCACTCATTGACGACCATTTCAGAATAGAAGTTTTGTCGTACTCTGATTACGAATCGCGTATAATTCAATCGATGGTAGAAGAAATATTCTAGCTGTGATTATTCTGTGCCTGATCGGGATCTGACCTAAGTAGTTGGAAGGGTTTTCACGAGATTTCTGATTGCCTCCTTTGAGCTCCACACATCGTTATCGGAACTGGTCCGGAATTGAAAGGGGAAATCGGAGACATTAGCTCTTGCCTCTAGTTCTATTCACATCTGATAACCCGTTCGAAAGTTATTCATGCCACTAAATGTCATATCTATTCGTCCCTCACGATGATCGAATCGGGGAAATGACTATTTCCAAGTCTAATTTGGTCCAGTCCCTGATACAATTGCAAAGTTTCCTCGTCATTGATAATCTGGAAGTACCTGAAGTCGTGATTCCTGGCATTCCGGGAAACCTCTTCTAACTGCACCGAAGTTGCCTCCACTCCTCCAACAATGATTGGATCCGGGGAGGAACTATTTGTAATCTAATCTGATATACTCCGTATCATGCCTGCCAAGTTTCATGGTCATACCACATCTGGAAGTACCCAACTCGTGATCACTGGAATTGGGAAAAAAAAACTCCAACTCCCCCCACTGTGACACTATCCGATCCTGTTTTGTCAATAATGTATATACGCCTTATACTTATTATTCCCTCCATCCCGATCTCTCGACTCTACGCATTTCACGAGATTTCCGGCATCCCTCCGCTGATCCCGCCCTAGTTATCGGAACCGGTCTAGATTTGAAATTAATCTTCTCAGACATTTGTTCTTGACATTTGTCAAGTTTCATGCATGTCCAATCACCCGCACCATAGTTAAACATGTCACTGGATTCCAGACTCCCCATCAGGTCCCCCAGCGATGGATGGATCGAGGAAATGATTATTTCCAACTTAATCTGATCGGTTCTCTGACATATCTACCACGTTTTATTGTCCTAGCTTATGTGGAACTGTTTCACGAGATTTCCGGAGCCCCCCCTGCAGCCCCCCCCCCCAATCGGATCTGATCCAGATTTGAAACTTAATATGCGAAACACTTGTTCTTGACATATGTCAAGTTTCATGCATGTCCGATTACACGTTCCAAAGTTATGCAGGTTACTCGTTTCCAGATTTTCCGTTCCCCTACTCCCCCCACGATGGCCGAATCGACGATGTGTATATTTCCAAGTTAATCTGGCTGGGTCCCTTATACGGTCCCTCATTGTCCTAGCTTATGTGGAAGTGCTCAAACTAGCAAAACTGGGGCAGACCGACAGACAGACAGTCCGACAGAAATTACGATCGCTATAGTGACACTTGAGTATGCTCAAGTGCCACAAGAACCTTTTCGACGCTTTACTACCGTAAATGAAATCGTCAGCTAAAATGGCCGAGATATCTCGTCCAAAAAATTAGCCTATGCCAAAATGTCGCTTATGTGAAAATAAGATAATATTTTTCATCTTCAAACTTGATGACGCTGGAATCCAACTTTCAAATTTTTCAAAAATAACAAGAACTTGAGGAATATTTACAGTAGAATAAGATAGTTTGATACCTATGAAGGCTATGCGAAAACCAGGAACAAGGACGACGGCAAATTACAACCTTCAAAATTTCCCAAAGAAAACTAGAACTTGACGAATGACTTTCAGAGTAGAAACAGACTGCTTGCTATATTTGCGAGCATTAGGAACAGCGAGTTTACCAAAGAAAACTACAGCATGAATGTCATGCTTTAACTTAAAACCGGAAAAGGATGAGACCCGGCTATTATCCATCACTTCTTCACTTAAATAAGATTTAAGATCCGATACTTTTTCCGCAATGTTTCCACTAACAAAACGAGAAACGTCGACCGATTGATACAGAGTATAAGTCTTGCCGTCTAATCGGTATGATGAGCACCTTAAGGAATGGTCGGATCTTGGAAGTGACAATTTTTATTCAGTCTTGTCGATTCTCTACTTTTCCAGCCAAGTTTCGTTGTCCTAGCACATCTGGAAGTACCTTAACTAGCGATCACCGGAATTCTGGACCCCCCCCCTCCCCTTCACTTTCCCCACAGTACCCGCATTAATCCAGTTATGCAAATGATAAAGCTTGAACGTTTGTGTGTTATATTCCTACAAAGTTTCACCCCGATGTCTCCAGTCTAAGCGGGTCACATATTCCCCCCCCCTTACCCATCATGTCGTATCCAGTCCGGACATAAAAAAAAGAACCTCAGAGACACGACCTCTGTTCAGTTATTAAATTCCACTGGAATCCAATCGTCCAATGCAAAGTTACACTAGACTCAATATGCCAATCACCCTCCCTCCACCCGCCAACCCCCAAAACTGTACAGATCCATTCCGGTTGTGTACACGATTTATCTAGAGCCGATGCTTGTTTTCCCCATTAAGTCCGGCCATCCCTCCAGTCTCAATATTTCACGAGATTTCCGGTCTCCTTCTGCATCCACCACATTTGTCTAATGCGGTCCAAACTTGAAACAGGACACCAGAGATACGTATTTTCTTGATTTATCAAGTTTCTTTTGAATCACACACCCCCCTGAGAAGTTTTTGGGACACAGCTCTGAGCCCGGTGCCTGCATCTTATGCCGCTGACGCGGTGGAGGGAACGGAAATTTGTCTAGCTACGTTGCCTTTCCGTGAGAATGCAGGGGAGAACTCTCTGTCTTGTTTGTTTTACTTACGATGAATAAAAAAAAATGTTGTGGGGATAAAGAGGAATGATAACTTGAAACTCCTGATAAGGGTGCAAGAGAAACGGCATAGAAATTAATGATTTTGTATATATGAACTTCACTTTGGTACTGTGAGATCACAATAATTACAAAGATCACGATAATTACAATGATTGTATTTCGCTTTGATCAGGAAAAACAAAAAAAGGGTTCGCAAACGAATCCTAAATATTCTGCAAGCACTAACTTTTAATAAGACCAAATAAATCGTTAGTCATCAGATAATCAGATCTTGCAGACGTTCGGTCTTTACCGAACCCATACACATTTGATAAAAAAAAACATCCGTGCTATTTATCTGAGGTAAGAAGAAATAGTAGTTCATGATTCATCGTGTCTTTATCGGACCTTTCAAACCATTTTTTTCTTCATTCTCTCAAGCTTCTTCCAGATTTTTTGTCCTGGCCGGATTTCGGTCAAACTACTACTGGTCTGCGTGAGGATGTAAAACTGAGATCTTACTCCTTTATAAATGTTCCGACCGTCTTTAGAATAGTTGTTACCTGTACGAAATGCCCGACATTCGACAGATTCCGGTCAGTCTACTTGTCTGGCGGGGAAATAACGATCAGCATTTACTTTTACCTATAGATCGACACTCTATTTTACCAAGCTGAACCTCTAATCTACTTCAAAGAAGAATTTTTCTTGTACTAAACCCGGATTTTCGGCAAACTACATGTTCAGAGAAAAAAGAAAAAACGGGTTCAGTACATCTCCATACCCATCGTATAAAGCTCAACTTTTGAGAAAACCTGTACTTTCCATTTTCCCGCATTTCCGGTGAAGGTTGTTTCATGACAAAATCGCATCATACTTGCATTGCACTCGCAGTTTGGCGACCACTGAAATTACACTTAAATACACAGCTTATCCCTTGTATATCAGGTCACACCGCTAGCTCCAGTTTCAGGTGTCCTACTGCGAAGTTCTACCGGTTTCCGTAAGTGTCGCATGGTTGTGGCTCTCCGGGCGCCGCGCGCTGTGTCCCAAAAATAAATTGAGCGTGCTTAACTGCCTAGGTTGATAAGCTGTGGTTTGAATCCAATCAACTGTTCGATAGGTTGATAAGCTTTGGTTTGAATCCAATCACCGGTTCGAAAGTTACTCACGACTAAATATTTTGTTAGTTTAATTGGGTCCTGACATTTTAGCTTCGCACAACGGTTACTCAGAGTTGTGATGCAACCCTTAAGCAATTCACCGTCTTCTCATGTCTCTTTCAAACAAACATCTCCTATTACCGCCCTACTGCGTTGTATCGTAAATAGTTCTTGATTGTATCACGACAATTCTTCCGTGAAGTTATCAGACCCAGTGATCTTTCATGACTGATCTAGTTTCAGTAGGGATGTTCATGTACGCTAGTGGCACTACGATTTGACTCTGTGTCACTTTTCAAAGTTTGCACGGTACTCCCTATGAGTTAGGTAGAGCGCCGTATTGTTGTAGTTATCACGCTCTCTGGAACGAAAATAATAACAGAGCAAACATACGTCATCACTCTTACCGGAGTTCCTGCAGAACCAATAGTTAGTATTACTTATGATGCTTGTGACCATCATAAGTAAATTGTAACGACTGTAACGGTCGTGGAACGAAAATAATAAGTGGGAGGAGCCAATTTACTTATTACGGCCGGCTCAGGAGCGGCAATAATAAGATGAATAGTAACGATCGTAACTAATAATAAGTCGCTGGAACGCTACCTTAGTTTGCTCTGGTCCTCACGAACCATCAATCCCTCCTCCCGAACGTGTTCTCGCTAGTCCAAACTGGCGGGGTAGAATCAAACGCTTCTGGTTCCGAAAATGGGTTACAACAATAGGTAACAGGCATCCGAGTATTCAAAAAGAAAACACTAGGCCTATAGTGGATATTCCGGCGGTAGTGAATATAGATTTTGCAGCATCTGTGCTCAGGTGTAGTTTGCAGAAAAAGAAAAAAGAAAAATACTTGACAGCTTCGGTTTACTATGTCTTGACTCTTAGAGATATAAAGTACAAAAGTATTTGGAGTTTTCAATTTAACTCATCTTTGCGTGGTCGTTTTCAAAGCTGTCGTTCGAAACTCCTTTCTCCATGCCAACACCATCTGCAGATGTCCTAATATCTTCTTTTCCTTTTGTTGCTGATTCCAGATTCTGGTCGACAGACATTTTGTGGATTCCACCATGATTGGTTGACCCTGTGTGGATTACATTTGGTTAGTGTTATAGTCAACTCCTTCTGACTCTCCCGTCTCAGAAAAAAGTACATCACCTGGTACTTTTGGAAGCTGAGGTTTAGTTTTATTTTGAAAGGTGGCTCCAATAGTGTGGAAAGGGATTTTGTGCCATTTTTATTAATAAAACTAGAAAAAGCCTATGCTATACCCGATAGGAAATATGTGGCCGAAATATCGGTGAAAATCCACCAGTCTCCGGTCCATCGCATTTTTCAGGGAGGTAATCCGACGGAATTTCAAAAGAATGAATACGACGGGAACACCGTTCCCTTCCAGTCAGTTCAGACCAGTATTCATTCCATTTCTTTCCGTTCTGTTCCCCGTACAAGGTCACTTGTGAAGGTCCTCTAGTCTTAAGGACCTGTGAAACAGTCAATTTTCTAGTAAAGGATCAACCAAATTCCGAGATTCTTGAAAATTGGTGACAAGGGTTGACAAGGGAAATGATGAAACAGTTTCAGGTTCCGGTTCAAATGTAACGACGCACCAGGTTAGGTCGACAACACTCAACATCAGGAACTTTCAAAATTGGACCACCACGAAATTAACTTGACCCTCTTTTATGGTAAACTCCACCTCTTCTTGAGGAGTACAGAACTTAGTACAGACTTTCATTTTCTCCCTACGATGGCTGGTATTATTTTGGTGATTAGCCTGGCGTCGGCATTGACTTGTGGGATGCTATCCATCGTCTGCATGAAAAGAAAATAGCAGACATCAAATTTAGGCCAATCTTTGTGGGGAATGCCATTTTCTCAGTAAAATCTACTTTTGACCGAAGCACCACACATTTGAAGAAACAAATAAGTAAAGACTTCTTGGCAGCTTAAAATGTATACTACGTTCGTAAGCAATTAACAAAAAAGTCTTCTGGAAGAATGATCAAGTATGACTTCCTTCTAATAACATCACGTTGTTTTTCAAGTTTGCAAGTTTCCGAAACATACTTGAACCAGGCCAATAGGTTCACAAAAAGTACGTAAAAAACACCTCACCTTTTTTAAACCTGGAAGGTTCAAACAGCATCTTTTCCAGATTTAAGAACGGGGCTTCGAACACCAGCGTCGCGACTGTAGATAGTACCAAGGTTACTACGACGTGACCTATTAGGGAATAGACCTGCAAGAAAATTAGTGAAAATGCCATGCTCCCATCTTGAGGTAGGCTATACTAGAAAATTACAGCTGGGCCACTAACGTCCGCAATTTCGAGAGTTTGTGGAAGGGCCGCTTCCAGAATGGATTTTAAGGCTAGGCAAAGAAGTAACAAGATGAGCTGTCTCGCAAATTAGAGTCCATAGTCTAAAAGGGTAAACTTGTGCTTCAACCTCCCGATTTTAAGTAAGGCTTCAGTATTCCTTCCCGTTGACGGCAAATCCGAGAAAACGGCTTAACGATGCAGGAAAAAGAAAAAAGGTATGATTGCATTTTCTATAAATTTTCTTATGCTTGTTTTCTTACAAATTTTAAAAACAAAAGACCATGACGAAAAAGTCAGAATACTTACAAACAGAATTGGATCTAACGCAACTAACTTTGGTCATAAGCTTTCAAGAAAGCAGGAAATTGAAACTGAAGCCGCATGAGGCAGTTGGGAAAAAAAATTAAGTGAGCCAATTTAACGTAAAAAATCTTAGTCTACACCACTCTTGTTTATCGACTATTCCACCGGTCGCGATTGTACGCGCCTCAGGGTCATCTGATGAATAAATGAATGAATAATTTATTTGCACATTAAAGCCATCCGGCCATCATGCAACAAAACGAAACAAAATATGAACAATCATACATGCGCATATACACACTAACACACTCTCGATATTTTTAAATAACACTGAATACTTTATTATCACTAAAAACACTATTTCCCCATCAGAAGAAATCTTTCCGGTGTTTAAAAGCTAGCCTGAGGAACTTCCAAATAATTCCTATTTCTTTAAAATCTTTACTTCTCATCATTTTAATAATCCATTTCTTATCAGTTATTTCCCACCCCGAAAATATCCTCCCTTAGTAACTCTCTACAAACACACAGAAGGTCCATGTCTGCCAATTCAAAGATTTACAGGGTAGTCGGAAAATTACTGAAGGCTAAAAACACAGGAATAAATCTGACTTTTTTTAAGAAACAGAGAGGAATCACTCACCATAGTTAAATTCGTATAGTAGAGAGGCGACCGAGCAAAAGAGACATAAAATGTCATCCATTCAAAGTGAATAATGTAAGCGCAGAAGGTAAGTCTTCCCAGGACCATGAATGGTTTCCATGACAGGAAGACATTGATAGGACCTAAACAAAAATGTATGTTTTACTATTTTCCTTATTGATGATTTATTCGTTGTGGCTACGATTCTGTTGTCATTCCCAACCAGGGTTGCCAAGAGCTCGACTAATAAAAGTGTCATAATTGCTGACAAAAAGGGGCTTTTTGACAACTCAAATTTGTTTTGCATTCCGCTGCAGAACGCGCAAAATTACTAATAACTGAATTTGTTACAACATTTTCACAACATTTCTTAACTATTACGTCACAGTTTTGTAAAAAACATTACTCGGAAATGAGCTTTATTTCAGCCTTCAAACTATTTTGTATACCAAATCAAAGAAAAGTCGACTACATGTTTTGACAGTGTTTTGGGGGCGGTAACCCGTCAGTTTAGTAAAGTAAATGATAAAATGATTTCTGACCTAAAAGGTGTCATTCGTAAACAAGACCACAGGTTTCAATGGGATCCCAAAAATCTAATATTTAATGCAGACAATTGGGTCTTGTCTTCGCCGAGTCCAGTCTTCGCCAGGTTAGTCATCACAGAAAACCAAGTTCAGATATATACCTCTATAAGCAAACTCTATTTTGACGATACTTAGATCCTGCTTTACTTCTGCAAAATTTGCGGTTTCAGCCGAATTGCGTTGATCTACTTTTCCAGCAAAGAAATAAAATTCAGAAACGAATTCAGTGTATATCCGTATCCCTATAAGCAACATCTAATCAACTTCAAATAAAACTTTAACTAAAACAATCCAGTTACAACGGATTCCGGACGAATTTATGTCTGGGTAAAAATCGATTGTCATATACAGACTCAGCGTCTCTTGTTACCCTTAAAATTTGTCACCTAATCAACTTCAAATGAAACTTACAAATTTTGCGGTTTCAACCGGATTCCTGTCGAACTAGTTGTCCGGGTAGAAAATGCTTTCATGTAAGTGTTCAGAATGTCTTCTTACCCCAAAATTTAACAGTTTATCAACTTCAGATGAAAGTTTTACTTTTAACCAGCTGTCCATTTTTATCCGGATTCCGGACAAACTACTTATCCGGCAAGAAAATAATTTTTACCGTCATGTTTACCGTGCCTTCCTACCCCATAATTGACTATTACATTAGCTGTTTAAAATTCTTTTGTTTGCCCTTTAATTTGAACACCCTCCCTCACTCCTTAATCTAGGGCTACTAGGGCTACTACGAAACTGACAAACCCTTGACCAAAAGAATCCTCACACCAAGTTTCATCAAAATATCTCATTCCCTTCGAGAGTTAGGGCCTGTTTCGGTGCCAACCAATGTACTTCGGTTCAGAGTAACCAGTGTTTTCGCGACTTTCGGTTCTGATGAACCGGTGTTTTTGCGTCGACCAGAATTTGGTTCGGAGATCGGTTCCGATCTTCGGTCAGGAAATTTTGGATTGGTTATCGTTACCGTTCACGATTCTTGGTTCTGATTCAGCTTCACCGTCATCAACTAGAAAATAAAAACAAAGGCGGAACAGCAAATATAAAAATATTCTAAAGTTAATATAAGAACTTACATAGTCCAAAATATAACTTGAATATTTTATTGATTCTTAATTTGAATTTTATATTTAATTTTAATTTTTTATTTTAATTTTTTATTTTAATTTTTAGTTTTAATATTTAATTTTTAATTTTAATTTTTAAGTTTAAATTTATTTTTAATTTTTTGTTGTAGTTTTAATTTTAATTTGTATTTACAATTTCCGGTTTTTAATTTGTAATAATAATAAAAAATAGTAACAAAAAATTAAAAGTAAGACTAAAAATTCAAAACTAAAAATTGTAATTAAAAACAAACATTGGAACTAAAAATAAAAATAAAAATTAAACTTAAAAATAAAAAATTAAAAGTCAATATTCCTTCAGCCCAAGCTGACTGCGAGTCTGATCGTAATTATTGTCTTTCCAACTTGAGTGGCTTTGACCCTGAAGAGGACCCTTGCCAAGAAGGGCCGAAATATAGCTCTGATAAAATTCAGCTGACGTATCCGTTTCGCACTGTCAAATATGATCGCAGTCAGCTTGAGCTGGAGGAATGTTTAATTTAAATTTTTAATTTTTAGTCTTAATTTTAATTTTTAATTAAAATTTCAAGTTTTTAATTTTTCAGTTTTACCTTTAATTTTTTCTTTTGCTATTATTACTATGATTTTGTATTATCATGACAGATACAGCCTAACACAAAACCCACTCAGCTGCTGATATAGATCCAGTTGCAGCTACAAATTCTTCCTCCATCTTTATTATCGAATATCTTTCTTCATCACGTCATCGTCTTCAAATCTGAAACGTGTTTTCGCGTAATTTCCAATGTTTTGGGAGAACCGATTTTTGGTTACGACAAAAACTGTTTTCGCGACAACCGGTTACCGGTTTCCGCTGAACATCGGTTGGCGCCGAAACACACCCTTATCGTGCTAACAGACGGGCAGTCAAACAACTTTTTGAGATGTCATAGGGATCCCTCCACTTACATTTTTGGATCCCCAAAAGGTGTCACTCAGAGACAAAAAATGTCAAAAAGCACCAAAAGTGTCACACTTGGCAACACTGTTCCCAACCAAGGTGGAAATACATATACAATCTAGGCGAAATGTTCAGGTTATTGATGGTAGATGGCGAGTGTCTTTTACCGTCATTGTGAGCTAGCTGGTTACCTCGATGATGCTGAACCGCTATCAGCGTCATAACATTTCCTGTAGCAATTATCATCAACCATCTGCTGACAAGAAAATTTGGAAATACTGCAGAGAAGTATGCGTTTATTTTGTTTGGAGCGAAAGAAAAATGTGTTTCTGAACACTAGGCTACCCAAGACATCCCTACCCCTCGCTTGCTGATTGGTCCTAAGAGTAGAAAATAACGTCAGGTCCACCGGTCATCAGACGATATCACGCTGTCGGCAAGGTCTCAGCTACCCCTGTTCAAGATTTGGCATAACCTCCACCCTCGAAACAATATATCTTTCGTCTGCCGACGGAAAAAGACGGAGCATAATTCAAAACAAAAGCTGGAAGCTCATATGGCACTTACAAGGCTGGGTCAGAGGATTAATGTAGGAATTAGTCAATTCATGGGTTTGTTGTGATTATTTGTCCGCAAAGCCCTTGAGATACAAATTATCATGGGTCCTTGGAAATCACGAGATTGTCTTGTTCGTAAAAACTAGTTTTTGGGTATTTGGCCGTGATGATGCATACTTTAAGGCCGCTAGAGATTCATCTTTCATGAACAATCTTGAAGCACAAATCCTGATAAGCTCATTGGAATCATGAAAACGTATATTTTGGTCAGACTTATTGTTTTTATTTTAAGAAATTCAGTTGTAAGCAAAACCCTTGAGGCAAAAATTAGCACGGGCCATTGAGGAGCATGAATATAGATCGCTTGCTTAAAGTATTTTTTTGACTTTTCGGTTAAGACACACCTTCAGGGTGCTAAAAATGAGTTTGTGAGCAACACCCTTGAGTTAAACTGTGTACTTTTTCGTATTTCATGTACTTTGTGATTGGGATTAGTTCTTTAAGGGATGATCGGGTCTGAGGAGTGACAATTTCTTTGCCAGTCTTGTCAAGTTTCTAATGTTCAAGCCAAGTTTCATCGCCCTGGCACTTCTGGAAGTACCTAAATTTCGTGATCATCAAAATTCCGGCCCCCACCCAACACCAACTCCCCTCACAGTGCCCTAACCCGGTAAGGATTTGTCACTGATGTATCTAGTTCTTGTCCTTGTTCTTCCCACCAAGTTTCGTCCCCATCGCTCCACTCTAAGCGCGTCACAGGATGTCCGCCCCCCCCCCGATATTCATCGGATCCATTCAGGACTTAAAACGGGACATCTGGGACACGAGATCTTTCCAAATAGAAGTTTCGTTAAGATCCGACCACTCGTTCAAAAGTTACATATACCTCAAGATTCAAGATTCCCCCTACCTCCAGTGCCCCACGATGGTTGGGTCGGAGACCTGACTATTTATAAGCCAATCATGTCATGTTTCTGCTGTTCAAGCCAAGTTTCATTGTCTTAGCACATCTGAAATACCTTAACTCGCGATAGCAGGAATTCTGGAATTCCCCCCTCTAACTCCCCCAACAGTGCCGAAATCCCATCCGGTTCTATCACTGACGTATCTAGTTCTCGTCCTTAATCCCACCAAGTTCCATCCCAATCGCTCCACTCTAAGCGTGTCACAAGATTTCCAGTCCCCCCACCGACCACCCCCCACATTCATCGGATCTGGTCCACACTTTAAATGGGTCATCCTAGACACTAGGCCTTTCCAAGTATCAAGTTTCGTTAAGATCTGATTACCCGTTCCATTGTTACACATTCATCAAGATTCCGGATTCCCCCTCCCTCCACTACCCGACAGTGGTCGGATCAAGAAGTTGACTATTTTCAGGGTACCCTGATCGGATCACTGACTTGCCAATCGGAGTTAAGTTACTTCCAGGTGGGCTAGGGGAATGAAACTTGCCTGCCAAGTTTCATTCCCCTAGCCCACCTGGAAGTAACTTAACTCCGATTCACCGGAGTTCCCGACCCCTCCACTCCAACTCCCCCACAGGGCACGAAACCGGTCCCGTTTTGTCAATGATGAACCTAGTGCTTGTGCTTGTTTCTCCCACCAAGTTTCATCCCGATCGCTCTACTCTAAGCGTGTCACATGGTTTCCGGTTCCCCCCTCCGACCCACCCTTACATTCATCGGATTTGGTCTGGACTTGAAACATTACATCTGAGACATGATGTATTTCCAAAAATCAAGTTTCCTTAGGTTCCGATAGCCCGCTCGAAAGATATGCATGTCACTAAATTCCCAATTCTGGCTCCCCTCCCTTCCCCCCACGATGGTCGGATCGGGAAAGTGACTATTTACAAGTTAGTTTGGTCGGGTCCCTAATACGCCTGCAAGTTTCATCGTCCTAGCACACCTGCAAGTATCCTAGCTCGCAAACACCGGACTAACCGACCGACCGACAGACCGACGGAAAAGTGATCGGTATTTGGCACTTGGTCGGAAGGCAAGTGCCATAAGAATGCTAAAACCTCCTATGACACTTGCTTAGATAATTGTTACGTATAACAACTAAAGGTCGTACTGCAAGGCTTCCACCAGTGCCTCTATTCCTTAGAAACTCCACGGCAGTAGCGGGATCCTATCCGGGTTCAGAAATATCAGGTCCGGCGCACCAAGTTTTACCTCCCTTGCAACTCACTGTCGCCTGATCCTATCTACATCTGTAAATAGCTTATCTACGGCTCTACGGCTACGGCTATCTATCATCTTATACACGCAAGACTCACTGTACCACAAAGCCTGACGATATTGCGGCCCTTATTAGCAATGGTCCTCTTCATACTTTAGGTAAAAGAAACACACCTGTAAAGAACAAAGACAGTTGCAGATATCTGATTGCAATCTAAACATAAAGTTTCGGGCTGGGGATTGTTGTAAGGTGGATAATTGTGCTGACAATAAAAGGCTTACCTCCGTATCCCATGTCGCAAGTGAAGACCACCCATCCTAAGCAAATGGCCCATACTGCTCGGTGGAACCCACCATATATGATCTGTACCTCCTGCGGCACCAACGGGTCTTTATCGACGTAGTCAGACATGCCATACAGAACAGCCGTGGCAGAAACACCTGCCACAAGCCACCCAACGATAGAGAGAATTTGAGCAAGACCCGGTTTTAGCTAAAATAAACAAGTGAATGATAAATAATTTACAATGCAGTGACCATATGTAAAGGAAGTAAGTAATTTAGTGATCGAAGTTAAAAAGTAAATTAAAAACAGAGAGATACTTAGAATAAGAAAATGCCATCAATTTCGTCTATATAACGATGGTATATAAGTCTGTACTAGCTTCGGAAAGTAGCCTACTCCAAACTTAGCTGAAAAACATAATTTAAGTTATTTGAGTACAACTCTCTATTATTACTGGTAACTTTTCTGGAGTACGTAATACTTATTATGTAATGAAAAAGTACGTACCAACTAAATGCAAGTACATTTTCAAGCGGTACCTCACACAAATTTTGCTAACATAACATCGATTTGAACACCGAAGTGCCAGGCCGAGGGATCTTCGTTCCAAGCCCTAAGGACTATGTTCTATTAACTTGCAGCACTTGAACTCCAACGTAAGTGAGTCAAATACTTAGGAAGTAGCTGGGAGTGTTTGGGAGCATTTGTCATACAAATTATCACTACCAAGTTCACTAAACAAAGAAAATGGAAGAAAGCAAACAAAAGAGCAGGGATACCTATAGCCATCATGATTGACTCGGACCTCAGATTCTTGTCCTATCATGAAGGTGTCGTTAAAAAAGTCTAAAAAGTGGGTAGTTAGCCCTAAGATAATTGGAACGAAGGCCTATAAATTCAAATTCACGTGCAATGGCACTCGTAGACGTCGGCTTTCGTTCCATATACCAATAATATATCCGTCGGTCGGTCTGTCAGTCCGGCTATCGTGATAGAGGGTACTTCAAAATGGGATAGGACGACTAACGGACGACATATCAGGGACCCGATCAGGTTGACGTTGAAGTAGTCAATTCCCGACCCCGTCATCGCGTAGGGGCGTTGGACGGAATCCGAACCATCGAACTGATTGATCGGATCTGGGCAGAACTTGAAATTTGGAAACAACGCTCGACGTCCTTATTGTCGTACAAGTTTTTAAATGAATTGTATACATCAATTATATTTTGATTAAATTGACAATCCTATGTTATCATGTTGTGAAACAGATATTCAGGAATAAATACGATGATTGATTGATTGATTCATTGACTCAGATGTCCCGCTCCAGGTATCAAGGCAAACTCGGACATCCCACATCATATCTGAACGGTTCTGGAAACTGAAGGGGTGGTTGGAAGGGCATCAATGTCAAGAAACTTCTAAAATTGTGACGATCCCTCCACTATGTGGGGCGCTGGAGGGTGGGGCGATTCTGGAATGTTGAGGATCGCAAGTGATGGTGGTAGAAACGTAGATCGGGGGCCCGACCACATTAGACATTGGAACCTCTAGACCGGACCATCCTTCTTAGAAGTATTGACTGTATCATGAAGTCACAATATGTACCTGTTGGGTCCCATCGAAACTTTTGGTCTTTTCATCTTTAGCCCACGTCCCAGAAACTTTAAATTTGCCAGCCATCCGGTGAAACTTTCAACTAAGATGTTAGTGGGATGAAACCGGAAGGATTTATTTTGATAGAGAAGTAATATTTAAGGATCATGACCCCCAAATACCCGGCGGGTATTTTCCCCCGGAGACGAAACGGGAGACTGTTCACAAGGTAGTACTCGGGTATTTTTCAAGGGAGAGTACCTTCGTGGCAATAGATTCCAAGGTTCAAAAGATCAGGATATCTGTCTACCAATATGTGTGAACTTGTACCACTTCGTAAATGGGCATCATCAAAATTATTGCTCGAAAATCCGATTTTGGTTGTTGCTGACGTCGAAAAATACCCTTCGACAAACAAATACCCGAGTAAAAAACTGCGAATTTGAAGTTGAAATACCCAGGGATTTATTGCTGTTGCGGAGAAAAATACCCGCGGAGTACGGGTAAATATCCTCCGTGTAAACGTAGGTTTAGTGTGCATAAACTAATTTTAACAGTTTGTTAGTGTTATTGTATCCTGTTTGTTGTCGTTTCTTATAATTCTTTCTTCTTCACTTTCAAAAATTTCTGTTGGCACTTACCCAGTGTGGTTTCTTATAGTCCGGTTGCTTCACTTTGTACAGAATCCAGCCTACCAGCATCCCAACAAAGAAAGGCGGGTACCTGAACCAGGGTATCTTGTAATAGTAAAGGCCAGACAAGCGTCGACCAGAGAACTGACTGGAAAAGAAAAAAAATTCCTAGTCCCAACACAACGCAATTATCAACGAGAACACTCTATGTCCACCTCTCGAACTAAGCCAACACTGCTGTAGCTTCTTTTTCTGAAAAAATGTATTCTGTATTCTGATGTTCTTGCCATATATCTGGTAGTAGTAGTGGTACCTAGAGATGGTTAATACTGAATACATATTAATTCTTTTTGCCTGATTGAACTCTGGCATCTTCTGCTTGTCAGGCAGGATGTGAAACAGCCCCCATCCCTTCGAATTGCTAGAATTCTTCATGTGGCCAGGCAATCTTTTCTTTACTCATCTATAGCCCCAAAAATTCTATTTTATCTATCCGGATTCAGCTTTATCATTGAAACTGTTGTCCCAAGAAAATATAACTTGCAGTCACTGCGAGTGTACAAAAAGTGAAAGATTGATAAAGCTCTTAGGGATAAGCAGTGTAAAGTAAAGGCAGAGATTACTGAACGAATGATGAATAACTGATTTTCTACATGGAAATCACGTGAAAAAGTTAAAAAAGTATGTTACAAAGAAAAAACTGATCCTAAAATATGATAAACTCCTTTACTACTGAATTTAGATGGTTCAGATGATGCCACCCAACTTATAGTACAGTCCAAAATAGGGTTTTACCTGGAACGAATTGCAATACAAATGTTTTTGACAATGTACTGATCGAAAAAAAAAATCTCAACAATATTTCCAAAATCCGCAGTATTAGCAGAGGGCAAAATTGTCTTTTTTTGCACATTTATCTTTCTTCATCGACATTTAAAAGATAGGCTACAATAAAATTGGACTTGTCTTAAAATCGGCTTGTTAAACATGTTTAGCACCTATTTTGTCCCGCAGAATACTTGTATTAAGTTTCATACTTTTTTTTACCTATTTTTGTCGACCATTTCTTTTTTTCGAAAAACCAAACGACACAAGTTTATAGAGTCAATGGAGCTCTTGGAATGTTTCTGGGGTAGATTTTGTTTCGAAACTGCACAGCCTAAAGATAAATAATCCTCTGCACACAGTACATGATTCATTATTATCATGTACTGTTTATATTGTCCATCAATGTTTTGACATGTGCTACGTCATGACGATCCTCTGCTAGCCATACTATGTTGTGCTATTATGGAAATAAAGGTCATATTATTATTATTATTATTAAATGACTAAAACAAAGCAATAAACACAGCTCTGCCAAATTCATCTTCTTCTTTCTTACCTTACTTCGTAAAAACAGAATTTAGATAAATTAAGCAAGAAATATAAAGGTTCGTCAGCCAAGTTACTTTCAATATAATTTATTTGCACTTAATGTCTCATCTAGAGTGATTGACCTGTTATCTCAAAATCAGTACATAACTTTCATTGAGATCTGACTGAGATAAAAAAATTGACAAACTAGGGAATAAGAAACAATCAGACGTATATAACTGAACTTTCAATAAGCATCCTCATCACAAAACATCTTAGTGTTAGTGCAGGACACTAACACTAACACTTTTGACATATACACCGGTCTGTATCACTCATAATTTTGCAGGTACATTTAACAATTTTCAGTAACTGTGAAGGGGACGGTAAAGCGTCAGTCATAGTTGGCTCTAAATTCTCTATAATATTTTTTATTTATTTTATTTTATTTCAAATAAGGCCAACATGGGCCACAATATAACAAAACAAACTCAACAAACAAACAAATGTAAATACCAGGTCACTTACGTGACTCCTGTCAAATGCCCCGCGTACAACCCACGAGCCCACACAAGCCATACGGGCAGAGAAAGCCGTATCTGAGGCCCACAAAGGATCCTCAGAAGTGGGCTAGCGGATAGGAGGATCCTGGTTTGAAGGTAAAGAATTGACCGCCTCCGAAGTTCGTCAAAAGATGGAAGCCCTTCACCAACAAACATTCCCGATGCACTTCAAGACCGCGAAGACACCGGAACAAATTATTATACATAACCCGAAAAGAATTCTCACATTTCACAATGACATTACAAGCAAGAGGAAGGCAGTAAAGTGGCGTGCAGTAAGCCGGTGAACAGAAAACTCTTTACCGGGGCCTCGCAGCTACCAAACCTCCGTATCAGTATATTGTTCTAATAGATAGAGACCCCATAAGCGAAGAAACATGCGCTTCAGCAGTCATCGAAGATGAAAACGTGAAACCCAAGTATTTGAAACGCTGGACGACTTGAATCGTTGAACTAGATAGTGCAGCATGTGGGATAATCTTCAACTGAAGACTTCGTGGAATGAATGCCATACACATCGCTTTCTTCGTGTTGAAGACGACATCATGCATCAAAGCAAATTCATCACAAACAGCCAGTAGCTTATTCAGTGCTGCTACTGTTGGGGCAAGAACGGCTAGGTAGTCAGCATAACTAAGGTTGCTGAAACACAGCCCTTGTGTGAAGCAACCAACTCCAGTTCTAGCCAACAACAATGGGGTGTTGAATGGGGTCCTTGGTGGACCCCATTCAACACCGCAAATGGCTGGCTAATTACACCACTCCACTTCACTCGGAACTGCTGTGGCTGAAACCAAGCAGCTAGCGTTCCAGTTACCCTAGGGTCAATAACCCTCGAGACCATCTTATTCAGAAGCTTCTCGTGGTTAATCGCTGCTAGTAGCTAGAAGAAGTAGTATCGGGTAAAGTTAAGCAGTAACTGGTTCTGAAAAAGCGTCACCGTTCAATACTCTATATGACCAAGTCCATAACATGTCAGAGATCCTCGGGAACAAGACCAAAGGTTTCAATGGGATCCCAAAAATTCAATATTTGATCCAGAAAATTGGGTCTTGTCTACGCCAGATCCAGTCTTCGCCAGACTCCTTGAACATTTTTACTATTAAAATTCAGAAACAGATTAAGGCCAAAAAGCTAATCATCTGAGAAAACCAAGTTCAGATATGGGTTCAGCATGTTTGTGTTTACCCCTATAAGTCATATCTGTTTTGACGAAAACTTCCTGCCTTACTTCTGAAAATTTCGCGGTTTCGTCCGAATTCCGGAACTACCTGTCCGGCAAATAAAAGAAGCTAAAATTGAACTCAGCGTCTCGCTCAGCGTTTCTTCTTTCCCCTATATCGAACATCTAATCAACTTCAAACTAAAATTTTACTTAAGACAAATTTTCCGGTTCCACCCGGATTCCGGGCGAACCATATGTCCGGGTACAAAAATGACTGTCATACTAGGATTCAGCATCTCTTTTTACCCCCACATCGTATATCTAATCAAATACAAATACTTTTAACAATTGTCCAGCTTTGGCCGGATTCCGGGAGAACTACATGCCCGGCGAGAAAATGATTTTTACCATCGTGTTCAGCATGTCTCTCTACCCCTACACCGAACATATAATTAACTCAAATAAAACTTCTACTTTTAACAGAATTTCCGCTTTTGACGGGATATCGGGCTAACTACTTGTCCGGCGAAAAAATGATTTTCACCATCGTGTTCAGCATGTCTTCTTACTCCTAAATCGATCATCAAATCAACTTCAAATAAAACTTACTTTTAACAAACTTTCCCGTTTTGGCCAGATTCCGGGCAAACTACTTGCCCGGCGAGAAAATGATTTCCACCCTCGTGTTCAACATGTCTTCTTACCCCAGAATCAACTGTCCCATTAGCTGTTTAAAAAAATTTGCTTGCCCCGTAATTTAAACCCCCTTCCTCCACCCCTGAATGTGGGGATACAAAGCCCATCTACGAACTCGACGTTACTCTTCACCCAAACATCCTCACACCAAGTTTCATCAAAATATCTCATTCCCTTCGAGAGTTATCGTGTTTAGAGACGGACGGACGGACGGACAGACGGATGGACGGAAAACTTTGTGATGTCACAGGTATCCCTCCACTTACGTTTTGGGATCCCAAAAACGAGTAAAGGTCTCACTAACGACTCAAACTCAAGAACTCAAATCCTGTGTCAACCAATTACTGCAATCTTTGGGAGCAGATCTGATACCACTACCAGCTCTTCGGCTAGGTACCCGACGATTTTGCATCGGCAGGGAGAGTCATCAAGAATATTGGAGGAGCGCTTTAAATAAGATTCTTGTCTTTATAGATTTTAGTAGATTTGTTTGATCGAATCGGACTTTAGTGCATGACCGAATCAGGGTATTTTCGTTCCAAGTTAAAAAGCTAGAATCTATATTATTGGTGATTAAGTTATCCGAAAGTGGATGTTCTTGTTTTTTATAGTTCAGTTACATAGTTGTGATAGGTTAATGTAAACATTAAATTCAAGTAATAATCCAGACAAAGAAAGAGATTAATTCTTTCTAGTGTTTCTGAGTTCCACTTATTCATGATAGAGAACTTGTCCTCTCATCAGTTTGCCATCAATTGTTGTTAATGGGCTCGGTATAGCCTGAGTTGTGACAACTTCTGTAGACCAGAGCAATACTAACTAAATGGTAGAAGCAGAACTTACTCTTCCGCAAAGATCATGCCTGTCGGTGGCATGTCCCAAACTGCCATATAAACAGCTGCCAAGACGCATCCCAGCAGCGTGACAATAGCCGTGAAAGCCACGCCGATACGGTCATATCTATACATCAGCCAGACAAATACTGTAGCCGGAACGAAAATCTGGAACTCAACAGCAATGTACCACGTAACCGCGAGACACTGAAAAAATGTAGGTAAATTAAAGTGAATTTAAACAGAATATAAGTGACTCACTCAACCCATAAATTGAAATGCACGAGATCACCTCGTTGTCCGCGTTTTGTTGTTACTTTTGGATTAATTTAAATAAAATAAAATCTAATATGAATAGAATCGAAGAAAAGCCATCAACCTTTACTACTATGCACTAGAAGGGTCCTTATTTTTTTTTCGGTTTTATGGCAATTCTGCCAAGTGCCATATAGCAATTGCAATTTCTGTCCGTCAGTCAGTCGGTTGGTTTGCCGGTCTATCAGTCCGGTTTCGCTAGTTAGGGCACTTTCACATAAGATAGGACGATGAAACTTGGCAGGCATATCAGGGACCCGACCATATGAAAGAAAAAATAGTCACTTCCCAATCAGACCTTCTGGGGGGGAGTAGAAGGAGGGGGAATCCGAAAAATTCAGTTTTAACTTGCGAATGGGCGATGGGAACTTGATATTTAAGACGACGTCTTATCTCAGACTTCCCACTTACTTGGTGGGAAGAGCAAGCACAAGTTCTAGATAGGTAAACAAATAACCGAACTGGATCCTGGCACTTTGGTGGAGTTGGGGGGGGGGGCGGATCTCTTGTGATCCCGTGAGTTCGGTAACTATACTTCCTGATGTGCTAGGAGGACGAAACTAGCCAGGTATGTGAGGGATCCGAGCAGATTGACTTGAGAATAGTCGTTTCCCCGATCCGGCCATCGTGGACGAGGAGAGGTGATCCTTAGTCTAGTGGCATGCATAACTTTTTAACGGGGGATCGGAATTGAATGAAACTGGTCGGGTGGAAAGTGCTATCGATGAGCCGTCAAGTCCGGGTCGGATTCGATACCTGTGGTGGGATGGGGGGAAATCAAAAACTCATCAGACGCTTAAAGCAGAGTGATTGGGACGGAACTTAGTGCAGAGAACAAGCATTAGGTCTAGATACTGAATTGACGGAGCCAGATGGCTTTGGGCTGTTTGGGGGGATTTGAAGAGGGTTTCCCCGAATTCCAGTTGTCGCGAGTTAGAATAGCTCCGGGTGTACTATGAAAACGAAAGTCTCCAGGCATGTTAGTGACCCAACTTAATTGACTTAGGGCCTAGGAACTTCCGTTCCTACATCCGAGCATTTTTTCTTGAGTGAGGGTAGAAAAATGTCGAAATTGACTTCTGTAAATTGCGGATGAGTAGTCTGATTCGAGCCAAACTTAATGGGTGATAACAATCGAGGGCATGCAGAACATGCGTTCGAACTACATGTGACCACGGTTGGGGGAATTGGGGGAGTGGGCGGAAACTTTGGACATGCACAAAGCAAACAGATGGACCGAATGGGATGCAAGTTGAACAGTGTCGAGTTTGTGCGGCATAGATTTGTTATTTGGGGTCCGGGCCGGATTCAGCCAAGGTAGGGGAGTTGGCTGGAACCGGAAATTCGCAGATAGGCTATGCTCCGATTTCAGTTACACTTGATGGTGGGGAAGAGAGGATAAAGAGATACGGCGTTTATATATCCAAGTAGTCCTCGGCCGCAGTAGGGGGATTTTAAGAAAAATTGTCGGAAAAGTCGAGGCTCGCATAGGGGTCAAACGAGTGCATCATTTTAAATCACCATAGTTGACATATTTTAGGGTCCGAACCAAGGCAGGGGAGTAGTATAGAATAACGATTACTAGCTCAGACCCACCCCAATAAAATAAACCTCTAATTGGATGAAATTTACCAATCTTAACATATTTTGTATCAAATTAACCCCCTTTTAAAAAAAAAAATTATTTTCATAATTAAAAAATAAAGGCCGCCAGAAATGAACATATTGCCCTTTAGTCTCAATAAACTACTACAATATATACTATAAAAAAAATAACGGTATCCTAGAAACTGCTACTGAGTAAACAGTTCTAAATCCACAAATGTTTCTTTGTTCTTGTTTTCCCGTAAATTTGGTTGCAAAAGTAAATTTTTCTTTAAAAGTAATTTAGCAGTAGCATTATCTTTCTGAGTTATAAGCAAATAACATGGTTTGTTATTATGATTAATTACTACAACCAACTTAACACCATATTTTGTTTTAGCAATTCTCATTTTATATATCTTATATTTCTTCCTAATACTAACGCTTCTTTTTTAATTGTCTCCTTTTATTTGTTTATTATGATTGTATTCAAGACTCCCTATGTGGACTTCATTTATTAGCGAATGAGTTTCTTAAATAAAAATCCATATGCTTATTTTATTGATAATATCTAATTTAGCTTTTCTTTCATAACATAGAACACAGTAAGCATTATACGGTACAGGTTGAGCGTCTTTCAATGTTATTATTGGTGAACCCTTCGTGGTTAGCGACCCCATTTGATTTCGTTTCCACGCAGCGTCCAACTGCTTATAAATATCTGATAACAGCAATCGAACACTTATTGCTCATAAATGTGAGAGATTAATTCATTATAGACGTGGTACTGGGTTTGAGTGATAATGTGATGATTACCCATTTTGGAAAATTCATAAAATATTTTTGCAAAACCCCACTAGTTGCGTTAAGCAAACGCAAAGCAAAATATTGTGATGGCTATTAGTCTGAGGTGCCCCTAAACAAGGAAACTCCTAGGTCGCAATAGTTATTTTTGAATCGCTATCAACAGAAACTGCCGGCAGTAGCATTCAAGGTCTGATAGATGGTGATTAGCACGGACCAGTTCGCTAACCACCAGAGCAATCGGGGTCCTAGTCGAACTCGCTAAAGTTCCGATTTAAGATGAGATTGTGTTAGTCATGCCTGAGACTGAAATTACGTCACAAATTGGCGGCGAAAACTGTGAATGACGCAGATCATCAATGCGCGTAGGAAATAAAGATGATTTTATTAAATAAAAATACAAATCGCTTATAAGTATTTGATAATAGAAACCGAGCACGTTTAAAAAATAAATGGGAAAAGATTAAATCATTTTGGAAAATTCATAAAATATTTTTGCAAAACCCACACCCCCAGACTTTGAAAATTAAGAGGTGTGATGTTGGTAAACCCCGATTGGCGTAGTGTTTGTGGTCATGTGACCTTAGTCTGGGTGGCTCTGAATGAACTCGCAAGTTGTTATTACCATCCTACTACCGACAAATAGAAACTGCGGTCAGTGGGATTCGAAGGTCTGATTACAGGCGAATCAACGCTCGGCCAAGCGCTAATCAACTCTGATATCGGGTCCTCTTCTAATTCTAAGTTTCCGATTTAAGATGAGATGGTGTTAGTCATGCCGGAGACTGAAATTACGTCACAAATTGGTGTCGGGAACTTTGAATGACAAAGATCATTAATGCGCATAGGAAATAAAGATCTGCTTGACAGGTAGGAAAGAATATTTAGTATAGCAATAGACTACGTTTTTGGTAATTTCTCTTGACTTATTTATAGATTTATTACAATATTTATAGCCATTTAGACGGACTTGTTTCGTGTATTTTTCGCTAGGAAAAAGTCTAAGCGTTTAACGCATTTCAGTTTCACACTAAATTACCTCCTCAATTGTTCATTGCCCGCGTTTTAGCAATGACAACAACCCAGTATACAAATAATAAAAATTCCTGTATTCTGCTTTTCTGTCAGCAATACTTTTAAATTATTTCAACAACGACAGAACCTACAACAATGCAAGAGTTAATAGAAGAAACGCGCTTAGACCAGCTACTGAAAAGAGGAATTTGGATAAAAGTAAGCAATTACTAATATTATTGTAATACTTGTAGCTTCGGCGGTACACAAACATTTTCTTTTCTAATTCTTCCATTTATAACATAATTTAATTGTTTAAAAAATTATTTATTGAGGGTAGCTCACTCATTACGGAATGAAGCAATTTAAAAAAAAGAGAACGAAAGATTTTAAGCCGTTGATGTATCATTATGGTAAAGCCAAAGAGTGCTGGGGTTTAGAAATGATCTTGAAGGGAGGGCTTTCTTCGCAGGAATTAATTGACGGCTAACAGTAATAGCAATAGCTCCCAAATCCCATGGGAATCCGGAGAATATATTTGAAAACTATAAAGGGAAGTGGAAAGTATGCAATTAAACTATTTGTATGTTAACGAAAACCTAGTTCACTACCACCCTCAGATACTTGATGCCTTACACGCATCGATCCACAACTGGGTTTTTTACTTCTGACCAATATGTAGTTGTTGTGGAAGAGAATTTATCTAATTTTATGTGCAAATGTGGGGAGGAACG
Source organism: Branchinecta lynchi (assembly GCA_023053575.1). Classification (NCBI taxonomy): domain Eukaryota; kingdom Metazoa; phylum Arthropoda; class Branchiopoda; order Anostraca; family Branchinectidae; genus Branchinecta; species Branchinecta lynchi. The sequence continues at coordinate 155,288 of JAKZAP010000021.1, forward strand.
ATCTGCGAGTTGTATTGTTTGAGAGCAAATTTTTGGAGAAGGAAGTTTGGTTGAAATTTTTGAGAAGACAAATCTGGTATGGACTAGGCATCCTGAAGCATTCCTGCGGATAGATAGCAAGAAGAACCACAGCGGACAGGTGTAAGTAAGAAGGAGAATCTCATGGGGGTATTAGGATTAAGAAGTCCAGGTTTGGATAGGGACATGAAAAAATTCAGATATTGATCGGAATAACAAAATATAGAAAAGGAAGAGTTACCCCTTGGTAGTCGTAGACGAGGTTTTGAAGATATAGCAGATTTGCCCACCATTCCGTTCTGCACTGTTCAGAATAAAATTCGACCTCACTCCAGCTTGGTCCATCTCCGAGCTTAGGCCAGAGGGTAGCGTAGAATCCAAGCATCAAGGCATATGCAGGTGTCAACCTGAAAGCGGAAATTTGTAGTTCAATTGCTTTACGTCACGTCTGGTACAGGTGATAGACATGATACAACGAACGAAATAAGCCGATCTCACCCGATCTCACCAATACAACCATGCGAAGTTGAATGGATTCCCGGTGTCCTGGCCGATTCGATACAGACGAGCGGAGTTTAGGAGCTACGCGGAAAAATCACAATATCCAATTGTCTGAAAAATATTAACGAGTATCTTTGGTATACCATCGAAACTTTTAGACCTAGCCGTGTCACAGACTCTGTCCTTCACAGTATCATGCAAACCGCCTTTTAAATTTCAAAGGAGAAACGTCTAACTGGCAGGAATGTAATACAAACTACTTCTGACCAGGGGCGTCACGTGGGGGTTCCAGGCGAGTTCCAGGCCTCCCCCAACCAACTTTTCAAGATTCGGGAACATTTTCGGCCGGGCGAATTTTGGGCTGGAGGGCCAAACTTTGCTATAATTATTCGGTGGTTTTTCGATAGCAAACCTATTCGGTATAATTACGGGGATTCGGTTGTTATACAGAATTCCAAATAGGCTATCGGTACGAATCTATTCTGTATAATCATCGGAATTCGGTATAATTGCTAGTGTTCGGCAGTTATCGCGAATTAGGTGAGAGAATTTACTAAAACTATATTGTTTAAATTTTTCAATGCAAGAACTTTCAGTGTATTTATGGAAATTCGGTAGTTATACAGAATCCTGGATAAGCTATTGGTCCAGAATTATGGTATCATGATTGGGATCCGGTAGTTTATTCGATATTTCAGGATTCGGTAGTTACCACTAGTCCTGACTTTTGTTCCATTTTTGACGATATTATACCGAATCCAAACATTATTCTGTAGTCTTATTATATCAAAACAGTTCGCGGTATAATAACCAGGATACGGTAGTTATACATAATCTCGAGCAGGCTATTGGAGTGAAGGTTCACGAACACAAGGGCCATGATGTCATCGTTAGTCCTTACTTTTATTTTGGATCCCAAAGAAGAAAATCTAGTCTAAGCGTTTCCAATATTCTGTCTGCAAAACTTTTCGGAATATTTTCTATTTTATGGATGGGCGCTCCAATTGACTGGGGTCTTAATCCAGTTTCAGGATTCAAATTTGCGAAACACTAGAAGCTAGAATCTGGATGGAAATAGTTAAATTTGAAAAAAAGCTAGCTTCACCTGTTGCTTGTTACTATAATCGTACCCGGCAATGTATTTTCCAAGAAGGCTTCACTAAAACACCGCCTAACAGTTGGCTTATGGTCTTTCATGCTGCCTTTTAATGTTACTCTTCTTACGTATTCTCAGTTTCTAGGCTGTAATTGTTTTAGAGATTTGGTACAAGTTTTGTACCCCCCCCCCTCCCCCAACAAAAATGTACTTGAGACACCCCTGCTTATAACCCATCTAAACAAATGAAGGGTATGACGCCCCGAAGATGGAGTAGCAAACACCGGTAAAAAGAAAAGATAACGAAGGACAATTGAACAAAAAGCTAACACTAGACCTACGATGCCCGGACAATGTACGTGTTGCAGCAACCTTTATTTGGCTTCGCCGAAGAAAGTGTTGCGAGACCAACGCTTTGATTTTGTTTCTTCGCAGTCTATTAAACGAGGAAGTTGTCCACCCACCTTGGTTTTGAAATTGGTATGTTCCAAAAAGAGTTTTTATTTTGAACTGATGGCACAGTCCGTAATCTCATGGCCATAGGCTACCACAGGTCTTAAAGAAATACAGAATATCGGAATTAGGGACTAAATTGACTTTGCAGACAGTTGAACTTTCAATAGCAGACATTGAGACTTGTGAAAACTTGGGACATTATCTAATACAATCTATTTGGTATTATAAAGCTGTCCGTAGGTTTTCAGGACCATATTGGTGCCACTTTGCTAATTATTGCAAAATAATGTCATTGTTGCTATACCAAATGTTTTAAAGAAAAAACAGAAAATATGAAGTGGGGACTAAATTGATTTTGCAATGGGTTGAACGTTATCCTTTTCAATCTTTGACTTTGGGACTAAAGAAAACATGGAACATTGTCTTATATTACATAGTTGGTATCATATAGCTGTTCGTAGCTTTTTCGGATCAAAATACCGTAGATGCCACTTTGCAGATCTTTGCAAAACTATGTCATTTCTTATGATTATGATTTGTATTCATGGCGTAAACACATCGTCGGCTCGGTCTACCATCACGTTTATAAAAACCACCAAATAAAATGTTCACTGATTTGCACAAGTTCTTAGACCCTCATGAAGCCTTTCTAGCGAAACGTTCTTACTTACAACCCATCTCTCCATGATAGACATGGTACCAAATCTTTGTTACCATGATATTTACCGGCAAAAAATATTAGGTATTATTCTAGGAACCGATCATTCCTTGAGGAATATCTTCCTCTGACCGAAGTGGTACCAAATCATTTTTACCGTATAAATCACAGGAAACAAATTGTAGGTACACAAAGTAGCCGAAATTACTATCCCCTCTTTTCGAAGATGATTGTGGTCTAGCACCCTATTGTTGCTTGCAAGTCCCCTACATATCTTGTAGGGGACCAGTTTGTACCTTACTATTGATGTTGTCAACCCCTCTACTTTAAAACTGATGTTTCTCATGGAGGAATTTTTGTACCAGAAAGAAATCGGGTCATCAGGGTCTATCTAATCAATATTTGATGTTTTTTGCCGGAGGCCTAATTTCTAGTATCACCACTTAGGAGCAAACGACAAGCTCTAATATCTTTAGTATGCAGAGAACTTTTAAAGTTTAAGAGGCATGTCTGATACCAATTCTCTTCCTCAAATCCAAGTATAAGCAATGGAATGATAAAATGAGAAGAAATTTCGAAAAGAAATGGGTAGAAATATTAGATGGGAGCATTTTCGGACCCGTGGGAAAATGCAACTTTTTTGTTTTTGTAAATTTTTCTCTTTATCACTCAAAGAAGATATATTGGCTGTGGGGCCTGGGAAACTGCCGCACATATTTATCATTTATTGATTTTAGTCCATCTTTAATTTGAAACTGCTGTCTGTCTGATTGCCTGTAGAAACGGAGCTTCCCACTCGAAAGTAGAAATATAGTTTGATGAAGCGAAAGCTTGGGTGCGAAATTTCAAATATTTCTTAATGGCATAGTCTATGCTAATCCACTTCACTTCACAAACTGCAGTATCTGGCTCAACCACAAGCAAAAACCATCCTTTTGGCCCAAGGCAAGAGTTCTATGGAGCTTCACGGGATGATATGTCATATCATCAATCCAGCCTAAGGTCCTCAGTTTTCGTCAAAACCGCAGAGGTTAGGGCCTTACCAATTTCTAGAAAATCGGGGTTCTAGAATAAAAACAAGAAGAATGAGATTGATATAAAGGAAAGGAAATTATCTAGCTGTGTTATCAGTCACAGAGAAAGGAAATTTAAAAATCAAATAGCTGTTTCTAGCCCAAAGCAGCAACCAAAAAAACCGTACGGTGGAATAAGTAGATCAACGATTAGAGCCGACGAAAACGTACCTCAGAAAACGATGGACGACGAGCATAGCAGGGTTGACTTGGGGGGTAAGGCCCAACTTTGATCCCGTTTTCTTCATAGCTTTCAAGAACAAATATGATAGTAAAAGCCCAGTCATAAAGAAGAATGAATCGACGGACAAGTAGGAGTTCATTATAGCTTGGAATGCTACAGAATGCAAAGCTTGCTAAAAAAAAAAAAAATTCAAAATTACAAAGAGATTGGATATTTTCCCGTCCGGTGATGATCTACAGTGAGAATGCCACATAGCGGTTGTTCTTAAACGTAGAGTAGGCTCACACAGCTTTCTGCGAATTTTAGATTCACTTCAAAATGTAGCTTGCCTATTTGCACCAACCATTGTGGCACTCTCTTTTCAAAAGAAATACTGAAGACGCATATGTGATGACCTTATCGAGGTACCGTAGCTCAGTGCTGAAACAAAAACTGGACAGTCGATTGAGAAGCAGGGTTGCCACATGTCGCACGATGGTGTGAATTGTCACTCCATTTTGTTTGTGTCGCTCTTGTCCTACTTAGGCCATACAAATCACTTGATTTCATAAAATGTCAGAAATGTGTATTTCTTGCAGCAGGGATTCCGACTAGAAGTGGCTATTTCAAATTTTCTTTTTGGAAATACATTAGGATGTGTCATTTTTGCAGAGGCGATTCCGATCAAAAGGGACCATTTCACGTTTTTTTCATGAATACAAAATTTCACTCCCATTTCACCCTCTGATTTGGGCCAAAAGTCACCCACTAAACGTTTTTGATAGGGCAACTCTGGTTAGAAGTGTGTTAAAGTTGCAGCCACCTGAACTGATTTGACTAAATAGAAGCAAGGTACGGCACGGCATGGTGCAGAAGGCACGAGTAAGAATAATAAATTGGAAAGCAGTAGAAGTTGCCAAGTAAGTGAGAGTTGGTAACTTCAAAGCCTAGAAGAAAGCACATAAAAACATTGATCCTGCCACTCACCCTAAAACCTGAAAGGGCCCTTTTAGTTTTAATGCCTCTTCTCTCCCTCTTACACTATAGCGCCGTGTTTCTTTTTAGTGGATCTCTGTTGACATTGATCCTTTTAAATTTGGTTCACTTCAGACCGAATCAGATTTATAGATGGATGGGACTGAAAGCATAACGTACTTCGATGGTGGTTTGGGGGGGGGGACACCGGGATCGAGTAAAACCAGAAGAGACGAGAAGTACAAGGTGCGAAAGGGACGCGTACTTTAAAACGGGAATGACATTTTAAAATCGGGACCATTGAACCGGGAGGAACACTGCTTAAAGTGCTAGTGATGCACCATCGTTCTTTCTTTTAGTAGCTTGTTTAGGCAAAAGATCGAAATCATTCCCGTGCACGATCCCAGTCCTAGCAGTAGTAATCCTTCTTTTAGTTGAACTAAGCAAACGATCGCAGGAAGAGGGGAAGGCGAAGTTCGAAAGAACTGAGGTCTTGTCCCAGTTGTCCCTCACTATCCGCAAATAATCTAGAAACATTAAAATCACTACAGCACCAAATAAGGAATATTTAATGGTTACGTCTAAAAAGAAGCTCAAGTTAGCCGTTGGAGCAGACATCAGAGTATATGCGTGACCAAGAAGCACCCATGTAAAACTCATGAACCTCAGACCGTGAACGCAGCTCAAGTTGTCCCCTCCAGACTTAGTGGACAAGATTTTTGAGCCGTTGGTTACTATAGAGAAACACTGGAATATTCTGAAGAAGTAACCTGAAAAAGAGTTTTTAGATTACCAACCATATTAAGGCAAGCACTATCAGTGAGTATCTTTCAACCGATGTATACTTGGCTTTCAACTAATCCTTACATATCAGCCGGTGGTTAACACACCAAGCATTTCCCAGTAAAAACCATGTCGAGGGTTTACGGCTTCTTATATCTGATGACTTTAGTGTGGTGTGATTGCGCGATTTAGAAAACGTTAGAACACGGAAACTATTATTAATACTTTTTATTCAAACAATGTTTACAACAGAAAAAAACCTTTCCTGTCATCGCCCCAATCGTGCAGCAAAAACAGCGTCCGTTTCATAAATTAAATCTCAGGACTAGTTTTTTCATTATCGTGGTATTTGAACATAATTTATTTTAATAAGATATTTATAGTCGGTAGAAGCTTCAGTTATTTATTACAGGTTTGTTTCCTTCCCCGAACTCGAACCAGAGGATTGACAGCCTGACGAGGACCCTTGACAAGAAGGGCCGAAATATCGCTGATGAAGAATCATAGCTGACGTATCCGTTGTAAGCATTGTTTACATAAATGTTTCAAACTCAGCTTGGGCTCAAAAAATATTTATTATTAATACTGCTGGAACCTTGATGATAAGTAGCTGAAAAGAACACGTCCCTTTCTAATAATTTGGCTAAAAATATTAATGAGGAATTCCGAGAATCTCTGGATCTTGCGAAGTCATTCGCTTCGAAGTTCTCAGACCTGATTAGGATCAATTCCTAAAACATTTTCATAAAATAAAAAAAATATGGGAATGAGAACAAAGTTGAGAACAAATGAGAACACCACAACGACACTGCGGCAAAAAAAAAAAGGTTTGAGGAGGTTCAGAGAGGTTGGGGTTGACTGAGGGAAATCCCTATTCAGGGTTTTGCACACATGGATCCGCTAACATTGATAGTATTCATTCAACTAGAAAATCCCTTTATCTTAGCTAGAAGGAGAGAGAAAAAGGTAAAAACTAAAAGCTTTATGCATCCAAGGGGAGTATGTGGCTCCCCCAAGATCTTTCCCGATGCTACAATTTTTATAGAGATTTTCTGAGGGATAAATGTTTTCTTGGCTCATTTGACTGGTTTGTTAATTCTCCAGAGATTTTTTTTTTACTCAGGACTGAAGGGTTGCTTACTTGACTAGATTTTCCCAAATTCATTTACTGAATTTATTCACTTACTGAATTTATTCACTTGAAGCTAAATATTTTTTAATGATGTATGAAGAAATAACCATGGCACACAGGGGTTCCTTTCTCCTCGGTTCCTAATGTACAGTTAGAGGCAGTACAAGACTGGTGGCTTGGCATCATACAGCTCGGATAAGACTGGTGGCTTGGCTTCGTATATTTTTGGGAGAGAGATCTGCATGCCTTAAGTATCTAGTCCCAAATCCCTCTTGTCTAGGTGTTGTCACAAGTAAGGGTGTTATCAACCCTAGCTGTAATCATAAGTAGTTTCGCCGTAGATGGGAAAAATTTCTAACGGAGGAGTTGAATGGTAATAATGAGGTTTTAGCTCTCCAGAATTGTGACATACCATCTGAATTTTTCAGAATCTTGTACTTTTTCCCAATGTCAAGCAGGGTACCACAAAGTATGCAGAAGCTGAGAACTCCAAGGATTGTCCTAAAAAATATAAATGAGTAAAAATAGAACACCAATCAAACCTTCTGAGGCAAAAGAATAACTGGGTCAGAAGCAGGGGTCATGAAATTATAGTTTTTGATATGGATCGCAAACTTCCTATGATCATCCAGATACCCAGAGAATACCCATCTTTAGTAATAGTTGAGAAAGTCCGTGGTGTGAAGCGCGGGCGCTGAGAATGCAGAACCATGACTTAGATGTCCTCAATCACAGATGTTTGCAATCCTAAAGTACATCCAATTCTACTTTAAACTATTCTTATATATTCTTTTTTAAAGCTTATTGATTATCAGAGATCCATTCAATTAATCGACAAAATGTAGCTTCCAGAATGAGTACCGAATTATGTCTTTTCAGTCAAAACATAGAAAACAGAAGAACAGTAGTTGTCTAAGAACTGACACCTGTGGACCTCTACTGTTCTAGATTTAAGCAAACGATTAAACGAGTTATCATCTGGATTAACCCCTTAATTAAAACTCGACAACTAGGATATAAGGTTTGAAGCCAAGGCTAACCGTCCTCAGCGAAAAAACAAACAACTAAATCATAAAATCCAACACAATACCAACAGAAAACTGATGCGAAACCAACAAAACATACACGATATGCAACTAAAAACCAAAAGAACGATAGGATTGAAACAACAAAAAGATTCAGATAAAATAAAAAATATTAAAATGTTCGTGTTAAAAGTGTATATGTACAAATTTGTAATTATTTTACAATTCTGAATTCTGTGTATATTTATAATGTACCAATTCTCTGGGAAAGAGCAGAAGCTTTTACCCAGCAACTATATAATCCTTCGCTTTTCCCATCACTGTGCAAATAAATTGACAGAACTAGTTTCACAGAACTCGCACTCTCGTATGAATTTAAGTGAACCGGGTGAATAAACAAAGATACAAAAATTAAGTTCAATTCCGGCTTCAGCATGGCTTCTGAGTTTCACCAAAGTTCCAAGCCTGTCCGGATTCCAAGCACACTACTCTGAAAAAAAATTGAATTGACGATCCCATTCCCTGTTTCAAATATAAGTTTTGCCCATCAATAAACCACCCCTAAATTCAAACCTAGGCCTGTATATTAACCAAACAATCCTCATACCGGGATCGAATTAATAAATAGCCATGGTACGGACTGGTGCAGGAAGTACGCCCACTAAAAAGAGACATGGCGTACTAAAATAAGCCATTGTTGCCCCGGGAGATGCAGAATGCTGTAATTTAAAGTAATCATGTTACTTTTCCGATCCCCGACTGGATTCAAAATTTGTAATCCTGCAGCAAAAGATTTTAAAGGTGCTGCACAATACGGTGTACTAAAAAGATAAAAGAAACAGTGAAATGTAAGTGTTTTCTTATAACTATGGAACTAAGAAAGGACTATAGAAGCCCCTTTATTCACGTAAACAAGCTTGAGAACTAGATGCCCATAACATGGGTCCTAAGAGAAAGCATAGACAGCGCATGCCGTGCCTTTTTCAGTAGATGTGCCTCGTCAACCATGCCGTGCATTGCCTCTTTCTAGTCCATCCCTCCTTCAGGTTCAGAATGTCTATATTACTTCAAATTTTATCTTGTTAACTTCACTTTTTAAGAGTCCTGACAGTTCCAAGAACTTGTCTAAACTTATCAGATGGACGAAATTTTTACAGGAAATATTTGGGACTGTCTTGGCAAAGTGGGCTACGATGTAAGACCGAGTATAGCCAAATAGAATTTCAGCTCATTCAACTGTTAGGCACAAACAGACATGTTTCTCAGTCAGCTTTAAGTGAATTAATACCTACAGCATTGCAATTGCACCGTCATCCGGTGTATATGGCTCATCGGAATCCACAGAACAGTAGCTTTCAGTTGTTGTAGCAGTGACACCAAATCCATTCACTGACGTGTTTCCAGCAGCCATTCCGCTCATGGCGTTCGTGATGTCTTCAGCGGAACAGGAGGAAGGGAGACAAACGCCGAAGCTTGGCAGTAGGTAATAGGCTACACCCTACAAAGCAGGAGACGATCTCGGTATAACCTGTTCCTAATCAAAATTTAAAGCCGATCCCTTTCACCGTGCCAACACCATGCTCCTGTCAGCATCCTTCCTGCGACAAGTAATACTTAAAGTTTAACTGAAAAGCAAACTTATTTTTGTGTCATTTAATTCAATACACTTAATTATTCGAATTTTGCTAAGGGATTTCTTTGTTTTCCACTGTCTGCTCTAGCTCTGACGTTTAGAATATCTGCGACCGTCCCCACAACGTCAATTCTACTATGACGCGGAAGATTTTAATCACAACACAAACACGGCTTTTTGGGGAGTAGTGCTGCTCATTGGGTACTGCTCAGTGCCTGATCTGCTCAGTGCCTGAACAAAAAACATCATAAATTTTTCTCGTAAGGCAAGCAACACAGATACAAGCATGTGTACCACTAATCACACGGAAATTCCACTATTGGTAAAGTAACGCATTCTCAGCGGGTCTTCAAGCCACTTTATGTGAATAAAGCGATGTGTAACAAGACTGTCCTATCCCACCCCTTCTCGTTTAAACTCTAAGCTCAAGCTGACTGCAAATCATATATCATAAATGAATAGGTCAGCTAAGATTCGCTCCAGTTATGTTTGTGACTTCTTTAGTAAAGGTCCTCGTCAGGCTACTGTGAACTGAAAAAAAAAACTACAGCTGTTTCTACCAAGCAAAACAGTCCTAGCCATCTCTGTCATGCGTCCGTGTGTCTTCCATAATCTTTTTTCAGTGACCAAGACGTTTTGAGGCTTTCACTGTGGCTGAATATTGATTTTGAACCGATTTTTTGGTTTGAATCTTGTGGGAAATGTAAGTTTAGCGGGAGGTTTCATTTATATGTTTTTTCTGTTCTTTTTTATTGTCCTTCTAATTTTCTCCAATGCATCTCAATACAACCAATTTTCTCCATGCAACTGGTTAGTACCAGGCCCCAGCCAGTTTGGCTCAAGGAATATTTACTCAACTGTTTGTTTTTGTTTATATTTTAGAGGGTCACAGATATGCTTCTTTACTTACTGAAGTCCAATTATTGCAATTATCTACTTTAACAAGCAGACAGAAATGCAACTGAGGATCCCTCTGTCTCAGGATTATGAGGGCGTGAGCATGAAGTCCTATTTATTGAGATTTCATCAGGATTTATTTTTATTTTCGGAGATCCTAAATTAGCGAATGGTAAACGCATGATAAAGCGATTGTCTGCCTATCGTGTCCTGTCATCCTTGTTTCTTTTCTCGGGACAGGAAAGTCTAAAGAGCCACAAGCAAATGATTGGACGTGTATCTTTTAAGGCTTTACAGAACGAGCAAAAGAAAACAAATTCCACTTTTCCCGTTTTTCTTCCGAGGAAGAATTTGAGGTTGGTGATACCTGAATCTACGCCTCTAACAGACTTTTCCTAAACATCTAGGGGGAGGGGGGGGGCTTTCACTTGTTCCTGATTGATTGAGATACCGGATATAGATAATCATCAGCATTTTTCTTTTTTTCTTTTCACTATTTCGTTTTAATGTGCCGGAAGTCTTCGAATCTAAGATTCGACAAACGAAGGGAATCGAAGTCAGAAGGAAACGTTTCGTTTCTGGCAAAAGACGAGAAGACAAGTTCATCTGCTGATCAATAAGACTTCGGTTACAGACAAAGCTATGGCCTTACCTCGGGATCCACTGGACGCCCGCTAGCAATCAGGCTGAAAAACCACAGATTAAAAAGTTTCTCTTGCTCTGCAGGAACTATCCACAGGAACACCTGAAAAACAAATGACTGACTTAGAGAGGTTGTCTGTAGAACGATTAATGTAAGTCTACCCTCAAAATTCTTCCCGAACAAAAATGTATCCTAACAAAAACCACCATCCAGAGACACGCAAACAGAAATTCACTGCTAAAACAGAATTCACAAGCGAAACAGTCTAGCACTAGCATGTTTTCAGATTCCATATTTTTCTTCAACAAGCATTCCGCTTTTAAAAAGCAGATTAGTTTGAAGGACATGCATTGGGAACCAGTGTGCAAGTGCTTAGACGTGAATTGTCAAATAAACAATTAAGTTCGTGACGGAAGATATTGCAGGTGACAAGAAAACTATCGCCGTCAGATCGGGATGCTGTTTTGTTTCTTTAAACTAAAAAGCAACTATACCAATTTGGCCCTTTCCGTTCTTAGTCAATAAATCAGGCACACCGGTAAACCTATCGAAGAAAGACTGCAGTGGCTTGGTTCCTACCCTTGAAACTGAGTTTTTTGGGACCGCATCTCAAGCTCTCCAAACCTTTGATTGGAATGGTTCTAGTCGATGACTGGTACATATCATAACCGTAGCCATCTCCGCCAACCGAGATCGGACCGGGGCCAAAAATTGCAGACCTAGGGCATTACACATAAATATTTGGAAAGTTTTACCCAAACAGAGAAGCCCGAAACGTCTTTATTAGTTTCAGCCACCCCCCCCCCCTCCCTAAAAGACCGTCTCCCTGTGGCCTGCAGAAGTAGACACCAACAAGGAATATCAGTAGATTACAGGTGCTAAGAAGAAGACAGATTTCCCTATTCATGCGCCTCCACGCAAGCCTTGGTCTCGGACCCGGAATCCTGCAGCCTCGGTCCAAGCGCGCAGTAGTCTGGAATTCGGCCGGGGCCGGGCGAGAATGTCGCGAGGATATAGGGATCCGGCAGCTTCCGTCCGAGCGCACGATGGGGTCCGGATTTCCACCCAGTTAAGCGACACCGCACGCGATTGGGTAGGAGGAGTGCTTATAAAATATGTTGAAGTGATAAAAGGGTGTTCTAAGGATTGACTTAATTCTAGATACAGTACTGCAATTCGTCGATGGAATAACAGGCTTGTTGACTCAAGTTTACAATACCTGAAGAGTGTTGACAGATGTTTTGCAAGGGTGTGGGATCAGATTAAACTAGATATCCACCCTCATCTAATATTTGCTAACCACTAATGGTCTATAGAGAACAACATAGTTGACAACAACACAAGGGGTTTTTCAAATCACTTTTGGGTATCCAGGCAAGGAAATGGCAATAGTGAAGGTTGTAACGTGAATGACCCTGTGCACCGTTAGGTATACAGTAAGATATACAGTTAGAATTCGATATTGTCAAGCTAGGCCATTTTAAAAAGCAGTCGGTTGCGGCAGTTCAAACCAGAAAGTGACAGAAAGAAAGAAAGTGAATTAGAAATTGCCAATCAGATGCGAATGGAAGAATAAAGATATGGGTGGAATATAGGTCCCATGCATGCATGGACATTGAACTTGCAGCATCCAGCTCAAATTCTTTTTAAGTACGGCCTTCAATAGAGATTGATGCCTAATCAAATTATTTCTCGTGGCGATGGGAACTACGACGATAGTGTAGTAATGGATTTACCTCAAATTCACCTTATACAGTCGAATACAGAAACGGTTATTTCCAGGTTTCAGTATGAGTGGGCTGTAGATTATGAAGAGTTAAGAATTCGATATGACCCATTAAATGAAATTTGGGGAACAGAGCGATGCTGTCGCTTTGAAACTCCAAGCTCCCGTATTTGGGATCTTTTCTTAGAAGAACGTGAAAGGGTTTGTATATACAGCTTTTTGACTTCAAGGAGACTAGGATGACATTACAGCCCACGAGAAATTTGCGTTCTATAAATATCGGAGTGAAAGTCTCTGATAGACTTGTAGACGATAAAAACAGCATCGTCACGCAGCAGGAATCATTAATCGGTGGGTTTTCCAGATCTTTTTGGAAGATCTGCAACACGGTGATATTGCGTGGATGAGTTGCTTTCACAGTGAATGTCCCGTACTTTGCGACTTGTGCGAGAAGATCTTGCAAGCATGGGCACATTTCTGTTCTAGGAAACAGACATCTAAGTTGAAGTTCTGGAGGAAACATGCAAGAAATGAAACAAATCTTCCGTGCAACCTGATCGACTTGGCATACTTTTACGGTGAGAAGCACGGAGAATATGCTGCGTTTTCGAGCCAGATGAAAGATACTGAACATTCTTCAGTCATTCCATTGCATTCGTTTCTAGTTTGGAAATCCACCTGTCATCCAACACGGAAATCCATCAACAATTGATCGAGATGTTTGCACAGGGAAGGTCAAGCATTATCAGATGCCTGACCTTGATCCTGTTAAAACAAATCAAGTTCTTATTGATTTTTCAATTCTTGACGGTTTGCCGCCTCGGGGCGAGTAATAAATCGAATGAGCCAAATGTTGTAATATAGCTAAATAAACCGTTTCTATTTTAACGTAACTATAGTTAAGCAGATCCTATCTGTTCTTTTGTCCTTGTTATTTTCCGAATTGAGTAAAATGTTAGATCTAATTATGGGCTGTAACATAACTTTTTTTTCATTAAGATTAATCTAATAATTGGTCTAATAATGTAAGTTTCCACTCGTCTCGAAACAAGCCAAGCTCCAACCAATCAGGTAAGTCAGAGTCGGGCGGGGGGCTGTTCAGCAAGATCCACCCCTTTGGGTTTCAGCGCTGTGAGGCCTGTGAGTTAGTGTAGCATTGCACAGCGAACATGAAAGGATATTTTTACTGAGTGAGGTAATGCTAATGTTATACTACTAACTGCTATTTAAATGAGTAAAGTTGGCAAATTCATTTGTATACAGAAAAGATCCTAGAATCACTACTTTTTTATTTTATTAATGTTTTAATCGGGCGTAAAGATTAATAGAATTGTTTAATCGCTAGGACTAAAAAGAGACTGTTGCAGCTTAAATCGTTCAGCCGACGGAAGATTTAGTTCTCATTTTTATTGAGGGTAGAGATTAATAGAATTATATAACCGCTAATTATCGTCAAACTACCCACCACACTACGTTCTAAGAAGTTATATATATCTTGTGACATCGCCAGTTGATCGGTATGGCTGGCCATTTTAAGCATCAAATCATACGATGATACTGGCGTGGAAACGTAACAATTCACTTCTAAGTTATACAAAGACATCACATTATTCGCTAACGTGGAAAACAGATCTCCTAATGCTAATACTTCCGAGCATAGATAAAGACGGCAATAATCCCATAGATTTTTACAGTGGAACGTGGCCCAAATGGTCTGCGCCACTGATAATTATCTTCGCTCAGATTTTCCTCGGTTAAATCGTTATAGAAATGAGCTATGGAAGGTAAATGTGTTTCATTACATTTATCCAGAAAATCCATGTAGGCATAAGGAAAAACTCGTTTTTGAGTCAGTAGATCATACTCATTTTGCTTTTCAAATTCCTGTGTTAAAATGTGAAAATTGTGTGGGTCTTCACCCTTTTGTACTCGGATCAAGTTTTCGAGCCTTTTCGGCAGAAATGCTAGCGAATCGAAAAACTGCACAGAATAGCGTCTTGGTCTGTTATTTTTCAGTTTTTCCCACGTTATTTTCAACGCTAGATATTTTTCAGAACTTTTTGCTATAATGTTGTATTTAAAAGAAAACCCTTCCAAATAAAAGTTGACCGATGGCCTCGAATATATATTTTACACCATAACTCAAATTATGGAAGGCCCCAGGAATAAACCATTTATGTTTTAATGAGAAGTTACATTTTGAGTGAGCAACCCTGCGGAAATTAGGCCCTCGTATCAAATGGCAGTGAACTTTCCGTTGGCCTATGGATGCCGGATCTAACACAATTTCTTTTTCACAGATCCAACGGAGATTAGAATTTAATTTTTGAAAATCTTTTTGGGACAGATTAATGTCAAAGTAGCTATCGTAAAGAATGTCAAGGCATCGTTTGGCGTGAAGCATTAGAATTTTTAATCCTAACACTTGACAATCCATACCAATACAATCCTCGTAATGGAGCAACGTTTTGCCCTGTTGAATTACCGCGAAACCGAAGGCATAGGGTCGATGGAAACAAACAGGGTGAACTTGGCGGGGTTAGTCACTTAATGAGGACGCTTTCGAAATCGGCTACGATTTTTTAGTCGTAAAGAATGTCAAGGCATCGTTTGGCGTGAAGCATTAGAATTTTTAATCCTAACACTTGACAATCCAGACCAATACAATCCTCGTAATGGAGCAACATTTTGCCCTGTTGAATTACCGCGAAACCGAAGGCATAGGGTCGATGGACACAAACAGGGTGAACTTGGCGGGGTTAGTCACTTAATGAGGACGCTTTCGAAATCGGCTACGATTTTTTAGTAGTAGTAGTATTTAATTACAACAAACATAGATAAAAATCACGGACCAGTGCACATGCCTGGTGGCATACTTTAGCACTGACAATGTTGCACAACGAAAATAAAATAAAAAGCCGTCTTCTAACTACATTTTGACATCAACGAAAAGAGAACAAAAACAAAAGAAATTGCTCAACTACGCGTCGTAAAATTTTGTTTCAGTAATTTTAGAAACTGTCGCTTATTGCTACATTCTCGCACTGATACTGGAATTCGCACTGATACTGGAATCGTCCTTTAGTCCATGGGAATGCGATGGTGGTAATTTTTGAATTCTAAAATGTTTCTCCCTGGAGCAGGCATGCTCACTACTTGCGTCCCATGTATGGAACAGTTAGGGAGATGGTCTTCTAAATCTTTGCTGCTTTTCTTTCCTTGTAAACAAAAGGGGCAGTAAAAACGCATGTCATCAGTTTTGTTTCTTAACAGCCGACTGACGAAAGTGATGGGGAAAAAATTAGTGTAGCGATTTTCAAGTTCTGTGTACAATAGAAACATATAATACCGGACAAGTCGAATCGACGGTACACGAACCGGAAAAATTTTGCGGTTGGCTTGGCTTGGTGTGTATTTTGTAAATTTGTATTCCTTTTCTAGGTTTTAGCTCTTCGGATTAAACTTGATTGATTGAAAACATTTTTCCTTTTGATCAAACTCTAGTTGTACCACTGATTTTTTCCCGACCAGTGCCTTGGGCAGTAGAGGACCAAATTTACAAGTCGGTAGTGGAAATTCTACTTTGCATTGAGCTACATGATTTGTAACCCTTTAACCCCTAATAAACTGTAGCCTGACCCTAGCTCTGCGTACCGACTGATTGACTTTTTATTTTTTTTTCAAACTAACGCTCAGTAACGTCTTGTACATCTGACTTTAAATAAAACTTTTCTAAAAGACTAACGATTGGTACCTGTCGTGAAGGGTCAATTCTACGTACGAAGGTTGCATCTACCACGCACTGTACTCGTATGGTAGATTGCCTCTCCGGCTGGGAGGCTAAGAGTAGGTCGGCTATTGCGTCCCTGGTCTTTGCAAAAATGTCATTTACTGGACCTTGTAGTGCCTACGACGATTCCATGTTGTATGTTTGAAGACATCCCTTAACGCATGTTCTTGCAGTTGAAAAAGAGGTAAGTTGATTGGTGAAGGCTGGGACGGACCAGCCGCAAATGGTTCTTCTTCCATCTATTGACTGGGCAATCCATACTGTTCAGGATGGTATGAAGCTGGCGGTAGTGGCGGCGAAACTGGAGAGACCTAGACCGGGAAATCCCCCAGCCACTGCACATCTGTGTCTTCACTCGTTTCTTCAATTTTCACTCTTTTGGCTTCCCCAGACGAATCCTCCACCAAGCTGTTGATTGTATCCTCAGTTGGTAACGTATTCATTTCCCTGGCTGATGAAATGTCTATTCCCAAGAGCATTTTATATCCGGTGAAGGGACCTTGGGAAGAACCCAAAATCTATTTATAACTCGCCTTCTGATTGGTCGATGCTCCCCCCCCCCCCCGCTGATTGCGTCATCTCTTGAACTTGTCTGAACGTGTCTAAACGTGTTTATTTCAGCCCCTAATTTTCCGAGCATGTTTGGGGAAAAGCCAATATCCTATTTATAGCTCTCTATTTCCGGATCTGTCTGGGGAAACCCCCCAAAAATCTATTTACAACTCGCCTTCTGATTTGTCGACCCTGCCCCACTGATTGCGTCATCTTTTGAACTTGTTTATTTCACCCCTAAGTTTCTTGATATGTTTGGGGAAAACCCGGATGTTCTATTTATAGATTTCTATTTTCCGACTCCTACCGGGAAACCTCAAGAAAATCTATTTATCTCTACGCTCCCTCACCTATTACGTCATCTTTTGAACTTGCCTGAACGTGTTTTGTTTACAAGTCAGTTTGATCGGATCCCTGATATGCCTCCCAAATTTCGTCGCGAAAATCCCCCAGACTGACATCACCGGAATTTAGGGAAAGTCCCTCACTCTGATCCCTCCAATCTGACCGTTTCTCGAGATTTCCGGCACCCCGTAACTCCCCCATAGCTACCGAATCCAGTCCGGATTTCAAAAGGGACCTCACAGATATGTCCTTGATTCAGTTATCAAGTTTCATTCCAGTCCGATAACCCATTCGCAAGTTCTAAACTACTCAATTTTCCAGATTCCCCCGTCCAGCACTCCCCCCTAATTGTCGTATCGGGAAACTGATTGTTTCCAAGTCAGTTCGGTCAGGTCTCTGATATGCCTCCTAAGTTTTGTCGTGAAAATCATTAAAACTAACATCACACCCGGACCCTTGGGGGGGGGGGTCAAGGGTCCGACTCCATTCCAGTTCTGTAAGCGATTTATCTGGGGCAGAGGCTTGTTCTTCACAGCAAGTTTCACTCCGATCCCTCAATTCTAACGGTCTGTCGAGATTTCCGGTATCCCCCCCCCCAACTCCTCTATAGCTGCCGAATCCGTTCCGGACTTCAAATCGGACATCAGAGATATGACCTTTCCAAACCGATAACCCGTTCAGAAGTTGCAGGCCTCAATTTTCCAGTTTTCACCGCCCTCCACCCCCCCCCCCCCCCACCCAGATGGTCGTATCAGGAAACGGATTATTTTCAAGTTAGTTTGTTCGGGTCTCTGATAAGTTTCAGGGCCAAGTTTTCATAAACCAAGTTTCATCGTCCAGCACATTTGGAAGTACCTTAGCTCGAAAAATTGTGACAAAAAAATCGAACCGACCGACAGACTGAACGATCGGTACATAGCACTTGAGCCAGAGGCTGCAAGTGCCATGCAAAAAATAAGTTGGCCATCAAACCCAATAGCCTACTTTTTTCCCTAAAAGATCTCGAAAAGACCCCCTTCATGAGTTGTTGCTCTTACAAGGTTCCAGAAAAATCTCTATAGATACCTGGCAGTACTTTCCTTTCCACGTTCCAACATCTGGGTCAGGCCGGACCCTAAGGCACTGTTCGTAGTCCCCTAGGGCATGCCAGTTTCCATTTAGTATTCCATCAGGAAGCTTTCCAGTAGCATCAAACACTAGAATAGAGAATGACATATCACTGACAAAGTGGTGACAATAGTGAAGGACTAGTGTGACATTATAGTGGGACAGCACTGGTTATCGTAAGCTTGTCGTATCGACTTCTTTAAGCGGATAACGATGGTGTTCGATTCGTAGCACACGACGTCTCCGTGTTGAAACTATCAATAGTAAGGAAAATGGCAAGTTCTTATAAAACATCATTCTAGGAATTCTTTAAACCAGGACTTTAATCCAAAGGACAGGGACAGCCTCCATGTCTCCATGGTAAAATTCACGGACCGCATAGGCAATGGGGCTGAAATGCAGAATGTCGATGAGACGAAGCTAGGCTTTTTATGGCACTTGCCCTTCGGCCAAGCGACATATAGCGATCGCAATTTCTGTCCGTCCGTCGGTCTGTTGGTCGGGGTTCTGCTAGTTCGGACACTTCCGCATAAGCTGGGACGATGAAACTTGGCAGAGACCCCAAATGATGATTCTAGGACAATTGATCATAGGACAATTCGTCACAGGACAATTCGTCACACGGACTATTCGTCACAGGACAATTCGTCACTAGGACAGTTCGTCATACTTTAGAAAATTTGCTTTTACAAAGGTAGTTTGGATAAAATCATAAATGGCACCCCTTAACAAGAGGTTGTTTGAATCAAAACTTGAATCATTATTTTTAATCCTTGCTCTCTCCGTTCTCCAAATATTTAATCATCAGTCTTGGTGATATATATATTCTCGAGGCGAGCGAGCCAAGGTGTTATTAGTTAAATATGGAACTCGCAAAGACTGAGAGAGGTCGTTAAAAACTCTATTATTAAGGATTCAAATATACAAAACACAAATTCAAGCAAACAGCGATGTTCTCGAGAAGTATCCGTCTTACAGCGATTTTGCTCTCTTCGTGAGAATGCTGACAGCGTTGGCTTTTCTCCCAATTGTGGATATCCCATCAGCCCGTATATAGTGGAAGTACAAATACTAACCTGCGACTGAAAACCATAGTAGGGAGATATTGGTCTAGTCAAACTGACGTACTCGAATACATGCGGAAAACTGCTCATAAATACATGTTTTAATTTATTATATATCGCCATTCTATTTGAAAGTAAGTGAATATGTAATAATATATAGCTTAAAAACGAAATCCAAACTTGAAATCAGGATCTCTGTGACGAAATGTCCGTTTGACAAATTGCCCTAATGACAAACTGTCCGTATGACGAATTGTCCTTGTGAAGAATTGTCCTGCGACAAATTGTCCTGTGACGAATTGACCGGACACCCCAAATGATTAGGTTGCAACAGTCACTTTTCCGATTCGAGCATCGTGAAGGGAGTGGAGGGAGGGGGAATCCGGAGTCTTGAGGTATTTATAACTCTTGAACAGGTGATCGGATATTAATGAAACTCGGTATTTGGAAGGACCTCGTGTATCAGATCTACATAAGATCCGGACAGGATCTCGTGACTTCGGGGGGAGTTGGAGAGTTTAACCGGAAATCTTGGGAAATACTTAGAGTGGAGGGATCAGGATGAAACTTGGTGGGAAGAGCAAGCACAAGTCCTAGATACATCATTAACATAACCGGACCAGATTCGAGCCCTATGGGGGGCGTTGGCGGGGGGATCCAGATTTCTGATTAAACGTGAGTTCGGTACTTCCTGATGCACTAGGACGATTCAACTGGGCTGGCATATCAGGGACTTGAATAAACGGACTTGAAAATTGTCATTTGCATGATCCGATCATCATGAGGGGATTGGCCGGAGGGGGAATCTGGAATCTTGAGGTATTTATAACTCTTGAACGGGTGATCAGATCTTAATGAAACTTGGTATTTGGAACGACTTCGTGTATCAGACGATGCACATAAAATCCGGATCGGATCCGGTGATTTCGGGGGTGTTGAAGAGGGGAACCATAAATCTTGAGAAACGCTTAGACTGGAGGGGTCAGGATGAAACTTGGTGGAAAGAGCAAGCACAAGTCCTACATACATCATTGACGTGAAATTAGATACCTTATTTCTAGGTTTAATCCTAGGGGAGGTTTAAGGGGGGATTTTGTGACATTCTCATCTACTTTCTTGTACCACCTACTCCTAACAAGTGCCGTTTGAGCTCGTAGCTCTTGTTCAACTTCTTTTCATTTACAAACGGGTATATTGTGTTGCAAAGTGACAAGATTGAGACTACAGTTAACATAACTTCTAGCGAGTGCATAGAGATTTCTTTCCGTCTTTCGGTCCGTCGTTCGGCCGGTCGTTCGGTCAAGGTTTTGCTAGTTCGGGCACTTCAACATAAGCTAGGACGATGAAGCTTGGCAGGCATGTCAGGGACCCCAAATGATTAAGTTGGAAATAGTCATTTCCCCGATCCTAGCATCGTTGGGGGAGTGGAGGGAGGGGAAATCCCGAATCTTGAGGTATTTGCAACTTTTATGGGTGATCGGATAGCAATGAAATTTGGTATTTGGAGAGACCTCATGCCTCGGGCGACCCAATTAAAATCTAGAACGGATCCAGTGACTTTGGTGGGAGTTGGAGGGGGGACCGGAAATCTTGGGAAACGCTTCGAGTGGAGGGATCGGGAAGAGACTTGGTGGAAAGAACAATCGTTGACATAACCTGACTGGATTCGGACACTATGGGGGGGGGGAGAGTTTGGGGGGCGCTGAATCCGGTGATCTCGTGAGTTCGGTACTAGGACGATGAAATTTATTAGCGTATCAGGGACCCGAACATGCCTTTAGAATAGTCTTTTCCCCGATCCGACCATCGTAGGGGGAGTGGAGGGATGGCGAATCCGGAAATTAGTAACATGCATAACTTTGGAAGGGGTAATCGGACTTGCTGGAAACTTGACAAGTGTCAAGTGTCTCAGATGTTCCTTTTCGAATCCGGACCGGATACAATAACTGGAAGGGGGGCTGGAAGGAGGCACCGGAAATCTTCTGAAAGGCTCGGATTCGAGGAATCGAGACGGACCTTGGTGGGAAGAACAAGCTTAAAGCCTAGATACATTACTGAAAAAATATGCTATATCGTGTCACATTGAGGGGAGTTGGAGGGGGTTTACCGGAACTCCGGTGATCTCGAGTTAGGCTACTTCCAGATGTGCTAGGACCATGAAACTTGGCAGGCATTTTTGCGATTCTACCATATTGACTTGAAAATAGTCCCTTCCCCGATCCGATCATGGTGGTGGGGGGGAGGAGAGGGTGGAATCCGAAATCTACTGACATTCACAACTTTGGAATGCATGATCGGACGTGCATGAAACTTGGTAAGTATTAAGAACAAGTGTCTCGGATGTTCAGATTCAATTCTGGACCGGGTGTAATCAATGGAGGGGGGAGCTGGAGGGGGAACCGGAAATCTCGGGAATAACTTAAACTTAAGGGATCGGAGTTGGACTTGGTTGGAAGAACAAGCGTTAGATACATTCCTGACAAAACAGGACCGGATCGTGCCCCTTCGAGGGAAGTTGGAGGGGGTTTCTCGAAATTCCGTTGATCTCGAGCTAGGGTGCATCCAGATGTGCTTACACGTTGACTTGAAAACATTCCCTTTCCCGATCCGACCATCGTGGTGGGTGTAGAGGGATAAGGGGAATCTGGTGACATTCATAACAGGAACGGGTGATCGGACGTGCATAGACCTTACAAGTGTCAAGAATAAGGGTTTCAAACGTTCAGTTTCAATTCCAGAGCGGGTCTTATCACTGGGGGGGGGGGAGAGAGGGCAGCTGGAGGGGGAGAAACTGAGAAACACAATAACTGTTCCACAAGTACCATATGAGCTTTCAGCTCTTGTTTCGGAATGTGTACGTAAGTCAGGGCTCTTCTCAGATTTTGCTGGAAGTAGAAACGGTCTCTACTTTTGTTACGATCGGTTTCACAATGTGCTCCCCCCCCCCCAAGCGTCGCAAATTCTCCAACGGGCGGTTATCATGGCTTCCGATTGACAGTGGTGTTTTAATACGTTGGTTTTCAGCTTTGACATAAAAGATAAATCTTCTGTGTTATGCTTCGTCAATTAGTATCTGAAAAATCGATTTAGCATAAGGTTTGGTCTCATATATCCTCCGTCGGGACGGACATTCTATCGATCTCTTAAACTGCTTGGTTAAAACGCTTGGATCTGTTTTCATTGTTTTTACTGTTTTGAGCTCAGCGCACTTTCTTGAAGAGAAGAACGAAGACTATTAGAATCAGTAAGGGGCGTCATGACTATGGGGGAGTGAGGGATGTCCCCCGAATGTTGTAGGCCAGTCAGTAAAAAAAAAGCCAAGTCAGCGCGAAGCGCCACTATTTTTCAGAGAAACAGTAGATTTTTTTTTCTTGGAAACAGTCGATTTTTTCTTATAAAGCAGTCAGTTTTTTGTCAACACTAGTTTTTTCTCAATAATAGTCGTTTTTATCTGCAGAAATAGTCGGTATAAATGATCAGCCAGTTGGTAAATACCTTGCCCCCCCCCCCCCCAAACATTTTGGCTCGTAATGCCTCTGGAATCAGTTTCGTGTATAAGAGAAAGGATCGACATTTATTCTCTGGTCGGGACAGGGACTTTCCTTGCTCCAACCCCAGTAAACCACAAGCGGCAAATTTAAATTCAATATGGTTCCAGATAAAATCTATGACCCATGTTCATATAATATCTAGAACCATGATCTATCCTTATTTGTTCCGGTTTTGAAGAAGGAGCAGTGTCATCTCTCGAGACTGGAAGGATTGACATATTTATTGGTAGCCTGAATTTTGCAACTTGGCTATACTCTCTATGACGAAGTCCAAAACACGCCAGTGACGCTCAGGAAGAAGGAGTATGCGTCTTTGTAACGACTCAAACTCAACGACTCAAATCCTGTGTCAAACAATGACGGTGATCTTTGGAAGCAGCTGTGACTCCACTTCTGCCTTTCTTCCAATAGGAACCCGAAGAGACCGGAGATTTTGCATCGACAAGAAGAGATAGTATGGCATGCATTTTGGGTCAAAATTGTTAAAAATGTTGCCGAGAATACTCGAAATGTCGCCGAGAATCCATGAAATGTAGCCGAGAATGCTGTTTTTGTCGCCGAGATTTTTTGTGTGTATCCGAGACTGCAATGTTTGTTGCCGAGAATGACAACTTTGTAGCCGAGATTTTCACTGAAAAACGTGTCGCCGAGAAATACGGATATGCGTTCGAAACCAAAAATCTAGTTCCCGAGATGGAACAAAGTGTCGCCGAGATTGCTAGAAATGTCGCCGAGATTTCGCGTAATGTCGCCGAGAATGCATGAAAGGTCGCCGAGATTTCTTTGAAAATAACATGCAAGTGAAAAAAGTGTCGCCGAGAATTGGAAAAAAAATAAAGCTTAGAACGAAAAATCTGATTTTTGAGATGGGAACAAATGTAGCCGACTTGGTGGTTGGTGAGGTCCTCCTTAGTGTTCTATTTGTAAGTCCGGAACAAGTCAATCAATCAATCAATTTTATTTAGAACCCTAATAGCACTAGGCTAACATGGGCCGGAAAAATAAAATACAAGTAAGACGCAAACTAACAAACAATAAAGAAGAAACGAACATAGATCACGAACAGTTAAAATGTTTAGTAAAATACGGAACGAATGAATTAAGGTATCTTTCGGAAGATTTCGTAGGTGGGGGAACAATCTTGGGTTTGGGTCGTCCTTGCTTCGCGTATTCGGTCCATGAGAGGGTGATTCTTCGTTGCAGTACACACTCACTACCATTGTAAGTGCTATATTTGCTATCGCACTCTAGTTGGTATTAGTCTACTCAATAAACAATGTGAATGTGAACAACAGTTGCTCAAAAGTAAGATCCACAAAGAAGTTTCAAAGGAAAGGATATGGCTCAGAGGCAGGGGCGTTGCGAAAGGGGGGAGTGCAACATTCGCTAACTTATTCGGTATAATTGCCAGGATTCGGTAGTTACCACGAACATGAAGAGGTCGAGTGAAGAACTGGTAGCAGACAAAAGGACTGATCTATGATTTCATCGATATTCCTTACTTTTATTTGTATCCTAAAAACAAGCTCTTATCAGAAATGTCTCGAAAATTCTGCCTGCGGCGCTTTTCATAATATTCACTATTTTCCGGAAAGGTGCGTCATTTAGCTAGGTTTTAAACCAGTTTTAGGGATCGCGATTTTTCGAAACCCTAAAAGCTAGCACCTGCATGGAAATAGCTGAATTTGGCAGGAAAAAACGAACTTCAAAAATCTCGCCTGTGGCGCTCACTTTGTGCGATCACGACTAGTAATGACTAGTCATACAGTAGCTGCTGCTGTCGGGATGTCGCTCTATCCGGTTTCTGGAAATTCTTAGGATCCTGGTGTTTTGGCTCTGCACCCAACTACAAAAATTCACTTGCGACGCCCCTGCTCACAGGTGCTAAGAAAGCTAGAGTAAGTATATTCGTTGAAAGAAATATAAAAATGAAACGCATTTATTTACGGATATATCATCAAAAAATGTGTTACCACCTTAAAATTTTTTGGAACAATGACTTTAGCACAAAAACCTGGTTCTGGGGAGCTTGACTTTGACATGGACGACTGATTTTCTCTTCCATTTAAGTCGTCCACCAATAGCTTTGTATACTGGTTAGGGCTAAGGTTCAAGCATAGCAAGTATGATAGTTTGGTTCTAGAAATAGCCTTGTCACATGGTTATGGTTAAGGTTCAAGTCTCCAAACATCGTTTGTATGGTAGTTTTGGTTCATCTTAAAAGGAAATGTCAGGTAAGCAGCAGTTCATAGTATCTCCATGACTGGAAGTGCAAGCCCATCTCAGAACCATGCTTGTTCATGGTTTCACATTCAAATCCAAGATCAGAGCTTCTGAGAACTTAACACGTCAGCAGGGCCAGGAATTGGCTCAACCTCACTACTTCCGAACTGTAGTTTCAATGACTTATTAGGACTGTGATTGTTCAACTCAACTTCAGAGACAAGAAGTGGTTTATCTGATAGGTGGAAATAAACAGGAAATTTCAGTCCGGTGATGCAGCTTTTCCACCTCGAAATTCCGGCTTCCTCACTACTACAGATCCCCAGAAGCTGAGGAATATATCCTTTGCATACACGCCCCATGTAGTGATTGTCAATTAATATACTTTTTCCAAATTTTGGCTATCACTCCTTGACTTCATATTTCAGGAAGTGCTCAATACTGTTCAAAAGAGGAGCTTGAGTACTAGTCAGCTGATCCTGTTGGCTTTGGGCACGAATGATCACTGCATGGGCTTTGCCTATTCCTTCTTGCGGACCTTTAATAGCCGATTTCCCACACTGACTTCTATTATCGACAACTGCATCTAACACTTCGGAATCCATCTTCGAATTTCCGATCATAATGGCCGAGGCAGTTATGTTTCTTGATCAATGACTGTGCCCTGGAAAGGAGATCAAGTTGGGCACACATAGCACTCATCAGAAGAAACAATGGTATTCTCAAGTGTTAGGTTGGTTGTGAATGTATTTGTGGTAAAACAATTAAAGATTCTTTTTCCACAAACTCATTTGCCAGCTTGAGAGGCTTGAGCCTGAAAAGGACCCTTGCCAAGAAGGGCTGAAGTATCGCTCTTATGAAAATGTAGCTGACTTATCGGTTTGCACCGTACAAGATGATTCGCAATCAGCATGGGCTGGAGGACTATCTACAACCTTCTTTATACTCTTGATGACTATCTCTCTATGCCGATTCAGAATCTCTGGGTACCTGCGGAAGAAATGAAGAAATGGTGCCAAAGCTGCGCTGACTTAGGATTTGAGTCGTTGAGTTTGAGACGTTACGGACACGTTTACTCCTTCTTCCTGAGAATCAGTGGCGTGTTCTGAACTTAGTCATATAGAGTATTATCCCACAACTAAAAGTTCTCCTGCTTTGGAAAGTGAACTGTTTGCTAATTCAGTCTCAGGCAAGGAGTTTTTAGCAAACTCTTTGCTTCAAAGACAATCTAGATCTGTCATGGAAGAAAAGCAAAAACGGCTCCATAGCGTGGTGCCAGAGAGCCAATGTCTGCAGATACTTACATACAATTCTCAGAAAAAGAGCCATTGACAGTCAAAGGTATATCAGTCAATTCTGACTCAAACTATACTAAAACATGAGCTACTTGAACCACTGAAAGAACTTTAGAGAGGCTGCAATGGCCTTGAACTTCTGACTTTCTGTGGCATATGATGTCCTCTTTAGGGAAACGTAAATACCTCACTAATCTAGCAAATCAAGTTGACACTGAAGGAAGGCCCATGAATAATACAGCACTGCATCCATTAGACACTCGTACTTCCTGAATCCTGTACCACCTACTTCTTAGTGTTTTTCTAGATTATTTTGTCTGAATGATCTTATTTCTCTAGGCAGAGGTCTCGTTTCATGGAAATCTAGAGGGACAAAAGTCACTGTACAGGACTGAGACGCAGGGGCCCTTCCAAGGGTTTCGGCATGTTGAACAAGACCAAAGGTTTCGATGGGATCCCAAAAATTCAGTATCTGATCCAGACAACTGCGTCTTGTCTTAGCCAGACTCCTTGAACATTTTTACAATTAAAATTCAGAAACAGATTAAGGCCAAATAGCTACTCATCTGAGAAAACCAAGTTCAGATATGGATTCAGCATGTGTGTTTACCCCTATAAGTCATATCTGTTTTGACAAAAAGTTCCTGCCACTTCTGCCAATTTCCTGGTTTCTGCCGAACTCCAGAACTACTTGTCCAGCGAAAAAAGAAAGCTCAAAAACGAACTCAGGGTATCTTCTTTCCCCAATAATGAACATCTAATCAACTTCAAATAAAAATTTAACTTATAACAAATTTTCCGACTCCAGCCGGATTCCGGTCAAACTAAATTTCCGGGTAAATTATGATTGGCAAACACGGAATCAGCATCTCTTCTTACCCTTAAATCGGGTATCTAATCAGCTAGAAATAAAACTTAAGCTTCTAACAATTTTCCGGTTTTGACCGGATTCGGGGGGAACTACATGTCAAGGTAGAAAATTTTTTCACATAAGTGTTCAGCATGTCTTCTTGCCCTAAATCGAACATCTAATCAACTAAAAATAAAACTTTTAATTTTAACAAACTTTCCGGTTTGGGCCGGATTCCGGGCGAACTACTTGTCCGATGACAAAATGGTTTTCACCATCGTGTTCAGCATGTCTTCTTACGTCATAATCGACTTTCAAATTATCTGTTTCAAAATATTTTGTTTGCCCCTTAATTTGAACCCCCACCCCTAAATGTAGGGCTACAAAGCCCATCTACGAACTTGACTGGTCCGATGACCCAAGAATCCTCACACCAAGTTTCATTAAAATATCTCATTCCCTTCGAGATTTATCGTGCTCACAGATGGGCAGACTGACGGACGGACGGACAACTTTTGCGATGTCATAGGTATCCATCCGCTTACGTTTTGGGATCCCAAAAAGTATCTCAAATATAAGACTAGCAGATATTTTGCTAACCTGGAGGATTATACTGGTTAGAAACAATAGACAAGAAACAACAGGGCCAAATAAATGCGCAAAACTGTGTGAATTGCAAGAAAAAGTAACAACAATTCTTACAAGTTTAAGGCAAAGGTTTATAGGTCATCCATAATAATACGAATTTGCTACGAGTGAAGCCCCCACAGTAGTTTCTTATAACTAATGACAATTAACAGCTGCAAAATTTTTGCCCGCTGCAAATTCAGGCTAAATTTTCTGAATGTTATTCTGTTTTGCCTGGGGTGCTCCAGAACCCCCCAAAAGCCAGTGGTCTGATCCCCCCCCCCCCCAAATGACGCCTCTGATTCTAGAATTCTGAATCTCTGATTCAAGCAACTCTGGGCCTCAGTCTAACCTGAGTCTAACAATCCGCTGAGCCTAATCTCTCAGCCTCATAAACTTTGTAGCAGGCACACTGAAAAACAACAACATAGGTTCGGACAGTAGGGGGTCAAGAGAACATAGGTTACCTACCCTGCTTTGTAAATGACATCTCGTTTTATCCATGAAATTCAATCCAAGCCTTTGGAAGACTCTGAGACCCCTCAGTGTGCACACCTTTCATGGATTTTGAATCCTGGCAATACCTGAAAACTGAAACCTGGAGGTACTGAAATCCCTAACGATGTAAGAACAAAGGCTAGCAAAATTCAAGAGAAATCTCAAAAGAAGCCAGAAAAAAATTAATGAAATTTTCTTTCTTTATCTCTTCTTAATCTTGACACTAAAAGCATAATCTTCAATGTAAAAAATTGTTTTTCTTTTCATTTTCGGTGGTCTAATTATATTTTCAATAGGATGAACACAATTACAAGTACCAGCAGAAGATTCCAATATAAATTTCGCTTGTCTTTTGAAAAAATTTTTGAAAAGTTCATGTTTTGGTAGTGGGACTGGTGGGGTCCGGGTGCACTGGGTCCACCCTGGGGTCTACCCGAAAATCTTTCTCCCCCCTGGCAACAAAAATCCGTCCGCCCTTCCTGAATGCAAATATATAGGAAACTAAATTTATTCTGACAGCGAGTTAATGTAAACTCTATACAGACACACGAGTTAATGTAAATACGTCATGGTGGCCTTCCTTATCTATGAAATACTTTTCATATAAATAAATTGGGGGGAGGGTTTGGTCGGTGTGGTTCGGTACCCGAGGTTTTTTCGTACCGCCGGGGGGGGGGGGGTCGCTGGGGCGACTGTTTTTATAGAGTTTACATTAACTCGCTGTCATAATATATTTACTTTCCTATATATTTGCATTCAGGGAGGGCGGACGGATTTTTGTTGCCAGGGGGGAGGAGGATTTTCGGGTAGACCCCTGGGCGGACCCGGACCCCAGCACTCCCACTACCCAATTTAAATATGAACTTTAAAGTTTTTTCAAAAGACAAGGGAAATTTATAGGCGTATTCTCGCCGTTCCCCGAGGACTCCACTTGAGGAGTCCCCGCGTTTTTGTTTGTCCCGGGGACTCACTCCCCGTATTCTCGCGAGTCCCCACAGACCGGGAATGCTCCGATTATCATCACCATCATCAATAAGGACTCCCTTTCAGATTCAGAGGGGAATCAATTTTTGCTGGTGTAGGTGTAATGTAAAATTAATTGAGAACAATCAGAATAAACAAAACCAAAAATAAAGTGGATCCAGACTAATTTCGTCAACTGAATATTTCTTTTTAGAAGAAAATTCATTTTGGAAGCATTCCCCGTGTTCTTGTTGTTTTCCGGACGCGGAGTCCGCGTGGAGTCACTCCCTCTATTCTCGACGTTCCCTTCGATTCCCCGAGGAGTCCTCGGGGAACGGCGAGAATACGCCTTATGTTGGAATCGTCAGCTGGGACTTTTGACGTTCATCCTATTGACAATATAATCAGACCACTGAAAGTGAAAAGAAAAATAATCTTTTAGATTGAAGATTACGCTTTTAGTGTCAAGAATAAGAAGAGATAAAGAAAGAAAATGTCACTAATTTTTGTCTGAATTCTTTTGAGATTTCTCCTGGATTTCTCTTGAATTTTGCTAGCCTTTGTTCTTACATCGTTAGGGATTTCAGTACCTCCAGGTTTCACTTTTCAGGTATTGCCAGGATTCAAAATCCACGAAAGGTGTGCACACTGAGGGGTCTCAGAGTCTTCCAAAGGCCTTGGATTGAATTTCATGGATAAAACGAGATGTCATTTACAAAGCAGGATAGGTAACCTATGTTCTCTTGACCCCCTACTGTCCGAACCTATTTTGTTGTTTTTCAGTGTGCCTGCTACAAAGTTTATGAGGTTAGATTAGGCTCAGGGGATTGTTAGACCCAGGTTAGACTGAGGCCCAGAGTTGCTTGAATCAGAGATTCAGAATCCTAGAATCAGAGGTGTCATTTGGGGGGGGGATCAGCCCACTGGATTAGTGAGGTATTTACGTTTCCCTAAGGAGGACATCATATGCCACAGAAAGTCAGAAGTTCAAGGCCATTGCAGCCTCTCTAAAGTTCTTTCAGTGGTTCAAGTAGCACATGTTTTAGTATAGTTTGAGTCAGAATTGACTGAAATACCTTTGACTGTCAATGGCTCTTTTTCTGAGAATTGTATGTAAGTATCTGCAGACATTGGCTCTCTGGCACCACTCTATGGAGCCGTTTTTGCTTTTCTTCCATGACAGATCTAGATTGTCTTTGAAGCAAAGAGTTTGCTAAAAACTCCTTGCCTGAGACTGAATTAGCAAACAGTTCACTTTCCAAAGCAGGAGAACTTTTAGTTGTGGGAGAATACTCTATATGACTAAGTTCAGAACACGCCACTGATTCTCAGGAAGAAGGAGTAAACGTGTCCTTAACGTCTCAAACTCAACAACTCAAATCCTGAGTCAGCGCAACTTTGGCACCATTTCTTCATTTCTTCCGCAGGTACCCAGAGATTCTGAATCGGCATAGAGAGATAGTCATCAAGAGTATAAAGAAGGTTGTAGATAGTCCTCCAGCCCATGCTGATTGCGAATCATCTTGTACGGTGCAAACCGATAAGTCAGCTACATTTTCATAAGAGCGATACTTCAGCCCTTCTTGGCAAGGGTCCTTTTCAGGCTCAAGCCTCTCAAGCTGGCAAATGAGTTTGTGGAAAAAGAATTAAAGATTCTTCCTTAAATATCTGATTTTCAGAGAAGAAATTCACAAAATCCGATATTTAAGGAAGAATCTTTAATTGTTTTACCACAAATACATTCACAATTAACCTAACACTTGAGAATACCATTGTTTCTTCTGATGAGTGCTATGTGTGCCCAACTTGATCTCCTTTCCAGGGCACAGTCATTGATCAAGAAACATAATTGCCTCGGCCATTATGATCGGAAATTCGAAGATGGATTCCGAAGTGTTAGATGCAGTTGTCGATAATGGAAGTCAGTGTGGGAAATCGGCTATTAAAGGTCCGCAAGAAGGAATAGGCAAAGCCCATGCAGTGATCATTCGTGCCCATAGCCAACAGGAGCAGCTGACTAGTACTCAAGCTCCAGTTTTGAACAGTTTTGAGCACTTCCTGAAATATGAAGTCAAGGGGTGATAGCCAAAATTTGGAAAAAGTATACTAATTGACAATCAGTACATGGAGCGTGTATGCAAAGGATATATTCCCCAGCTTCTGGGGATCTGTAGTAGTGAGGAAGCCGGAATTTCGAGGTGGAAAAGCTGCATCACCGGACTGAAATTTCCTGTTTATTTCCACCTATCAGATAAACCACTTCTTGTCTCTGAAGTTGAGTTGAACAATCACAGTCCTAATAAGTCATGAAAACTAAATTTCGGAAGTAGTGAGGTTGAGCCAATTCCTGGCCCTGCTGACGTGTTAAGTTCTCAGAAGCTCTGATCTTGGATTTGAATGTGAAACCATGAACAAGCATGGTTCTGAGATGGGCTTGCACTTCCAGTCATGGAGATACTATGAACTGCTGCTTACCTGACATTTCCTTTTAAGATGAACCAAAACTACCATACAAACGATGTTTGGAGACTTGAACCTTAACCATAACCATGTGACAAGGCTATTGCAAGAACCAAACTATCATACTTGCTATGCTTGAACCTTAGCCCTAACCAGTATACAAGGCTATTGGTGGATGACTTAAATGGAAGAGAAAATCAGTCGTCCATGTCAAAGTCAAGCTCCCCAGAACCAGGTTTTTGTGCTAAAGTCATTATTTAAAAAAATTTAAGGTGGTAACACATTATTTGATGATATATCCGTAAAATAAATGCGTTTCAGTTATATATTTCTTTCAACGACTATACTTACTCTAGCTTTCTTAGCACCTGTGAGCAGGGGCGTCGCAAGTGAATTTTCGTAGTTGGGTGCAGAGCCAAAACACCAGGATCCTAAGAATTTCCAGAAACCGGATAGAGTGACATCCCGGCAGCAGCAGCTACTGTATGACTAGTCATTACTAGCCGTGATCACACAAAGTGAGCGCCGCAGGCGAGATTTTTTAAGTTCGTTTTTTCCTGCCAAATTCAGCTATTTCCATGCAGGTTCTAGCTTTTAGGGTTTCGAAAAATCGCGATCCCTAAAACTGGTTTAAAACCTAGCTAAATGACGCACCTTTCCGGAAAATAGTGAATATTATGAAAAGCGCTGCAGGCAGAATTTTCGAGACATTTCTGATAAGAGCTTGTTTTTAGGATACAAATAAAAGTAAGGAATATCGATGAAATCATAGATCAGTCCTTTTGTCTGCTACCAGTTCTTCACTCGACCTCTTCATGTTCGTGGTAACTACCGAATCCTGGCAATTATACCGAATAAGTTAGCGAATGTTGCACCCTCCCCCCTTTCGCAACGCCCCTGCCTCTGAGCCATATCCTTTCCTTTGAAACTTCTTTGTGGATCTTACTTTTGAGCAACTGTTGTTCACATTCACATTGTTTATTGAGTAGACTAATACCAACAAGAGTGCGATAGCAAATATAGCACTTACAATGGTAGTGAGCGTGTACTGCAACGAAGAATCACACTTGTTCCGGACTTACAAATAGAACACTAAGGAGGACCTCACCAACCACCAAGTCGGCTACATTTGTTCCCATCTCAAAAATCAGATTTTTCGTTCTAAGCTGTATTTTTTTTTCCAATTCTCGGCGACACTTTTTTCACTTGCATGTTATTTTCAAAGAAATCTCGGCGACCTTTCATGCATTCTCGGCGACATTACGCGAAATCTCGGCGACATTACGCGAAATCTCGGCGACATTTCTAGCAATCTCGGCGACACTTTGTTCCATCTCGGGAACTAGATTCTTGGTTTCGAACGCATATCCGTATTTCTCGGCGACACGTTTTTCAGTGAAAATCTCGGCTACAAAGTTTTCATTCTCGGCAACAAACATTGCAGTCTCGGATACACACAAAAAATCTCGGCGACAAAAACAGCATTCTCGGCTACATTTCATGGATTCTCGGCGACATTTCGAGTATTCTCGGCAACATTTTTAACAATTTTGACCCAAAATGCATGCCATAAGATAGTCATCAAGAGTATTGCCAAACTTGTTGATCAAACACTTGTCCTACATAGACCTGTCTTTTGAAAATTTCTGTCTAAAGATTAGATTAGATTAGATTATATATGGGGTTTACTGGAAAAAAAATACTAAGAACTACAAAACCCTCTAGAAGTTTACTCTTGTTAAGAGGTTTAACAAACCCCCTTTGAAAGATTAACCTACATAACACTATAATAAAGAAAGAAATAAGAAAAAGAGAGGAAGAGGAAAGAAAAAAATAAACAAAACACTTACTCGGTTCCTGGTCGAACACCCAACAAAAAAAAATCTATACACTCCAAAATCCCGGCTCCAAAAACAAACAAAACCAAATAAATAAATAAAGAATAAATGATTAAATAAACATAACGGAATCTAACCTGAGAACGACTCAAATCAACATAAAACGATTTAAAACTCATATTGGTGGAGACAAAAGAAAATATCATGTCCTAAAATTATAATTCTTCAAGATGCAGTGCATTTTCCCTTCCTGTATGACAGGTATCTTACTATGCGACTTAATGGTTAATATTCGCTTGTTTACAAATTTGAACCAAGATCCTGTTCATGGTGTACAAAGTTATTATCAGTGCAATGTAGGTATCCATTTTTTCTGATTTTAGGAGAGGCGTATGCATCAGCTGTAAACTGTCACATAAAAAGGCTATACTGCAACTTACTCTCTAACGCCCACGGGGAAGTCACAGAACGATTCTTCCATATTGACTTGAATATAGTCCCTTCCTCGATCCGATCATGGTGGGGGGGGGGGTAGAGGGGGGAATCCGAAATCTACTGACATTCACAGCATTGGAACGCATATCGGACGTTCATGAAACGGAGAGACCGGAGGTTTTGCATCGACAAGGAGAGATGGTCATCAAGAGTATTGCCAAACTTATTGATCAAATACTTGTCCTACATAGACCTGTCTTTTGAAAGTTCTGTCTAAAGAAAATGTCATGTCCTAAAAAAATAATTCTTCAAGATGCAGTTCATTTTCCCTTCCCGTATGACAGGTATCTTACTATGCGCTTGTTTACAAATTTGAACCAAGATCCTGTTCACGGTGTACAAAGTTATTATTAGTGCAATGTAGGTATCCATTTTTTCTGATTTTAGGAGAGGCGTATACATCAGCTGTAAACTGTCACATAAAAAGGCTATACTGCAACTTACTCTCTAACGCCCACGGGGAAGTCACAGAAGCCAATGCATCCCTGTAGGCTATGCTGTCGAGCTTGCACTGGACACTCACATTTCCAGTTGCCGTCGGAATAAGACCATCCAGCCAAGCTCTGCTATACTGCTTTGCAAACACCAAATACTCATTGCTAGAAAACTCTTTCTGCTTAGCTAAAGTCCTGTCAAAATCTTCTTGAGTAAACCCATTAGCTAATGAGAAGAAAATAGCAACCACAAGTCCTATGAAAAAATCACGCGAGGTCCTGCCCATGCTTTTTCATATGGACTTGAGAACAAGTGACAAAACTGCGGCGGAAGATTAAGAAGGTCAGAAAATTATCTTTTAAGCTAGGACGAGATAAGTCCCATTAATATGCAAACACGGGGAAATCAAGAAAAAGTATCCATTAGCTAAGGTAAATGAATCAGAAGTACTAAGTTCAATATAGAACTTTTCACCGATGGACGAAAGTTAGCCACTGAAACGCCTAAACGTTTGTCTAAATTATTTAAATTAGAAGCAATCTATAGCAATTTTACCGGAATTTGTTGAGGGTTTACCGGAAATTCTCCGTAGTGACCATATCTGCAGAAACTATAGAATACTGTTGTGTTTTGACTTGAATAATGTGTTACCAACAACAACAAAAAAAGACTCATAATTTTAACTGAAAAGGCAGCTTATTTTTGGATCTGATATCTGAAATATGTTGACACATCTGAGGGATTTTGTATTTTTCCGCCCACGGCTCTAGTAACCACGTTCAGAGTGGCCACTGCTTGCACGACATACCAAAATTCCCCAACAAGAGCCCATTTCATTCATTTCTGTGAAATGTCTGATAGAAGTGTTCCGATTTTCTGACAAGCCTTAGCAAATGAACTATGTGAAGCAATGTTCAGCCGGTCACAAGGTAAATATATGTTAACAAGAACAATATTGTCCAACTGAACGGCAATAGCATGAAGCCCAGACTGGAACAGTTTCGGCAGTGCTGAACAATCGCTGGCTCGAACAAAATGGATAACCCGCTGGAAGGACCAAGTTTTCATTTCCGGTCTTTTGTGCCATATACATTTTAATGACACACAGCGCAGTTTCTTTTCCGGCAAAACCATTATTTGCCAAGACCCATGGCGTTCCTCACAGCGCTGCATCTAAGGCTAAAAGAGACATGACAGCCGTCAAAGTTAGCACACTTTTGAGGCATTGAGTAAGGCGAGTCTTCGCAATAACTGTGGTAACCAGCAGAACGAGCGCATTTTTGAGAATCAGACGGATGCGGGCATTTGGCAATACCGTGGTTTGGCGATTGACAGCGCAAGCAGCGCTTGGGAATTCGGAGGAATTCACGAATACTAAAAACTTCATAGCCAATTTCTACCCCGATTTTCATAGAAGGAGGCCAACTTGACTTTTGAACCCCATTTTGAAAGAACGGTAGCCCAAAATAGCCAGGACTTCGCAAGCATCAGGATTTCAAGGCGTCGGCAGTAAAGGTGACTGGCAAACTCCGGGAAACACCCACAAAATTAGGAGAGATTTTTAGGAGAGATAACAAGGTACCTATTGATATTGGGTTTTACATGTAAGTGAATTTGATTCTGCTATAAACGGTCAAATTCCTCTTTCTAAAAAGGCGGAAGTTAATGCAATAGAATATCGTTCAATTCATGCAATTTCTCCGTAAAATACTTCTATCGTATTTGCACTTTATAGTAAGCCTAAGGTAAATGCTATGTTGCCCTACTTGATTGGCCCAAACCGTTAATGGGTCCCCCTCCCCCCCCCCCCCCCAAAAAAAAAAAACTTGTGCAGCAAACATAGCACTGGTACCTCCTATTTCTGTCAATGTGCTTTTTTAGTTTTCAGTAATTTCTCTTTAAAATTGAAGAAAAACTGTGCCCGCCCTGAGCTAATAAGTTCAATTTACGGCATTAAATATTTAATGAGTGCATGAGATTGACGCACTTTTTCTGTAATGAGCGAATTTTATTTCCAGCAATTGGTTCATCATGTTGACTGGTGTTGGGGTTTTGCTTGTAAGGAATTCGACCTTATGAATATTTTAAATGTTTTTTTTTATTATCATTTCTTTTATTGCCTGAATAGCGATGCTGTAGCAGTAGTTACAAACATTCGCAATTACGGAAGTCCGTCAAACTGAGATAACTAAACATGGAATCAATTATCTGCCATCTCATCCACTATAATGTAGACATAGTGATTATTTCGGGATTAACCATTGTTTGTCCATTTTAAGGACTCGTGCTTTCCTAGTGAGAGTAGGTACACAGGCACTGCGGCCTTATATGGGAAATGACACTGAGGAGGCTTATGGAATAGACACTGCGGCCGTGTACGGAACAGATACAAAGGCGAGAAATGTCCAAGCCAGCGTATATGGACGAACTTTTTACCGGGTTTTGCACAGAGCGGGTATCGCGCCCCTAAGCGTGTGACCGAGCGTGCGACAAAGGTGACAAAGGAGTTAACTAGATAAACCAGTTTTGAACAAAGCCTTTGCCCGCTATGCCTTTAATGGTGGGTTTACACTCTGCGTAAAATCCGAGCGTATTTTGAAATCCGAGCGTATTTTGAAATCCGAGCGTATTTTACGCACGTTTTGAGCTTGAAAAGATTTCTAGTAATACGGACGTAAATAGAGAAATCGGTCCGTTTTGTGTTCAAAAACGTTCGTATTGCTAGAAATCTTTTCAAGCTCAAAACGTGCGTAAAATACGCTCGGATTTCAAAATACGCTCGGATTTTACGCAGTGTGTAAATGGACCATAAGTGTAAGCCTTGGCGCGATAAAAAGTTTTCTGTCGAAGCTAGTAGATGCTCGAGTGTATGCCCTCTGTCGGTGCATGGTTATAGAAGAGCCGTTGCGTATGCCGTTTTAGTTCGGTTCTGGTATAGATCATAAAGATGGAGGAGCAAAGTTACGATAGTTTTTCCAAATTTCTGGAAAGTGAAGCAGGACAGAATTATCTTAGAAACGTGTTACGACAGGACCGATAGAACTATCGGAAGACTGTGCTATGTTTGCTGGAGTGGCAACAAAAGCGGTAAAAGCGGCAAAAGCGGGTCTGTAAAACGTTCTATTTGATGATTGTAATTTAAGTTAACTTATAGTAATTAGTATGTTTAAGGGTATCGGTATTTTTTACATCCTTAAAGTAGTGCTTAATACTATTCTATATTTTATCCAATCCTTAAATTTCTGTAAGAATCACCTGGGACTTTCAAGAAGTACTTGAAACTACTTCATTATGGTTAATCCTTCAAGTATTACCGAGAACCCTTCCAATCCCTTAACGTAGCACTTAAAACTATTTCAGTCATTTCAAATTCAATTCTTAGCTCCAGTAATATTATGTTAAGAGGATGGGTATATTTCAAATCCTTGAAGTAGTGCTTAATACTATAAATTTCTTTAAGAATCATTCCAAACCCTTTAAGTAGCAGTTAACACCATTTCGATTTCCGAAAACCTTAACACTTCACACTATTTCAGTCCTATCAAATTCAATCAATTGATTAGTGATATTATATTTAAGGGTAGCGATATTTGTTCGTCTCCTTAAAGTAGTGCTTAACACTATTCCATATTTCATCAATTTTTTTTAAAAGTTGCGTTTTTGATTGCCTGTTGCAGTTCGCCTGTCAGTTCACCGTTCTGTCTTAAATTTCATTTTCTTGCTTAGTTCGCCGTTCGCCTGGCGCCTGACACTAGCTGCGTTCTTTGTCACGGGAGTTCTCACCGGTGGTCTCCGGTTTTTCTTATAAGCCGTTTTTGCATCCACCGGTGACTTCTCACCAGGCTTATAACCCGTTTTTGAACTAACCAGTGTCCGGTTTTACCTCACCGGTGCGGACTAACCACAACCTGCTCGTGAGCCCGGCTGCAGCGAGGAGTTAACCAGTTTTCATCAACTCACAGGTGAACCAAAAAAACGCGTTTTAAGGGAAGAACCGGACACTGGTGACTAAACACCAGAGACAGCCCGGAGTGCAACGAACGCAGCTACTGTAGTCCTGCCAGGCGATCGAAAACAGAATTAAGGACAACTGAAACGTTTTGGCAAAATTTTGAAACTTCGAAAGCATGGATCCGATGGTCGAAAGGGAACGACACCGACGTTGCACCCAATTGGCGGGATGCTTGGCAGGGACTTTGCAGACAGCAGAACCATACTCACAATTCTGCAGACAGGGAAAATGCTATTGCTGGAAAACTAGCAGAGGGTTTCAGACGATGACAATACTATGTCCCTTCTTTATGGGATACCTCCACTTTCTAAGACTTTTGGGAGAGAGGGCCCAAGAATGCATTATTCACCTTTGAACATTTTCAGTACAACTGAACTGAACACTTAAAACTTCTTCTGTTCCTTTCTCTGCTCCAGGAAAATAGCCCCACGATATTTCACCTGAGTCCTGGCCTGGCTAGAAAGTGTTTATGATTAAAAATTGCTGTTTGTGCCAAACCTGAGTTTTGCTTGAACTGCTGCACAGCTACTGAAACAAAAATTCTGAGATTACTTCCGATCAGTGTTGGTTCTTTTATATATGGAGTACGACAATAAAATATTGATATGCAGAATATTAATATTGGTTCTAAATGTTGGGAGAAAAACTAATTCTTTCTTAGCTTTTGACAAATTTGTGGGCCTTACTAAAAAGCCAAGTCGTAAAAACCCAGTACTCAAAACTAAGCTAATCTTGTGATTTTTGGGATAGACCACCTGAGATTTGAGACGTCTCCTCTTATGTTGCAATTTACGCATCCGAAAGGGCTGTGAGTAGGTCCATTAATCACTGCCAAGTGCAACCACAATTTTAGTAGTTGCTGAGAGATGTCGTGTAATTTGTATGGCACTTGAGCTTACTCAAGTGCCATATAGCGATCGTAATGTCTGTCGGTCTGTCCGGATTTTGCTAGTTTGAGCACTTCCACAGGACTTAGGACGATCAAACTTGGCGCGCATATCAGGGACCCAACCGGATTAACTTTTTAAATAATCACTTCACCAATCTGACCATCAATGGGGGAGTGGCAAGATGGGGAATCCGGAAATTAGTAACCTTCGTAACTTTTAAACGGATAATCGGGCGTGAATTAAACTTGACAGGTATTAAGAACAAGTGTCCTGGGTGTGCATTGTCAAATTCGCATCGGATCCGATAACTGTGGGGGGGGGGGGGGGGGCTGGAGGGGGACACCCGAAATATCTTGAAACGCTTTTTCTAGTTTTTGTCAAAACCCTGCCCCTTTCTTCACACTAGTATAGCTCTGCGCCTGTATGAGTCAATCTTTCTTCACACTAGTACAGCTCTGCTCGTGGACGAGTCATTCTTTGCTTAAATTCGTTCGTAGAGAGCTAGAGCAATCGAAGGTTGAAGGGGTAGTATAATATGCTCTTGAACCTTAGTAGGGGTTGATATAGATTAGGGGGTGCTAGGATGGTGAAACTTGGCAGGCGTATCAGGGACCCGACCAAATCAACCTGGAAATAATCAGTTTCCCGATCCGACCATCTGGGGGGGGGGGGATGCGAAAACTGAGTGGTTTGTAACTTTCGAACGGGTGATCGGATTGAAATGAATCTTGGGAGGCGTATCAGGGACCCTATCAAACTGACCTGTAAACGAAAATTTGCTCGATCCGATAGTCGTCGAGGAGTAGAGGAAGGGGGGGAATCCGGAATATTGAGTCGTGAGTAACTTTGGAACGGGCAATCGGATTTGAGTGAAATTTTGTAATTGAACAGAGGACATGTCTCTGGTGATCTTTTTCATGTTTGGACCGGACCCGGAAACAATTGGAGGGGAGGAATACGTGACCGGCTTAGACTGGAGAGATCGGGATGGAACTTTGTGTGAATAACTAACAGATGCTCCGGATATATCATTTACAGAACCGGATTGGCTCAGGCGACTGTGGGTGGAGTTTAAGGGGGAGTCCGGAATTCTGGTGATCGCGAGATAAGGTACTTCCAGATGTGCTAGGACGATGAAACTTGGTCACTTTCCAAATCCGACCATTCCTTAAAGTAACAATCATGACCGCAAATTAAGAAAAATACCTTTAAGCAAAATATACATTTTCATTATCCCTTTGAGCCCATTACCATTATTGCCAAACGGGTTTTGCTTACAAATGAGGTTCTAGATCCCTTAAAGTGCGCATCTTTACCGCAAGGTTGAAAAGTACTTTTTATCAAATGATATCTTCTAGCTACTAGCTGGCGACACCCTAGACGAAGCAAAGGTTGTAAGTTTGGGTTAACGATACGCGGTTATAAAACGTTTGGAAGTTAAGTCACAAGTTAACGCAGGGGGTATAACGATATACCCCCTTTAAGAAGGTCAGTCTCCTCGAAACGGGAAATTACGTATCAAGAAACGTACTTAATATAAATGTCGAAACCATATTGAAGACCACTGAACCGTCCAACGAAGAAGAGGCGTTCTAGAAATGCCTTTTACAGTACTTTTTACTTACTGGTGTATAATAAAATAATAGTCGACTCTGTACAAAACTCCCAAACAAAAAACACCCACCAACATTTTGCCTATTCTTGCAAGTGCTTGTATTGTTTAGTAAATTGAGGGCCTTCGAAGAACAGATAGTTCACCTAGCTTCACCACAGTAGATGTAAAAGTCAGATGCATAGTAGGCTATTGTTGAGTAGAGAACATACATTCATAAAAAATCATCAAAATCAACCCAGAAATGTCTCAACTGCAGCTAGACATGCCAATACGATCGAATTTATTTATTTAATCTAGGACACGACCAACTAGGGTCAAACGAATGACCAAATAATTAATACACTGCATAAATATAAAGTACAAATCAAATAAAAAAAAAATTTCGGCACATCAACCTGGGAAGAACCCACAATAAAGTAGGGTACCCCACGACCGCCAAATTGGCAAACTCAGCCGCATATGGGAACTCGCTATCACAAGAAGGAGAGGATTCTCAGCGAGCAGAATTCGTGTCTGAAGTGATAGGGCAGATGCCCACCTCACTTCACCAAAAGATGGAAGACCTTCACCAAGATACACACCTGAAGTACTACAATTCCAAGAGAACAAATGCAACCACCTTAAAGAATTGTTGTATAGGACCCGGAAAGCCATCTCACGCTTCAGCGTAAGCCTGTTCACGAGGGAAACGCAATAAAGTTGCGTACAGTACTCTCTGAAAATAAAAGACTCTGCAGGAGCATCACAACTGCCAAATCTACGAATTAGTACATTGGCACTTGCACTCAAAGACCTGGACAGGGCTGCAACATGCAATTCATCACTCAGTTTCGGAGTAAAGGCGAAACCAAGTAAAAAGGCGAATCAACAAACGTCAGCAACTGTCCCGACAGGCGAACTGGTGGAAAGTTCAGAAGCGAACCAGGAGGAACTAGACCTACGTTGCCCGGGCAACGTGAAGTGTTGCGGCAACCTTTGTCCGGCTTCGCCGGCTAAAGTGTTGCGAGAGCAACACTTTGGTTTTTTTTCTTCGCTGTCGGTTAAATGCTGAAATTGTCAAC
The DNA here is from genome assembly GCA_023053575.1 of Branchinecta lynchi. Classification (NCBI taxonomy): domain Eukaryota; kingdom Metazoa; phylum Arthropoda; class Branchiopoda; order Anostraca; family Branchinectidae; genus Branchinecta; species Branchinecta lynchi. The sequence goes on from JAKZAP010000021.1 coordinate 197,738, forward strand.
TTATCGGAGCTTTTAAAACGGTATGTTCTAAAAAGAATAATCACATAATCAAAAGCTGTTCTTTAGCGTTGTAAAACCAACAACAAAATAATATCGGAAGAAGGCTATCCGTAACGTTTCAGGATTAAAATACCATAGATGACACTATTAATTATTACAAAACTACCTTATTGTTTTACATTACCGTATCGTTTGTACCCGTTGCGTAAACAGTTAATCCTAGGTTATAGCGATAGACCATCGATGCAAACTTTCTTACTGTCATATTTACAGAAATCGAAAACAATGTGCACCAATTTTCAAAAATTTCCAGCCCCTCGTGAACCGAACTTACTTACAAGTCCGTCTCCCGTGATTGACATCAAATTCACCGGAAACAAATAATGGATACACCAGCTATCAAAAGTTGCAAGCCCCTCATCGCTGAAGATGATTATAGCATAAAAGCCGATTATTACTTACAAGTCCCATGCATGTCTTACAATTGGGGACAAAATTGTTCTTACCATCGAATACACCTGAGACAAATAACAGGTATACCAACTAGCAAAAGCTGCAAACTCCTCGTTGCCGAAGATGATTATGAGCTAACAGTCGACTGTTGCTTACAGTCGACTGTTGCTTACAAGTCCCTTACATGTCTCACAACTGGTTTCGCCTATTTTTGGTTTCAGTGTGTACCTTACTCCTGAAGTTGTCAACCCCTTGAAACTTTCAAACTGGTTTATCTCATGAAGGATTTTTGTTCAAAAAAATGGATGGCATATATTTTGATCGGCTCTTCAAGGGCTATCGATTGCCCTAACCACAACAAAAGCATATCGGAAAAAGGGACTAAATTGACTTTGCAGTCAGTTGAACTTTGTCCTTTTCAATCGTAGGCATCGTGACGGATGAAAACTTGGAATAATATCCTATATAATCTAGTTGGTATTATAAAGCTATCCGTAACTTTTTAGGATTAAAATACCATAGATGACACTATTAATTATTACGAAACTACCTTCTTTTAAATTACAGTATCGTTTGTACCCGTTGCGTTAACAGTAAATCCTAGGTTACAGCGATAGACCAACGATACAAACTTTCTTACCGTCAGATTTATATAAATCGAATACAATGTGCAACAATTTGCACAAATTTCTAGCCCCTCGTGCACCGATTCTACTGACAAGTCCCTTTCCCGTGATAGACATCAAGTTCACCGGATAAAAATAATGGGTACACCGACTAGCAAAAGTTGCAAGCCCCTCATCGCTGAAGATTTGTGTAGCATAACAGCCGATTATTACTTACAAGTCCCTTGCATGTTTTAAATTTGGGAACCAAATTGTTCATCAAATGACAGGTACGCCAACTAGCGAGAGCTGCAAACCCCTCATTGCCGAAGATGATTATGAGCTAACAGTCGCCTGTCGCGTACAAGTCCCCTAAATGTCTCACAACTGGTATCGCCTATTTTTGGTTTCAGTGTGTACCTTACTACTGAAGTTGTCAACCCCTTGAAACTTTCAAACTGGTGTATCTCATAAAGGAATTTTTTTACCAAAAAATGGATGTCATATACTTTGATCAGCTCATCAGCGGCTATCGATTGCCGTCGAAGTTGAACTTTATCCTTTTCAATCGTAGATATCGTGACGGATGAAAACTTGGAACAATATCTTATATAATCTAGTTGATATTATGAAGCTATCCGTAACTTTTCAGGATCAAAATACCCTAGATGACACTATTAACTATTACAAAATTACCTTATTGTTTTATATTACCGTATCGTTTGTACCCGTTGCGTAAACAGTTAATCTTAGGTTATAGCGATAGACCATCGATACAAACTTTCTTACTGTCACGTTTACAGAAATCGAATACAATGTGCACCAATTTTCACAAATTTCTAGCCCCTCGTGAACCGATTCTTACTTACAAGTCCGTCTCCCGTGATTGACATCAAATTCACCGGAAACAAATAATGGATACACCAGCTATCAAAAGTTGCAAGCCCCTCATCGCTGAAGATGATTATAGCATAAGCTTTTTAAACGGAATGTTCTAAAAAAATTAATCATATGATCAAAAGGTATTCTTCAGCGTTGTAAAAACAACAACAAAATAATATAGGAAGAAGGGACTAAATTAACTTTGCAGTCAGTTGTACTTTATCCTTTTCAATCGTAGACATCGTGACGGATGAAAACTTGGAACAATATCTTATATAATCTAGTTGGTATTAGAAAGCTATCCGTAACTTTTCAGGATTAAAATACCATAGATGACACTATTAATTATTATGAAACTACCTCATTGCTTTACATTTTCGTTTGTATCCGTTGTGTAAACAGTTAATCCTCGGTTACATTGATAGACCATCGACACAAACTTTCTTACCGTCAGATTTATAGAAATCTATTTGCAAAAATTCCTAGCCCCTCGTGAACCGATTCCTACTTACAAGTCCCTCTCCCGTGATATACATTAAGTTAACCGGAAACAAATAATGGGTACACCAGCTAGCAAAAGCTGCAAACCCATCATCGCAGAATATGATTGTAGCATAACAGCCGATTATTACTTACAAGTCCCTTGCATATCTTACCATTGGGAACCAAATTGTTCTTATCATCGAATACACTGGAAAGAAATAACAGGTATACCAACTAGCAAAAGCTGCACACCCCTCATTACCGAAGATGATTATGGGCTAACAGTCGACTGTTGCTTAAAAGTCCCCTATATGTATCATAACTGGTATCGCCTATTTTTGGTTTCAATGTACCTTACTATTAAGTTGTCAACCCCTTTGAAATTTTCAAACTGGTGTATCTCATGAAGGAATTTTTGTACCAAAAAATGGATGAGATATACTTTGATCAGCTCATCAATGGCTATCGATTGCCGTCGAAAAAAAAATTCTACCTGTCTTAGTTCAAAGTTCTTAGTTCTTAGTTCAACTTTCTAACGTCACGACTTAGAAAGGAGCAAAGGATAAGCTCTAGTTTCTTTAGCAATGAGAGAACTTTTAAAGTTTAAGAGGCACATCTGATACCGTTACTCTACCACAAACCAAAGTGCACAAAAAAAAAGTTATAAACTCAGCTGAAATCGTCGCAGACATGGACAGAAACAACAGATGGCAGCACTTTCGGACCCGTGGGAAAAAGCCACTTTTTTGTCTCTGTAGATTTTTCTATTTATCACTCAAAGAAGATATGTTGGCTGTGGGGCTGGGTAACTGCCGCATATATTTAACACTTATAGATTTTAGTCCATCTTCAATTTGAAACTGGTGCCTGCCTGCTTGCGTGCTAGAACGGAGCTTTCCACTCGAAAGCAGAAACATCTTTTGATGAAACGAAAGGTTCGCTACACAACTTCAGATAGTCCTCTCTGACATAGGCTATACAACTCCACTTCACTTCGCAAACCGTAGGCTCTGGCTCGAGGACAAGCAAAAACCATCCTCATTGGCCCCAGGCAAGAGTTCTACGGAGCTTTCCAAAATGTAATCTCATATTCATCAATCCAGCCTAAGGTCCACACTTTCCGTAAAAACCGCACAGGTTAGAGCCTTCTCAGTTACCAGGAATAAAATGAAATCGGAGTCATAGGAAAAAAAAAAAAACGAGGACAAAACCAAAGTGTTGCTTTCGCAACACAATAAATGCCAACCATACCGTCTTTCGGGTATTGAAGACGATTTCATGAGCAATAGCTAATTCATCGTAAATACCCAGCAGCTGATTCAAAGCTGCAACTGTTGGTGCCAAACCACCAGATCACCAGCGTAGATGAGATTGTTAATGCACACACCCATCACAAAACAACCAACACCAGCTTTCACCAGGAGTATATTAAGTTCGTCTACATAAAGTTTGTACAAGATCGGTGAAAGAACACCCCCTTGTCTCACACCATTCAGAACCCTGAAAGGATTTGAGCAGATACCATCCCACTTCACACACAAATTCTTTGATTCTTAAACCAACAAGATAAAGTTAGTACAATTATAGTGTCCACACTTCTGGTTAAAAGTTTCGTAAGGAGTTTATCATGCTTAATCCTGTCGAAAGCCGCTGCAAACACATGCAAACACCAGAGACGAAAAAAGCCAGAAGTATTCAATAACAGATTGAAACAAAAACACACAAAAAACAGTAGACATCTTTTCATAAACCCGAATTGGTAGACAGACGATCGTATCTGAGGTTCGACAACATCATAAAGACACTTTTCGAACACCTTGGCCAAAACCGCTGCCAGAGCAATAGGTCTATAGTTACTCAGAGCACACGGATCCGCCACCAGAGATTTAGGAACAGGAATAAGGCAAACCTCAGTTAAAACATCAGGAACATAAGCATGCGCCAACATCCCATTAAAAAGAAGAGTTAGTAAACTGCATGTGGAAACTCCTGCATTTAATTTAAGTAAGCAGTCCATATTCTTATCACAAAAATACACTGCATTTTCTGAATCTTTTTCCGTCTTCCCGAATCTTCCATTTTCAACTTAAATGACTCATGAACAACACTTCTTTCAACTGAATACGCTCCCTCAGTTTTACTTTTCAAATTTTCTGCGCAATTTAGAAGGCCGGACAGGCGAACTACCTAGCAGAGGCAGTTCGCCGTTCGTCTCGCAGGACTTATGGAACGGCGACACGACAGTATCTCCGTTTTACCACAAACGGGAATTAAACTGCCAGGCGAACTGACAAGATGATCAGAAACGACAATTAAGCAGACCAGTGAGTGACAGGTGTAAAGACAGGCGATCAAAAACGCAGCTAAAGAAATCCAACAGCATTACTTTTAAACTATTTAATAAACTATTTCATCTCAAATCCTTAAAGAAATGCTTAACACTATATTCAATCTGGGAATTCCCGTATGGTTCCGAAACTCTTACGTATCACAAAGGTACCATATTTTTGTTTTGTTTATTTTTAGTTATCGCAGCTTAATTTTGTATCGTATTGTTGTGTAAATCTCTTTTCTTTTTCTTTTTCTTTTGTTTCTCTACCAACTCCTCCGACCATTTACATTGTATTTGTATGGAGGGTTTAAATAAAATTATAAATTATTAATAAGATAAAATCCTTAAAGTTTTGCTTGACAATAACGTTTTAGGCTTGTTTTTTTAACCTTATTTATTTCTTTTAGAAAGCAAACACTCTGATTCGAGTAAGGAAAAACATTCTAGGAAAAGACGAGATAGAGCCGAAGCGCAACAAGCTGGAATCGCCACTATGTAGGACATCAGTTCCCAAGAAACCGCAACGGGCGCACAATTCGTCAATTTCCCCCCATCAACCTGCAATCAAAAATACCTTCGAATGTTTCTGACAAGACAAATTTCGAGTTTGACGCGGCACGGAAAGGATTCAACCTGTGTGAAGAACAACCGTCAAACGGTGCCCTTGTCAAAGACAGTCCTGAAATACCCATTCAGCCTAAAGCTCACATGATATCTTCAACATTAGATTCTGAAATCGACAATCCTGCGGTAAGTATCCATTTTCGTTTTCTTCGGCTGTATCGTTTTAAAAAGATTAATTTAGCTTATCCCCTCACATTTTATTTTTTTTTCATCCTTTTTCTAACTTTTGTAATACTTTTTTAAACTATTCACTTTCTTTGACGTCTTTCTCTTATACTATTTGTCAAAGTCTTTTCCTATTTTTCTGTTTTTAACTCCTTCTCTTTCAACTAATTTCCCTATAGCTTATTTTTTGTCCAAACTCACCATTTCTTTCTTTCCAGCCATTCACAGAGCTTTCAAGTGCTTTTGGCAAGTTCTTCAGGTCGTATCGACTGCACCCTGGAGCAACCTTCGAAGGAGCGAGACCTGGATACTTAGTGAGCAAGCTGCGAGAAACCATAGGTGGTATATTGGAAAGCATCCAAAGTGAACAAAGTGTGGGGTTACGTTTCAAATTTGTGTGAACGTGCGGTTTCAAAAACTTAGCATGGACTCAACTCAGTCTTTCTTTGGTCATATATGAAACGTTTCTATATGGGTTCAGATGTAAATGATACCACTGATGCTTGTTTGCGCGAAATCAACCAGTCCGCAGAAAGTTTCTCAGAAGCGGGAAGAGGGTTTGTTTTTCTTGATATGATTTCTTTTGATTTACATATGGGTGTCACGGGTGATGACTTCCCATTGCCGATATGTACTGGTTGTCCTCCGGTACCAAAAGACTTAGAGACAAAGAAAGCATTAATTCAGTTTAATTTTGTTCAGTATAACAATTTTTTCAAGTGGTCCGTCCTAGCTTCAGAGCACGAGGTTACACGGGATGAATTGTCGCGATCCAATTTAGTATGTTTGAACCATTTAGGACTAGGGAACGATGGAAAATTTCCAACTGTCACTTTCAATTGTTTTGAAAACTCGTGGCCAATCAATAACAAAGGCATTAATAATGGGAAAAAGAAAACGAGGCTGCAGGTGTGATGGTGGTGATTTTGAGGTATGGTGAACTTGATAAGGTGACATACACAGTCCGCGTTCCTTCTATCCCAGACGTGAAATATCCTGTATATCTGTTGTATGGGGAACACAAAGAAACAGCAAATTTTTGTCCCATTGCTCACTTTCGCGATTTCTAAAATACAAACAAGACACAGGACGTTGCTATTATCGCTATTGCCTGTCAGTTCACAGAATCCCGGAACTTCGGGATGAACAATCTCGCTTCTGCTCAGCACATGGCATGCAAAGGGTTTCACTCCCCTCTAAAGATACCATCAATTTGTAATTCACTAACCACCACCATCAAATTTAGATGCAGTATCGTATTTTTGCTGATTTCGAGTCTGTCCTTAAACCTGTCGAAGACCTTGTTCAACCCTCTCTGATTTCCGAGCATTTGCCTGCTGCTTGGTTTTGCCGTCATTGGTTGGGATAAGAAACTTGTTACTTATAAGGAAGACTATGGTGAAGGATGTCATGTGATAGGTTTAAAGCTTCTCATAGTTGCGGTTGAGTCATGCATAGACAAGGTTCGTCTCGCTTATAATGATATGGTTATTACAGAATCTCATCATGATAAGATTGTCTCAGACACATGTGGGATCTGTCAAAAGAAACTTAGCGAAGACCCTTCCCACAAACTGGGTAACTGTAAGAGAAACACTGTTCACAGAGATCACGATCATATACGAAGGTCCCAATTTCAGAGGAAACTCTCATGGATATTGCAACCTTCGCTTGTCCTTTAAGAAAAAACAGATTCCACTGGGTTTTCACAATTTATCCTATGACATCAAGAATGTGCTTTCCGGTCTCTCTGTCCTCGAACAGGAACATTTCATCTGGCATCAAGTATGATATTATTTCCAAGACTAGTGAGCAGTTTTGAAGTCTCTTGGAAAAAGCCTAATACTAAGGGAAGGTTTGAAAACTATGGAATGCAATGTTTGATACTTTTTAGTTTGACATGCTGATCAAAGTTCAAAAACAAGATGATCCAAAGAGCTTTACCAGATTGCGTCAGATGTTTCGGATGATGAAAAGTATGCTTTGCTTACCCAAAAAGGTATATTCTGTTATTTCTATCTTAACAGTTTTGACAAGTTCCGGGACACTTCACTCCTGCAAAAAGAAATGTTTAAAAATTACTTGGTTGATCAACACATTTCCAACGAGAGTTGGAAAATAAGCTTCTGCACAAGAGGTGTGGGACACGTTCTCTTGCTTCACCTTGCACTCCACCTAAGTGTATCTCAGGCCTGACATTCTCTATCTTCGTGATGTATTTATGAAATTTGTTCAAGATTTTTACAAGTTTTATGAGCTCGAGGTGAACTGTTACTTGAATAGGCCTGCTCTTTGCTATGATTTGATGCTTAAGATGATTAACTTGCGAATCGAGGTGTTGACTGATCAACTGTCTTACCTTTTAATTGAAGCTTCTGTTTAGGGTGGTTTGACTTTCCTGAACCAGAGAAATGTTAAATGTGACCCTAACGATGAAAGAGATGGCTTAGCACTTGACGCGAATTACTTGTATGCCACCGTCATGACACGACCCCTGCCGGGCAGTGGAGAAAAATGGGTTGAGCAAGAGCTATGGCCGTATTTTCGGACGGTTCCCGAAGACGGTCCAAATTGGTGGTTTGTTGAGATTACCGGGTCCAGACAGACAACTTGCATGATTGCTACCAGGACTTCACCTTTCCCATGAAGAATTTGAGGAGCTTCCCATGAAGAATTTGAAGAGATTTGAGGAGCTCTCCCCCTTCAATCAACGTAGAATTCTCGAAGATAAGGTCCCTTGGTCTGAAGCGGAAAAACTGATTGCTTTCTTCAAACGTCATGAATGTCTAATTGTCCACCACACATACTTGAAATGAATCCTAAATCATGGTTTTCATCTGTAGGAGGCTCACAGGGTTATGGAATTCGACCAGAAACCATACCTGGCTGACTAAATCAATCATTTCATTCAGAGAAGGTCTGAAAGCACAGAGGCATGGAAATCCGAGCTTTACAAGCTCTGTAACAATGCATTTTACGGAAATACACTACAACATAACAGAAAACACACCAAATGCACTGTTGTTAATATTGTAAAAAAAAAAAAGGCCCGCAAGCTAATGAGAGATGGAAACATCGTGAGAGATGGAAACATCGAATCGTTCACAGTCGTTAAGGAGAATTTGGCATTGATGTTTAGGAGAAAGAAGCAGGTGTTCTTGGATAACCATCTCGTGGAAGGTTCAGCCATTCTCGGCATTTCCAAAACAATTATGGCGGAACTATACTGGGACAAACTCATGAAGCCGTTCTGGTCCCCCAAGAGACCGCTAGAGACTAGGCTGGGAATCAAGGGAGTACCGAAACTGGTTTATTCAGATACCGATTGTTTAATTGTGACTGTCCCCGTTCCCCATGGTGGTTGCTGAACAGACCTATTTAACCAACCCGAATTCTCGGCATTTCCAAAACAATTATGGTGGAACTATACTGGGACAAACTCATGAAGCGATTCTGGTCCCCCAAGAGACCGCTAGAGACTAGGCTGGGAATCAAGGGAGTACCGAAACTGGTTTATTCAGATACTGATTGTTTAATTGTGACTGTCCCCGTTCCCCATGGTGGTTGCTGAACAGACCTATTTAACCAACCCAAACTCGGAGACATCGTCGATTTAAAAATCTCACTGCACCCGAGCATGCACACCTTGTGAAAACAGACAAGAAGAATGACCTCGGAAGATTGAAAAATAAACTAGGGTCCGATTACTTTGTTAGAATGGTTGCCACATCATCCAAATGTTACATCATTCTCACAGCACAAGACAGCATAAAAATGGCGCAAAGGGTGTTCCATATATGCTTAAGACCAACAATATTAGAACTGGTTAGTGCAGTTAGCTAGTGACGGTAGTTTCAAATTTCAGTTTCTAAATGATGCGAAGAGGGTGTTGACAGCCACCAACACTATTTTTGCTTTACTCCTCTTAGCCACCTTCTGGCTAATACGAAGACAGAGCTTAATGCTTCAGTCTTACAGCCGATAACACAGTACAACTTCAACAAACACGAAACCGAAAACTATCCGAATTTTGAAAGGAGAAAAAACGCCCGCAGCAAAAGCTCTTGACCTTCTTGACACATCATTTTAACTTTCAAAAGCCTCTCTCCAGGTCTCTATACAATTGGCAGATGGAGCTTGACACCCGATCAAAATATTAGGTCTAACAAATTTGATTCCTACTCTCTGAACCAACTAATCCTCTTGATGATATAAAATTTTTCTAATGGCAGTCAACACCATTTTCGCATTTCAAGACTTAGATCTGAAACAACCTGCACCATCGGGTTCTGATCTGTCAGTGGTGAACATCTGGTAACTGTCGACTGCGGGAGCCGTGGAACACTACTAGCCTGTCTCTCTCAGTAACCAGTACCCCCCAAGTAACTACCAGCACAACAATCGAAGAGAAAGACTAATATTTAGCTGGTACATGCAATGAAATGTAAAAAAACATAGCTAAATATTTGGCGGTGTCTATTTCTTTCAAGAACTTGTCTCGAGGTTGTCATGCCATTTTGGATTAGGAGTAATCTGTAGCTGTACCACGTAATTGGTACTCCGTGTTATGAATGTCAATTCTAAATGCAATTTGCAAAAGACTTGCAAACTCGCGTTAAATATCAAGAAAAAAAATCACAGCCCCTGTCTGGTCCCTGTTACTTTATACTAAGTGAATCTAACCACAAAGCAATGGTGCTAAATTTTTGTCAGACGACTAATTTCCAGAAAATAACGGCGTTTTTAAGAACAAATTTACTATCTCTTTGAAAAATACGGTTTTCGGGCAAACAAATGTTTGGGGTACTGTGTTGATAGTCCTTGAGTTTTTGGGAGGTGTAAAAGTTTCTGATGTATTTTTCAAAGGCCGTGGCTTTTTTTTCGGAGCTCAATCTGGCAACACTGATACCAGTCTCTGTACTGTATAGATAGGTGATGTGAATAAACTAGAGAATAGTGTGAAAACCTATGCTTTTCTTGCTTGGCAAACGGGCCATACTCATAGTGTCACCCACTACGTCTGTACATGTAAAGCGAGTCAAACTTGTGGAGTTATTTTTTTTTTTTTTTTTTTTTTTTTATATCCGTAGCCATAATTTAACTTATTTTTATATTACGTAAAAAAAAAAAAGAAAAAAGCTTCTTTCGTACGTTTTGTGGCTACTCCTCCTTCCCTCAGTGACGTTAATTTAGTCTATTTTTACCCATTTTTGACTATTTACGTCACTTAACTTTTGAAAATAAGCCCGTATTGTATTTACTCTTCCCCCCTAAGACATCTTATTTTTATTTTTGTCTGTCCTATGAACCTCAACCATAAATTGAAATTTTACTCCCAACCAAACTATTGTAAATTACGAAAAATAAAAAAATAAAACCAGAAAGATTTTACAATACCATACATATAGGGGGAAAAAACGACATAAAGGGACAAATATATCTTTCCAACTATAAACAACTATAAAACATTTCCAACTCCACACAATATTTAAATTATACTATAAAACGCAAAATGCATTTTTGGAAACAAACTTAACTAGTTTACTTTATCAGAACCATATTTATTTATAAATCTTTTTTTAAACTCATTTTTCAAACACATAAAAACTAATTTACTGGAAAATTACAAACTTGTGGAGTTATAAATCCCTAGTAATATTAAAATGTGGTCTCCCCACATCGAGGAAACAGAGGAGGTTGTATCTGTGTAGGGTATCAGTAGGAACGATCGCTATCGCTAGTGGTGCTACTGTCCCTGCTATTTGAGTGTGTTTCACTTTTTCAAGCCTTGGCGCTACTCTCTAGTGTTATTTTGCTCTGATTGACGACGAGTAGGGGATAGTCAAGAGACATATCAAGGAGAATATTTTGTCTTGTTAGAGCGAGAATCACTATAGGGGAGAAGACGATCGAACGCGATCCAAGAATTACACTGTAAAAAGTTTAACCGTATAAAGATTAAAGTTAACTACAGTATTCGCTACTCGAATTCATCTTATCTCTACTTGGTATTAATCTTATTTGCATAGAGGTAAGAATAATCCGAGTAGCAATTACTAGAGTTAACTGTAATCCTTACACGGAAAAACTTTGCACAAAAGACAGGGTGTTTCCGTTGAGCTAGTCAAGGCTCTTTCAAATCTGGACAAAAAGTGAGTGGGTCAGATTGACGGACTTGCCGCTGTAAGGGGTGAATTTGATTTTCTGTCATTTGCGAACAGTGCTGGCTGAAAATAGGATTTTTATGTAACAATTGTACAATTGTGTTCACATTAGTCATTCCTGTTGACTAGTAAGGTTTCTGCCGAATTTTCCACCACATAAATTAACCAACAGACTTTTAGTTACAAAAAAACAGCAGCGAACGCTTTACCTCAGGATCCACTGGAGCTCCGCTAGCAATTAGGTCGACGACAGGGTTGCCAAGAGCTCGGGTCATGAAAGTGTCACAATCCCTGGCAAAAAGGTGCTTTTTGACACCATGCGGTTTTTGACACTCCAAAAAAAAAAATTTGCGGTGAGCTCCGCGCAACGCTCATGCTGTACATAAATTTCAGCTTGTACATGATAAAAATGGAAAGAAAAAAAAAGTACCTTAAACAGACTGCAAGTTATGGTTTGTATAGTTGTAAATTTGGTATGGTATTGGTCCTGAATAGCACTTCGGAAAGGGTTATAACAAAGGTGTGCGAGTTTATGGACGGAGCGTTGAAGCTAAGAGCGACCAAGCTTAGTAGTGAGGATTCATAGCCGTAGGAAATTATTGTTGTTGTTTTCCTTTGTAATATGTACTATTGTTGTATTATGTATATGGCCCCTGGGCTTTCAAATACAGTTATTATTATAGTCACACTGCTACTTTTTACGAGTTACATTGATGGCAACACTATCTGTAAATCAAATTAAATGTTTTTCGGCCGGTAGTCCGAAACTTTTTACCTAAAAAGTGTCGCTTCTCAGAAAAGGTGTCACTTTCAGAGAAAAAGTGTCACAGTGTCACCCAGAGGAAAAAAATTTCACAAAGCACCAAAAGTGTCACACTTGGCAACCCTGGTCCAGGAATCACAGGTTAAACATTTTGTCTTGCCGATCTGCAGTTACGAACGCCAGGAATACCTGAAAGTCAATTAGTGGTTTAATTAGTGGGCCGATTCTCGATAATCCAGTTCGCAGTCACCATGCGATTTAGTTCCTATATGAGTCTTCCAATAATCATCAACATTATGAACTTTTAAATAAAAGTCTGCTAGGTTACGTGTTTAATTACATTATGTAAGCATAAAATAGTTGTGAACCTACCTCCCCTGACGATGAAAGTTTTCCTCATTAATTTGACTTATCATCATCGTCATTTTATTTATAACCCATCACTGAACAAAACTGGGCGAGCCCCAGAAAAGACGGATTAAAAAACAAGAAAAAAAGAAAGAGAAACAACTTATGGCTCTATCTTACTCTCTTTGTGAGGGACAGCCTACCGATAACACGCGAGGTTAGACAAACGAAAACTAATCCAGCGCTGAATTGGCCAACTATATTGATTGGTTTGCGGTAATTTCTGTTTAATTTTGAGTCAAAGTCTTTCTTCCTAACTAGTCAGTACTGCCAATCATATATGACAGTGCAATACGGATAAGTCAGCTACATTTTATTAGAGCTATATTTAGGCCCTTCTTGGCAAGGGTCTAAACTACCAAGTTGAGTCGGTTCCGTTTTTTTGGGTAGGGTGCAATCCTACTATGCGGTGATGGTCAAGAGCTGTAGTTGATCGTGTAGTTGATTTAGTTGAGTCAAGAGCTGTAGTTGATTTGTACTAGAGAAAGCTACCCTGAGAAGTGTTGTATCTGAAGATGACCTTACGCCGTAGGATTAGGGTAAACGAGGGTGGTAGTAGACTATAGCTTGAGGAAGCGTAACCGTAGCGTGGAAGGAGGTGGGGAAGTAAGGGTGGTATTGGAACTAGGCTTTACGTTAACATATAAATGATTTTATTTCAGACTTACTCTGTATAATGTAAATCCCAATCCGGGTAAATACAATAACTGTTGATAATAACGACAGTCTAAATAATGAATGACGAATGACGAATGACGAACGAGGGATGACGAATGACCCAGCGCTAAGACCGGAAAGAGCTTAAATAGTCTATTTCGCACAAGTGAACATTGCATATCCAGGCTTAAATATAGCCGTGATTCATGCTATATTTAGTGCTAGAATGTTGTAACTTATGTCTCTTGAATTTACCTCTGGACCAATCACTTGTGCTATTAAAAGCTAGGAGCATAGTTCAGTGCTTGAAGTTAGCATGAATCAAGGTTTAAATCAAGGTATGATTCATGCTGTAACTTACGTCTCTTCCATTAAAAACTAGAAATACTGAAGGATTATATTTCCTTCGCTATGTACATAGAGATAGTTCGACGCTTTACGTAGAGACCGACACAACAGAAGCTTTTCCCGAAGCTACTTCTGAAGCTTCTTACACTGGATTGCCCCGCAGTTTCACGAAGGCCCTTTAGGATTTTTAAAGCTGAAGCGAACAGAGCGACAGTCTAGTTACCCATCACTTATTCACATAAATAGAAATACACGCTTTTGTTCAAATTCAAATTCTCCATATCCGAATGAAATTTGTCTTTTCAGACTAGCAGTCATATTCTGAGCATCATTGAAATCGATATCACAAAAGCCTTAAAGCACAACACTTGCTAGAAATGATCTTTTCAGGATAGAGCTTTTCAGGAATTTTGTGTAAAATAATGATACTTGCCCAATGAAACTAGCAATTTTCTTGTTGTTGTTTGTCGACGCTATCCAGACCTCCGATTATCCGAAGCGGCGGCTGGACGTAAAATATTCGAAAAGCGTGAACGCCGTGATTAAAAAGTGGGAATACCAAGTAAAAGAAAATTGTCAAAAAGACAAGATATAGCTGTCGGCCGACCAAGCCCCTTAAAAGGATAACACACATAACTTTTAACTTCCGTGACATCGATGTTAGCTACCTGGCCTCTGCTGACGACGTCCTCCTTATCAGCCAATCCAGGAAGGGCCTTGAAACAAACGTTGCTAGCCAGAACCAAACGCTTGGCGAGATTGGCCTATCCGTCAACGCTAGTAAATGTCAGTACGTTTGTTTCAACGCTCCTGCTACTCTTCGGAAGCCCTCTCTGAATGTTGGAGGCAATGTTCTCATAACCGAGGAAAAAATTCGGTGGCTTGGTATAACAATTGCGCAAACGATGCAAAAGATTTCCGAGGAAGCAGTTAAACCAGCCACTAAAGGAATTCGATATGGTTACTTTAAAACTGTGCCGAACCGTTCGAAGTATAGCAGACCTGGAATTGGGAAGTTATATACTCCCTTTTGCGCACCGTATGTTAACTTCGTTGCTGGATTACATACTATACTCAGAAGAAAGGACCTTCGACGCAGACGCTCGACATACTTCCTATATCTGAGATTTCTTCTCTACCTACCCCGGCGCACACGGAACTGCTACCTGATCCATCGTTTGCTAATTTCCGACCCATTGTTGACGCTTGAAACCCTCTCCTCTAATTTGTGTTCTCCGATTGGAAAATTACCGGTCCACGATCCCATCAACATGATTCTAAATTAGTGAACCTTTATGGAAAATATTTGTTGAGTGTTTTGCAATTATTTTATATTTCTCTATCTTTTTTTACTGCACTTACGCCCTTCGGCAGTGCGTCATAAATTTATTCATTCATTCATTCACATTTGAAGTTTAATATGCACTTAGTTCTGAAAGAGTTGAAGTTGGTGAAGTTTCTTTCTTCTGTGAAGTTGGCGCTCGGTGCAACTCGTAGTTGCAACACGAAACAACGGTGGGGACTTCCTCGTGTTAGTAGGTTGTCATGGATAGTACCTTAGAGTACTAAAACAGGACAGAAATGGTGGACCTTAAATTTGTATAGTTGCCGACCCCTCAAAGAATAATAATCTAAAATACACAATTTCTTTCATTGTTGTAGTAGTACTTGTGACAAGATACTAAACCAGGAAAGAAATGATGCACTTCAAATTATGATAGTTGCCGACCCCTAAAGACTAATCATTCAGAATTCACCATTTCTTTCGTTGTTTTAGTACTTTAAGGTACTACCTGTGACAAGCTACTAAAACGAGGAATGAAAAGGTTCATTACAATTTTGATAGTCGCCGACCCATCACTGGACTTTAATGCCTACCCATGCCAGGATACTGAAATGAGGAAAACTGGTGAACTTTGAATTTGAAAAGTTGACGACCCCTCAAAGAATACTAAACAGTACTAGAGTGTAGATTGCACTGTACGCAAGGGAATTGTATCATGACCAATAAACCAGAAACAGTTTTTCGAATATAACTTAGAAGTCTAGGACTCCATAGTCGGAGCAACGTAGACATACCAGGACCCACAAAGCGGTTTCTCATGTTGAAAACCAAATAAAACCAAATACATAATTTGAATGGGAAAGACGCCCTTCGGATGGAAACATTTTATAAGTTGTGAACTGAAAGACAAAAATCCTCCTCAGCCGGGATTTGAACCCAGGACCCTCTGCTTACAAGGCAGGCGCTTTACCATTTGAGCTACCGAGGGGCTTGTAGACAGAGTTCGCAAACCACTACAATACTCTGATACAAGACGGACATGGGAACAGTGATCATGCCCGAAGGCAAATTCATCCAACATGTTCACATCCCCATGTCACAGAAATTAATACTAATACGTAGATGGCACTTTACATAAGGGACTTGTACTGTGACCAATACAGCAGAAACAGACTATTTCTACCAGACTATTGTAGTGGTTTGCGAATCCCGGCTCAGGAGCATTTTTATCTTTCAGTTCACAACTTACAAAATCCTAAACAGAGGAAGGGATCGGTGCATCTTTCCAGTTTTTGCAGCCTTGAGTTCTGGTGCATCTTTCCTCGTTTTCGTACGCCCTTTCTGGTTTTAGTAAGCCTGCCTGCTTTTCTCGTGCACATGCCCTTCCCTTCCTCTTTTTAGTCGATCCCTGAAAATCCAGCTTATTCTTACATCTTGGGTTCGGATACAGTGAAATACTTTGACTCCGCCAGGTTGTTATTTTTGTTTTATTTTTCCTTGGTATATACGGTTCTCGAAGGACCCTGTACACGCACCTGACAGTACTTTCCCCTCCATGCTCCCGCAGCAGGGTCGGGCCGGACCCTGAGACATTGTTCGTAGTCTCTCTTTCCGCCTAATATTCCATCAAGAAGTTTTCCAGTTGCATCAAACACTAAAACAGAAAAATTATTTATTAGTCGTGTTCGTCACACTCTTAGTAGTTAAACAACCAAAACGGATACTCACTTGTATCTTGTTTGTTCTCTTTATTGCCCGTCTGTCCGTCCGTCTTTCCGTCCATCTGTCAGCGTAATAACTCTCGAAGGGAATGAGATATTTTTGATGACACATGGTGGAAGGATTTTTGGGGTCAAGGGAAAGGTCGAGTTCTTACAAGGTCCAGATAGCTGTATATTTAGGGAGGGGAGGGGTTTGAAATTAAGGGGCAATTTTTTTTTTTTTAAGCTGATGAGATAGTCGATTTGGGGGTAAGGGACATGGTGAATCCGAATATGAAAATTAGACAAGTAGTTTACCCGGAATCGGTCAAAAGCCGGAAAATTTGTCAAAAGCAAAAGATTAATCTGAAGTTGTTTAGAAGTAAGTAAGTAAGTAAGTAATTTATTTAAAACCCGTCGTTTTCAGAAAGCGGAGTAAATGAAGAAAACAAATAAAACACATAAATATACACAAAAAGACACTTAATTTCAATCGTCGGCCAGGAAGCAGTGTAGAAGGTCGTGCGCTGGTTGCGTTCTGTTGTCAATGATTTTTTATAGCGACGAAGAAACATCCAAAAGGGTAACACTTGCATCTTGAATTTTGAATTTCTCCGTCAAAGTATGGTTATGGCATAATTTCGACAAGTGGAGCAGGTGCTTTGCATATTTAAAATAACACGATCTCATCTTTTTTGTCTCCTTCTTTCGCAGAATATGAGTGACACTATAGAAGGAGCGCAGAAGGTGCTGTACAATTTTCTCAAAGCCTTACGATTATAGCACCGCCGGTTGGGGACGATGCGCCCATAGGCGGTACGGAATGATCTAGAAACTTCTTGAACAACCAAAGAGCAAAATTTTGACAACGAGGATTTGAATGTTATGCCTAGCCATCGCAGACATTCTGTTGATCTGACGACGAACGATCCAAGAGAGATAGAAGCTTTAGCATTCAAACGATATGACGAAGGGTTGAAATGCAGATACTCACATTTTGAGAGGTTAACTTCAAGACCGATTTTGAGAAGTTCCGACGACAGCTTACAGACATTTTTGGTGAGTGTGGATCGGGTACGGCTTACTAAGAGCAAGTCGTCCGCTTAAGCTATGTAGCTGAAGGCATGGTCTCTATAAAAGTAAGCAGTGTGTAAAGAATTGAGACAAGAAGAAATGGCCGATTTGAAAATGTAGGGAGATAAGACTCCCCCTTGGCGAACACCAGTTCGGACAGGAATAATCTCTGACAAGCTACCTTGCCATTTAAACCTTATTGAGGAATGACCATACCAAGATTTTAACAGACTGACAACAGACAGATTCACGCCAGAAGTAATGAGAGAGAAGAGGGCCTGAGAATGCGTTATATTGTCAAAAGCACCAGCTATATCTATAGAACATATATGAATAGCAGACTTCTCGCGGGTAGCCTGCTTGATCATTTTTGTTAATATGTGATGAACGTGCGCAGAACTGGCGCTCGAATGGAATCCAAGCTGCATTGAACCAAAACGACATTTATCTTCTGCAGGCTACCCGTATCTGCCTACCCGTATCAGGCAACACCTATCTTCTGTTTGCTTAGTTTTTCGTCTTTTTAACCATGGCGCTTTCAGTTTTCAAATGTTTTGTGCCCAGCCGCCTCGTCAGAGAGCAGGAAGGCTGGATAAAGTCCATAATCGCTAATTCAGTTGGAAAGTAATGTTATTTTCGAAAAAAAAAATTTCTGCTCTGCTACATAATGGTCATTTCTAGGTCCAATGGATCTGTGTTGCTCCGTGGGTGATGATGGCTGACTTCATGGCACAAAACGAAACAATGAAAAACGGTGGGGATTTTAGAAGCTTCTAGCTCAAAAAGGAGCTAGGTAGCCTACATTATAAAATGCAGAATAAGTAAGCGGGGTCTTTTAAGAAGTTCGGTTTCGCCGACTGTATTCAGGGGGGCCAGTAAAGGGGTTAGATACTTGCGTAGCAACCTGATGGAAGTTAAGGTCAATGTTTGGATATTTTCTTGGAAGTAAAGGGTTGTCGGTATCAAGAAATACCGAGAGGAGTTGGTTTACGCAGACAGCATATTTTAAGACTCTGTTTAATCAGATAATTGAAAATGGTGTTGCGATAGTTTTCAGATTCAGCTACTCCTTCATACTCCTTTACCACAGCTTAGCAGCCCTAGCATGTTAAGCTTTTTCTTTCTTTCACCTAGAATACAGGTGCACCGACACATTTTTTTACTTTTATTTTTTTAATGCAGCCCATTCCACCTTTTGTTTCTTGTCAACCTTCTCATGCAGTTTATACAAGTAGGCTACAGGAAAACTTGAAGAGAATCCGGTCTTGGCGACAAGATTATGTTTACTCGCAGACGGGAAAAAATACTCTTCAAACCAGAAAATATGACAAAAATAAAATCACTAGCCAACAAAAAATGTGTTGATAGTATTATGACATCAGTACTGATTACTGCTCCTCTCAAGAGCTAGCTAGACCTTTTCCTTCGTCTTTTTACCAGCACCGCCGATGAGATTCCTTTCTAGTCGATCGGAATTCCTTTCTTGTCCATGTAAACGCTACACTACCTGGATTTATGACCGATAACTGATGGGTGGATTATGGACTACAAATCACCGAAGTTCGGCAGAAGATCATATAGTATTCAAATATATCTTTTGTAGGGAAAACACATCAGAAATCCTTGAAATGTGCAAACAACGGTTAATCCCGACCTAATCACATATTAGTGGATGATATGGCAGATAGGAGATTCCATGCTTTCTTATCTCACTTTGACTAAAGTCCCTAATTCAATAAAAGAGATGACAATTAAAGGAGACATTCAAAATATCGGAAAGACAGAGTAGCTACAAGCTGATACAGAGGAAAGTCCACACACCAGTCAACGTGAGCCTACGCTTGGCTTACGGGAAAATATCCCCAAAAACAATTAGCCGCTATAAGTGCAGTGGTCTTTCTTTGTGTACTTTACAACGCCTATTACGCCCCTGTGCTTGTGTGTTTATTCGACATGGCTAATCTGTTTCGTAAGAAAGGTGGCCAGACTCTCCGAGTGGCTTATTTCACTTATTGTGAATTCTTCTCCGCTCCCTAGATGGCACCAAAACAGAAAAGTCCTTGCTCGATTTGGTAAAAAGACCATCAACCTGATTTACGTTTACGATCCTCTGCGGCCCTTCTCCCTTTACTGATGCTGGTTAACTAGTTCGTTCTATATTGTTAGTTTGTTTCTAAGGCACTTTTCTTCCGACCAAGCGCCATGTATCGATCACTTTAACCGTCTGTCGGTCGGTCGGTCAGTCCGGTGATCGCGAGTTAAGGTACTTCCAGATGTACTAAGACGATGAAACTTGGCAGGCGTATTAGGGACCCGATCAAACTAACTTGGCAATAGTCACTTCCCCGATCCAACCACCCAGGGGTGTGGGGGGGGGGGGGTGGAGGGAGGGAGAATCCGGAATTTCGATGTATGCATAACTTTTGAACAGGAAATCGGATCTTAATGAAACTTGATATTTGGTCCTCGAGTCTCAGATGTCACACTTAAAGTTAGGAACGGATCCGAAGAGTTGTCGGATCGTGATGGAACTTGGTGGGAAGAACATGCGCAAGCCCTAGATACATAGCTGATAAGACCGGACCGGATCCGGACACTGTGGGGGGAGCTGGAGGGAGGGCTTCAAAATTCAGGTGACCCCGAGCTAAGATGCTTCCACATGTGCTAGTACGATGAAACTTGGCAGGCATATCAGGGACTTAAAGGGTAACTTAAGAACAGTCCTTTATCCGATTTGACCATCGTGGGGGATGGGAGGGGAGTTTGGGGGAGGGGGGGTCAGGAACTTCGGTGGTCGCGATTTGAGGCACTTCGGATCCAGATTTGCTAGGCGATGAAACTTCGCTTGAATATTAGAGACTTGATAAGATTGGCTTAAAAATTGTCACTTCCCAGATCGGACCATCCCTAAAAGTACTTATCTTAATCGCAATGTACAAAAATGCTTTCAAGCAAAACATAGGCTACATTTTCATGATCTCCATGCGTCATGATAATTTTTGTCTGAGGGGTTTTGCTTAGAAATTAAGTACTAGCACCATTAGAATGTGCCACTTATCCGAAAAGAAAAAAATACTTTTGACCAAACCATGTATATTCATGATCGTAGAGGGTCCACGATAATTTTTGCCTCAGGGGTTTTGATTACAGATGAACTTTTATTGCCGTTGAAGTGTGCATCACAGCCAAGTGAAATAATAAAATACTTTTTACCGAACGATAAATTCTCTTGATTTCAAAGGGTTTATGATCATTCTTATCTCAAGGATTTTGATCATAACAAACCCATGAATTTTGAAATTCCTACTTTCATCCTCTACACAGCCATGCAAATTTCATATGAGCTTCTGGCTCTTTTTTTGGTTATTTGCCTTTTGTTTATTTAAATTAGTCCGTACCTTGTCTTTCTACACTTTTACGGGTAATAAAGTTTATTCATTCATTATTCAAAATAACAGAAAATCTAACAGGAATCTTTGTTTGACATCACATTAAGTGAAGGCTAGTTAGTATCTTTGAAGGCCTACCACCTGGCATTGAGCCTTCTTTCTACCAAATGGTGCTGCAAAAAATTTTGTCTACATATGTAAATTATAATTTAATCTAATCTAATATAATCTTTAAAACTTAGCAATGGTTACAGCAAAGGGTACAAGTAGACCCCGACGCCGCGCCGACAATCAGCAGCGTCACGCTGAATTTCAAACAGCTAAAATGCGCCCCTTTAATGGCGGCGCGCCGATCGCCGCCGCTGATACATCGGCGGCGGCGATTCGCTTGTGTTTCGGCGCCCCACACTTTTTTTTATATTTTTGTTCTTGTACTTGTATTGCGCTGACAAAAATTATGGCACACCCCATTTCTGACGACATTGCCATTGGGCGCTACATTCAAGAGTTTACTTTTGTGCCAGCCCTGAGAAACGGTCGATTCATGAAGAAGGCGAGGATTCACAAAACGATGCCATTATTCGGCGGCAAGCCGACTTGTACCTTAGCATAGCCGCAGAAGCCAATAGATGCGAAGTTGACTTTGATGTACTAGGGTTCTGGAAAAAATACGCCCAGCAAATTCCGTGGGTGGCTGCTTTGGCGCGGAAATGTTTGGCGATTCCAGCCACAAGTGCAGCAGCGGAGCGAATTTTTTCAATTACTGGACTGATAGTTTGTGCTAAAAGAAGCAGTATCAATCCCCATAGGATCAACCAAATCCAGTTTGTCCACGATAATTTTAAGACATGTAAGGTCATGAAGAAGTGATCTCTTTGACGTCTAGTCTACGCACTTTCTTGCTAGTTCAACATTGACGCTTAGGAAGCGACACTGTATATAGTCTATAGTTTTAACAAAAGCCATTCTCTTATTACATCTTTGGTGATAATGTTTGACCAGATTCAGATTCATGAATCTGGTCAAACATTAATAGTCATCAGATCAGGCACATAAAGGCTACTCTTGATTAATAGGTGATTGAAATCAGAACTGCCGACCATTAAAACTGTATCTGACCTGTTTTTGTTTATTTGGCCCTAGCTTGTAAGATTGATGTACAAGTTTTGTGAATATTAAAATTATGTGAAGCTAAAACAACCAATGAAAGACGAGGCTAGAGGTGCTAAAGTGTGGGAAACGCCGATCAATCGGCGTCGCGCCGCCGCTGGCCCTTTTACCCCTCGCCTCCGCCGATTCTTCGAATCGACGCGGCGTCGGGGTCTAGGTACAAGGCTTCGACTGTTTTTAGCCTCTGTCCATGTCCCTTGCCTTGAACGACAAACTTGGCAGAATTTGCTTAACAGATATTCTGACTACTAATCATCTCGGAAACAATGATCGGGATCCTGATAATTCACGTAAAGCGAACAAACGTGGCAAGCGTGCAGTGTAATGCCAATCGGAGAATAGGATACCTTATGAAGTTTAGAATTTTGGGGAGCAAAAATGGATGGAAATACTGCAGAAATAGACTGAATACTATAATAAATAGGACTTGACCATTTTGAAAAAAATCAGCTTACGTTGCTCTAAAACGAAGGAAATTTGCTGGATCATTGAACGTCTTCAAGGTATTGTCCAGATAAAAAGGATTCGAATAATAATAAGGGTTCGTTCTAGCCATGTGGCAAGGCATTCAGGTACGGTGGTCTGGAATAATTTTCAAGACTCCAATTCGAGAAGCAGAAAGTGTACCGCAATTTAAAAATCGGTTAAAGAAACATCTCCATGAGGGTAGTTGGTGAGTGGAGGGTTTGTAAGACGAGAGAGGACAAATTTACCAATTTGTTCATTAATTCTTAGTTTATTTTAGTGAAGGTTTGATTAGAATATGGTAGTAAATGTGTACTGGTTGCGTTGTTTGTAACCGGTAGTCAAGTCAAGATTTTTTTTTTAGTAAAGTTGTTGAATCCATAACCCTTAATGCTTCTCGCAGAACTAAGAGTACTTTTTATGGATTAATTCGTACTGATCATGACTGTAGCAGGTTCTTGGATGTGAACACCGTCGAGTTAAGAACGACACGTACAACTACGTTCTCAAAGATCTAAAAAAAAAACACTTTTGAACATTGTTTTCATAACGAAGCATCCCTAGTAACGGCAGAACCATTTGAAGGTTCACTGAAACAATGGTGAAATGTAAAAATTCACTTCTGAACTATCAGGTAAAGAAAATTCCCAGAAAATCCTCTTCTCTACAGCAAAATTAAAGTTAACTAAAATGTGAAAACACGTATAGGATACTGTGCCAGCAGCCACACTCGCTCAACAAAAACAACAACCGTGTCCAAAATGAAATCTCTACATCAACTAGAACTCCCAGCGATTCCTACAAAGAAACACGCCAAAATCAGATGTGATAGTTGTCTGAACCTTGATATATTTTGTCACAAGTTCCTTTTTCCAATTTAAGCCTGAAGAAGTCCCTTGCTAAGAAGGGCCGAAATATACATTCAGCTGATGCATAAAACGGTTCAGCTACGATTCTCTGTCAGCGATACTTCGCCACTTCTTGCCAAGGGTCAGGCTCAAGTCATATGAACTTGAAATGAACTTATGGGAAACCACCACACGAAACCTTTTCCACAAGTTCATTTTCCAGCTTGAGCCTGAAGAGAACCATTGCCAAGAAGGGCCGAAAATTCGACTACCTATAAGTTTAGCTTTTAAAACACTCAAATGGGAATGACTGTTCTCTCTAATATCTGGAACTTTCTAATAAATCTATTCTGTTCTATTCTTTAGAAAGAGGCTTGAAGACCCGATGGCAATGCCTCACTTCGTTGCTCCACTATTTGCGAATAATCGATTTTCATTCTTTTTTCATTATGATTTTTCCCTGTCGGATTTGTGTTACCTCTATGCGCTTGTATCTGTGGTGTATGCTTGACGAAAACGATTTTCGAAACATAAGTCTTCAAGCAATCAGCTGTCTGCCGCAAGCTGATCACTGGCCACTGAAAAGCTTGAGATTCAAATTTTCCGCGACATAGTGCATAAAGTAGGCAAAATATACATTTTATTGGTCCCCATGGTCCCATGACAATTTTAGCCTCGGTCAAACGATATATTTTGTCCAGTGACCATTTGCGACACAGAGGTTTTGCTTAAAAATTAATTTCTATCACTCTTAAAGTGCGCATCTTAACCGAAAAGTGAAAAAAAAACACTTTTTACCAAACAACATGATTGTATTAATGTTTCCATAGGACCCATTATCGTCTTTGCTCACGGGTTTGCTTACAGATGAATTTCTATCGCCCCTAAAGTGCGCATCATTCCAACAAAGTATTTTTTTATTTTTTTTTTACCAAGAGATAAATTCTCGTGATTTCCAAGGACCCTTGACTTGAAATATTTCCATACGGGTTACTTCTGCCAAATCTCCGGTTTCGACCGGATTCCCGGGGAACTACTTGTCCGACAGAAACTAAAGCTCAAAAATGTATTCAGCGTATCTCCTTACCCCTATAATCTAATTCACACAAAACTTTAACGAAATCCGGGCGAACTATTTATCCGACGAGAAAATAATTTTCATATACTGATTCAGCATGCCTTAATGTTCAGTTTGTTTTCTTACCCCTAAATCCAACATCTAATCAGCTTTACAGAAAAATTTTTAGTCGACTCAACAAACTTTCCGGTTTTAGACGGATTCTGGGCGAACTACTTGTCCGGCGAGAAAAGATTTTCATATTCGTGTTCAGCATGTCTTCTTACCCCTAAATCGACTATCTCATTAGCTGCTAAAAAATATTTTGTGTGCCCCTAAATTTGAATCCCCTCCCCACCCCTAAATGTAGGGGTACAGGGCCCATCTACGAATTCGATCTATCCCTTGACCCAAAGAATCCTCACACCAAGTTTTGTCAAAATATCTCATTCCCTTCGAGAGTTATCGTGCGCAATATCGTGCTCACGGACGGACGGACAGACGGACAACTTTTACGAAGTCATAGGTATCCCTCCACTAACGTTTTGGGATCTCAAAAACAGAACTCATGCAATAAACAGACCACTGGCACTACCTATTTCTGTTGATATTTCATGTGATTGTCTGAGAAGTTATTGATTTTTTCGAGTGGGCCTCCTCATCTAGTATTTAATGTCGGGAAAACATAATGAGCGGATGAAGTTGACAAAATTGTCATAGTGGGCGAGAATGATTTCCTGTTATTTATGCGTAATATTAACTGGGTTAGGATTTGGCTTGAATAAACTCGTAATGAATTTGACCTTGCGAATATTTTGAATAACTCTTTTTATTGTCTTGAGGAATTTCCAGTCCCAATAAGCGACAGTTTGATCGGCGGATTGTGGCCCAGCTGTACAATGCAATGGCACTACCCCACTATCTTTACTTAAATCCTTTTTGGAGAATTTTCCAAAAGGAAGATAAGAAGAAGTTGGGGTCTACATATTACAAATATGCGAAGTACCTCCTACGGCTTCCACCATGGACTAGTAACCGTTTTGTGACAAGTCCATATGGGATTATCGACCATGATGAAGCGATATTTTGAGGCAATAGTTTTGTCTTTTGTACTTAGATGTCCATTTTGTTCTTTGTTTTTCTTGTGTTAGTGTATTCTCTCGTAGTGTGTTTTTCGTTTTCTCTTCACCTTATACTCCATCTGTTTTCATTTGATGGAAAATAAATATATACATACATGCATACATACTAGTTGTCGACATACAAAATGACATGTGGATATGGACCCTGTAATCTGTACAGAATAGATGCAAGGACTAAGAGCCTTGTGTGAGTCTAGGAAGAGTCTAATGCGACAAGCTGTTTTTGGGAAACGTCAAGGATAGGTTTGGAGACGAGAGAGAATCAGAAAAACAAAATCATCTCGTTATAATCTCGCTGGTGAATAACGAGCTTCAGATCTGGAGGGCTTCTGGTTCTGCCTCTGAAATGTTTACACCGTAGCTAACAATTTCCACTTTCCTTAAAGGACCCATCGCACTATTTACTCTTCAACTTACAGTATTTTCATAAATTTTAGTACTTTAAAAATATACTGTGCTTTCAACAAATAACCCACGGTTTCGGCCGTTTTAAGCCTTTTTTTGAGACCCGTTGATGTGTAGCGAAAACAGGGACAGAACCGGTGTTTGGGATCCCAAAATGTAAGTGGAGGGATACCTATGACATCGCAAAAATGTCCGTCTGTCTGTCTGTCCGTAAGCGTGATAACTCTCGAAGCGAATGAGATATTTTGATGAAACTTGGTGTGAGGATTCTTTGTGTCAAGGGTAAGGTCAAGTTCGTAGATGGGCTCTGTAGCTCTACAGTTAGAGGAGGGAGGGGGTTTCAAATTAAGGGGCAAACAAATGTTTTTTAAAAGCTATTGAGATAGTTGAATTAGGTGTAAGGAGACATGCTGAATCCGAATAAGAAAGTTATTTTGTTGCCGGACAATTGGTTCACCCGGAATCTGGTGAAAACCGACACAAAACTTGTCGTCCAGTTTTCGGCTATAGCGGTCCTACCCCTTTATTCTCAAACGATTATAGCTCTGCACATGTGGCCGCAAATCCTGTGTTGATTCAGTGACGTAATCGAAGGTCGAAGGGGGCGAGGCGAAAGAGACATGGGGTGAATGTGTTTATGTTATAGCGGGTTTCAGTAGGGAGGAATTGAAATTATTAATTAATATGCGTGCTGATATTTTACCGCTGGGAGATAGGAGGAGGTACACGGGTAGGCCGATCGGGAGAATACTCCTTACGACTAAGTCCAAAACACGCCAGTGATTCTCAGGAAGAAGGAGTAAACGTGACCGTAACGAATCAAACTAAATGACTCAAATCCTGAGTCATTGCAGCTGCGACACCGTTTCTTCCGTTCTTCTGCAGGTTACCCGGAGATTCTGCATCGGAAGGGAGAGATAGTCATCAAGTGTATTGGTCCTTACTTCTGCCCGATGTGTGGAGAGCGAGAAGTGTTTGCGACATCTAACGTGTGATTGTAGGAATTGTAGTAATAAGTGAGGGGTTGCTCACTGAAAAAGGTGTCCTTGTTAAGGGAGGGGTTGCTCTCGGGAAAAAAGATGTACTGGATAAGTGAGGGGTTGCTCAGTGGGTGTACTAAAGTTGTTTGGGGAAGGGGTGGAGTCAGCCGGTCCCAGGTACTCGTCAACCAATCCCAGGTACACGCGAGGGGTTAGGAATTGGGTGTACCCGTTAAAGGAGTACTCGAGGGGTTAGACACTTGGGTGAGGCAAGCGAGGGGGTTGATTCATGGTGTACCAAAGAGCGAACTGCTAGAGTACGCGAGTGGCTACTCACTGAAAGAAGGGTGAACTGGGTAAGTGAGGGGTTGCTTCACTGAAAAAGGTGTACTTGGTAAGGGAGGGGTTACTTACTGGAAAAAAGATGTACTGGATAAGTGAGGGGTTACTCAGTGGGTGTACTATATTTATTCAAACAATGTTTACAACGGATACGTCAGCTCTGATTTTTCATCAGCTATATTAGGGTGTACTATAGTTGCCCGTTAGCAAAAAACTTTAAAATGGTAACATTTTTGTTGTAGGCTACAAATTCAAGCGGTTGATTATGGATAAATAGCAAAAATGTTAAAGGGGTCTAGCGAAGACTGGGAAATGTACAAGATTCGATTGTCTGGATCAAAAAGTCTGATAAACATTAACATTTGTGGGATCCCATCGAAACCTTTGGTCTTGTTCTAATGGAGAAACTTCTCGCTGACAACCGTCGACAGCGTAATACACATCGAAGGTAATAAAACACGTTAAGTGAGAAAATCAGCGTGGTTTTGTTAGAGGGGTTAGAATGTACCATACGAAATTGGGGTCTCGGGGTTTAGAAATATACGGAGTGATTATGGAAGTAGGTTGCATTAGCATTATTGGTAAGACACGACCCATTGTACTTGTAAGTTCAATGCAACCTACTTCCACGATCGCTCCATTAACTTTCATACCTGGAGACCGAATTTTGTACGTTTCATTCTACCCCCCTCCCCCCTCCGGCAACAACTTGCTGATTTTCACACTTACCTTGTTTCTCTAAAATTGATGCGCCTCATGCTCACGACGGTTGTTTCCGAGGAGCTCAATCGTCGGTAGAACCGGCTACGCAGTTTTTCGTGTTTCATCAACGCGCATGGACAAAGCATAAAGCATCAAAAGCTGTGAGCAGTTTGTTACAAGCAGAGCCTACACTTTAGACGTTAACTGCAGTATTTGCTACTGGGATTAATCTCTACTAGGAAAAGATTAATCCAAAATAGAGATAAGACGATCTTTTTAGAGACAAGATTAATCCCAGTAGCAGATACTGCGAGATTTATTTTTACAGTGTAGTTTGATATAATTCAACTACCATAAAATGCTAGGACATAAACAGTAAACAGCGTGAGGGGTACTTTAATACAACTGCCAGTGTCATTTTCCTTGCTTTGGCGAGCTTTTTAAATATATCTATACGAGGTGTGAGGCAGAAAGAAGGATCCATCGGAGTTGATCATTAATTGTGGGAAGGAAGGTGAGAATTACAGACAATGAATGTCGCGAATTTTCCTTTGACTCATGGGATTTTTACATACTGGGGATTTATCTTGTCACAGTGTGAAAGATAAATATTTCGAGTACAAATCTTCAGTCAAACTTCAGAATCAATCTGCATTGTCACTTGTTCAATTCACTCGTATGAAAAAGCATGAGGCGTAGGATGTCGCGTACTCTGTCCTTAGCACTTGTGGTACCTGTCTTCTTTACATTGGCTAATGCGTTTGCTCGAGAAGATTTTGACAGGACGGTAGCTAAGCAGAAAGAGTTTTCTAGCAAGGACTACTTGGCGTATGCAAGGCAGTATAGCAGAGCATGGCTGGATGGTCTTATTCCGACGGCAACTGGAAATGTGAGCGCCCAGTGCAAGCTGGACAGCATCGCCTACAGGGATGCACTGGCTTCTGTGACTTCACCATGGGCGTTAGAGAGTAAGTTGCCTTATAGTCTGCTTAAGCATTGTCCAAATAGGTATAATAAGCTGAATAGCGCTAAATGCGACGTTTTCGTCTTAATACACCCGCCTGTTCAATTAGGAACCCAAAAGTTTCTTATCAATACAGCGTTCGGTGTTGCCACGCTGATACAGCTTTTCGAGCTTCTAAAGATCAGAACAAGTGTTCTTTGTAGTCTTGGAGTTCACGAGTACAATTTAACGCCCTATAGATTGTAAAGAGCTATTAAATCTACGGATGGATTGCATCAGTCCTCGAACTAACAATAACCAGTAGTAACAGAACAAAACTTGTTCTTTGAAAAAAAGTTGTTTCTTCAGCTTCCAACAAAGTAAAACTTGTAGTCCTTCATGAGGCAACACTGACGACGCTGCTCCTTTCCTCGGCCCACTGTCGGAACCAACCAAGCGATCTGATTGGCCTTGCAAATGCAAGAACGCGAGTCTTCTCTTCCATATTCACCATATTACAGCGCGCTTCAAGGAAAAGAGGAGTCTTTACTAAACCTTATACGCCGTAATACACTTTATAACACCTACTTGAACAATGCTTTATGATACAGCTGCAGAAAGATGTGTATAAACACCCATCCAAAAATCACCGAGATGACCGGCTACCGCACTATCGAGAATCCACACCATTGTTGTTCAGTGCTTCCAAGAAAACTCATTGTATAAATTCTCCTGGTGTCTTATTATCATCGATTATCCACAGACCTGTGGAAATAGATCCACAAGCTTATGCGTAGAAAATCTGCAATTTGTTTTGGAGTAGAGAGTGAAAGCTATTTTTACGCCATTTTTTACTAGCTCTTTGTCACTAGTGCTGATAGTGAGACAACGTGGGACCTTCAGAAACTAGGACGTATGGTCTAGTTTCTGAAGGTCCCGCATGTGGGGTGTAAAATTCGTCTTATTTCACTTCAGCGGTCTAAACGTTTGGACCACTGAAGTGAAAAAAGACGAATTTTAAACCCCATGTGCGTATCTTGATTCAAATTTGTAAACAAAAAGCGAAAGTCCACCAAGAAATCGCTTGGTGGGATACACCTGTTGTCTAATATGTAACAACGCACTACATGTTGACGAATTAGGGTAGGGTCATTACCTTTAGACAGTTACTTGCTAGACAAGATTATGCATAGGTAATTGCACAAGTCGATCCAAAGTCGAGTTATCGTTTGACAAGTTATACGTTATACAAGATGGAAAATTCAGGCTCCCGAAACTACGGAACCCTTTCAGGGGTCAAGGTGTGATCGTTCTCCTTCGTGAGGGAGCGATCTACTTTTCGCACTACTTTCCTCATGCTGGACAAGACTTCTGTCATGGTGCTGCGGGTTCGTTCTCAGGAACGTGAACCCAAACCCTTCTACAAGGATTGACAATGATGCTGAGTTGTCAATATATATCCAATTTCAGCTATTTGTTTTAGAGTAGAAAGTGAAAGCTATTCTTCGCAGGTCAACGGTCAGAAATGATTTCCAGCTTTACTAATCGTTAAACTATTAGCATTCCTTGCAGCTTATGATTATTCTTCCAATCTTGAGCGAGCCAGGATAGCCTTGTATTCCAAGGTAAAGGTGCGGATATAAGTGGCCTAGCTGTGAATGGTGGCCCCAGAAAACACTAAACCTATACTGGGCAACGGTTATTGCCAAATATTTGCCGATTTTTTTTTATTTCATGTCCAGATTCGCATATGTCAGCCCAGTGTCAGCCTTGTTTTTGAAATCTTTGTTCTTAATATCTTTTTTTTCTTCTTTTCAAATTTTCACCTTTTGATAAGTATAGCATGCAATTTCACCAAAAAGATGGCGTTCAAGAACTCCATGTTTATGCCAGGAGAAAGCTGAAACCGTTGACTGTTGTATCTCCTATCACGGATATCGTTTTTACTTCCACTTGACAAGTGTGTCAATATAACTAAGAACATAATCTAGTCTGATGCAGCGACCATGGATATCCCGATAAAACTGAGCGGAGATGATATTGTGAAGTTTTAGTTGATACCCGTCTACTTTCCTCTACGCCGTTTGTCGCCGTTGGTGATACGAGCTGAAAAGCCGTAGGATGCCTTGCAGGCGCCGAGAGCCCGCTCTACAACGCCTCACAAGTGACGTTAGTATGGCAGAGAACCAGTCAGCTGTAAAGACGACCCAGACGGCGTTCGGATTCTTCTGCAGAGTTGTAGCGCGATAAAGCTGTTTGTAGAGATAACAATTATGATGTCCTGCATAGCTCCTCCTCCGCTCGTTTGCATCGGGTAGGGTATCAGAATATATTCGACTCTGCATGGTCGTATCACAGAGATAGGGAGACGGAGGTTTTATAAGATTATTTGTTCTTGATATAACCAAGAACAAAAATCAGGTAGAACCTCCGTCTCCCTACCTCTGTACTGTGACTATGCGGAGTCGAGTCTTTTATTCCCATACCTTTTCCGCTGTGAACGAGCGGAGGTCAGTAGCTTCGCGTCACATCACGTTTCGTTACCTCAACAATTAGCTATATCGCTGCGAAACCACCTTGAGGAAAGTAGAAGACAAAGCTGATTGGTTCTTTGGACGTGCTCAAGAGCGGGTCAACGCAAGGAGGAACGCCTCCTTCATGTTCTTTCTTTGCGATAAGCAACGGCAAAGACGGAAGTAGAGCAGACGGGTAAAAAGCTAAAGTAAATAGTTCTGGTCCACTCACCTTTGTTGGGGTATTCATAATCGTTGCATGGTACCGAAGACAGAGGTTCTATCTAATTATTTATTCTTGATATAACGTTGTGTTCTTCACTTGGTCTTCGGTTGCGTCTAAGGGCGAATTGTGCCACCCGAATGCTGTTGCGCACGACTTGAATACTATGTTACAACAGCCTATCTCTATTATCAGCACTTCGCCAATGACAATTTAGTTTTATTTCAGTGTTTGATGCTACTGGAAAACTTCCTGACGGAATATTAAATGGGAACTGGCATGCCCTGGGAGACTACGAACAATGCCTTAGAGTCCGGCCTGTTCCAGCTGTGGGAACGTGGAAAGGAAAGTACTGCCAGGTAAGTCTAAGTTGGCCTCCAAAAGGCTGTAAGGCTCTGTAATACAAATCTTTGTGTAGTGAATGTAGTAATGTAGTAAATCTTTGGATATGAGGGAATGCTCATGTGGAATGTTTTCGACCGAAATTCATAGGGAGGGAAGGGGGGGGGGTGACAAAATAACATCAAAAAGATGTTGAAAATGTGGTAAATGATCCAGAAAGTTTATTTACTCACGATCACGATCACGATCACGATCATGGTCACGATCACGATTCCATTGTATCTGACTTTGAGACCATAGCAAATAGGAGTCCGAATACGCGACAAAGACAGAGCAACGCTGCTTCCCAGAGACTAGAAAGACCACCCATAAACTTGATTGATCGTTACCTGAAATCCTTTGTACCTTATTTTATCCAATATTTTAATTCTAGTGAAGTCATAAAGTTGTACGTAGAGATGAAATGTCTATTATGTAATTGTCATGTGTTATTTGCGTGAATGGCGATCCACTGCTTGCGTGTGTAATACAGGCTATTAAGGAAATAAAGTTTATTATTATTTACGGTATTCTTTACCTTTTACTAAACCACTCTCTGTTCTAGGAAAGTTTACCTTTCATCCCTCCGTTGAGGTTTCACTGATTGATTCATGGAGGGCTACTACGGTTGCTAATTAACCAAATCTTGTATTACACGTCTTTGACATTTGAAAACTCCAAAAAATACAAAATTTCCAAAGAAAATTGCAAAGAAATCCCGATATGTCGCTCGCCGCTATTTCTTCTTTGATGTGTTTTTTTTATCGGGTCATTTATTTTTTGCTTGCTTGGTAGCCGTGGATAAGCCTACAAGGATATCTTTCTTTAAGAGCTAATTTTGTTTCTGTAACTCGTGAATAATGTTAGCTATCGTGATGAATATACAAAAAGTACCATCGCGCTCAAAATAGTCATTCCTGCCAACTGGTATCTCTCAGATGTTGGCTGACGTAGTGGAATCCAGTAAAGATGTGTTAATTTTCGTTTATTAAGAAGGTCTGAAGTACCGTATAGTCCCCCCCCCCCCGCTCGTGGACAGCTGGGCCCAGATTCCCCAGTCAGTTAAACAAGTGGTTCACTGGTGTTCCCTTAAAACCGGTGAGGATATATTCGGATATTGATGCCATAAATTGCTTATTTGTCTGATAGCCATCCACAGGACAGGATTAAACAGGCGGGCACGGAAGATGATGGAAGTGTTGGGTTTATGGCCAGGGTTGACACTGTTGGCTCTCAGATGTTGGCTGACGTAGTGGAACCCAGTAAAGATGTGTTAATTTTCGTTTATTAACAGAAGGTCAGAAGTACCGTGTAGTCCCCCCCCCCCGCTCGTGGACAGCTGGGCCCAGATTGCCCAGTCAGTTAAACAAGTGGTTCACTGGTGTTCCCTTAAAACCGGTGAGGATATATTCGGATATTGATGCCATAAATTGCTTATTTGTCTGATAGCCATCCACAGGACAGGATTAAACAGGCGGGCACGCAAGATGATGGAAGTGTTGGGTTTTATGGCCGGGGTTGACACTGTTATTTTCTTGGAAATAGGAAGACAAGCAAATGAGTGACAGTTAGGTCATTGATTGAGTTTATATTGTAATCGCTTCGATCGAACAGAATATAATATATTCACTTAAAACCCCATGAAAATCCGGACTCGAATCCGACTTAATAAAA
Organism: Branchinecta lynchi; assembly: GCA_023053575.1. Lineage (NCBI taxonomy): Eukaryota > Metazoa > Arthropoda > Branchiopoda > Anostraca > Branchinectidae > Branchinecta > Branchinecta lynchi. The sequence goes on from JAKZAP010000021.1 coordinate 231,915, forward strand.
ATCAAATCCTATAAATAGGCTATAGTTCAAAAATTGACAAAAATAACTGATATATAAGGTAATTGGATAACGGGATAGTTTGCTGAGGATGGTTGGTGGTGGAGATGAGAAAGTTGGTCTGCCTGTAAAAATTGAGAAACGGCAACTGAAAGGATGTAGACTAGAAATTTGAGCAGATTCGTAAGATCGAGGGTCTGGAATCCGAGGATGAGCCAGAATCCAGCCTGACAAGCAGAAGATTCGAATCTGGCCAAAAGGACGAATCCTGGATTCGAATACGAGTCAGGATTCGGATTCGCCCTTCTCTAACCTGAACTGAACTGATTCTTTCCCACTTAACGCTCGAGCACTTGCACACTTGTTCCCAAGGCATGGTCTTCAAGCTAGTCTGCTTTAAAACATGCGAGTCTGAGAAAAAGCTGAAAATTCGAAAACAGGCTACTGTTAGATTTGTATTACGTTTCTAGTAAGTAAGTAATTAAGTTATTTATTTATGATCCGCCATTTTGAAAAGGCGGAGTAAAAGAAGACAATAAAGAAAATAAACAAAACACATAAACACACAAAAAAGACACTTAATTTTCAATCTTCGGTCAGGAAGCAGTGGACGACGTCGTGCGCTGGTTGGGCCTGTTGTCCATGATTTTTGAAAGCGATGAGGAAACATCCAAAAGGATAACACTTGCATCTTGAATTTCTCGGTCAATGTATGGTTATGACATAATTTCGACATAATTTGGAGCAGGTGCTTCGCATATTTAAAATAACATGATCTCAACTTTTTAATCTCCTTCTTTCGCAGAACATGGGTGACGCCAGAACGAAATAGTATAGAAGGAGCGCAGAAGGTGCTGTACAAATTTCCCAAGCCTTTACGATTATAGCGCCCCTGGTTGGGGACGATGCGCCCATAGGCACTACGGATTGATTTATAAAGTTCTTGAACAACCGAAGAGCAAAATTTTGACAATGAAGATTTGAATGTTATGTGATGTTGGCGATGTTCTTGTTGGGTACACTCTCACTTGAGATATTTTTGGTTTCGATAAAAAAAAAAAATTGGTAAAACCTATTTTGGGGACTTTCCCAGAGTACACATTCTACGAACAGCCTGGTTTAATTAATGACTTTTTTTTAGGTATTCCTGTGGATTGTTACTGCAGAGGAAGAGAAAATGTTTAACTTGTGGTTCTTCAACGTCATCGCTAGTGGAGGTCCAGTGGATCCGGTAAGGCCAGGATTGTTTGTAAGAGAAGTTCCATTGGTGAATAGATGGACTTTCTTTCGGGATACCTCCTTTTTGCCGGGAACGATCCGTTAGGCGAATAGCCTACTGGTTTTGTTCACTCCGGGTTCTACTTCCTCGGTAACGACAGATAGAAATGTTTAAGAACGACTGGGTAGAAGCACGTAACACTGGAATCCGGGATTGTTTGACCTTGAATTCGTCCTTGAAGAACAAAAGAAACCGTTTTATTGCCTCTTGTTTATTCCGTAAAGCCCTGAAAACAAAAGACAAGCATGCATTCAAACAATACATAAAAGGGAGACGTCAGCTACGATGCTTTGGCAGCGATATTTCGGACCTTTTTTGCAAGGGTCTTCGTCAATATGTTGAACATCAGGGACAATGTTTGGGAAGAAACGAATTTGCATTCTGGGCAGATTACAGGCTCGAATCTGGTTTAATTGCAGGTTCGTTTCTTCCCCAGCGTTGACGAACTCGTGTCGAACGATTTTTGTCCAGGACTCGGGCTCGTCTTAACTTGTGACCATGACTTCGGTCTCAGTCTAGGATACGCTGGAGCGACAGTTCTGCTTCATTATCCTTTATCGTGCTTGAAAAAGTAGCTACTTTTATTCTTTGTACTTTAATTTGACCCTAAACTCGCAATTCATGCCGATTCGAGCCACAAATCGGAACCACCTCGAGGGTTGTTTTGAGCCACAGTTTGAGTCCCAGGAATCCCTTTCTCTCAGAAACAGACTTTCGTTGCAGACAAAATATCGAGGACACTCGTTATGAGCCACAACCTCAGTGCGGGATCGCGACGAAACACCTCTTGTCTGAAAAAAAAAACTGTTAAAACTTTGCAAGGAAAAATGAACCTTCAATCCTGTTTCTTCTAGCTACGGCCTGACGAGGGCTCAGTATTGCCAAGTGTGACACTTTTGATGCTTTTTTGCACTTTCTGTTCCTGGGTGACACCGTGACAGTTTTTCTCTGAATATGACGTCTCTTTTTACGAATGACACTTTTTAGGTCATTAAAGCACCAAAACTTTTGATTTTGCAAAAAAAAAATAATTTGAAGCCTTAAATAAAGCTCATTTCCGGTTAAATTTTGTTGCAAAACTGTGGCGTAACAGTTACACAATGTTTTAAAATGTTGTTACAAATTTAGTTATTACCAAATATTTGCATTTTAAGTGTTGTGCAGCGGAATGCACAAACAAAATTGGCGGTGTCAAAAATACCATTTAGTCAGCAATTATGAAACTTTTAAGAGCCGAGCTCTTGGCAACCCTGCGAGGACCCTTGCCAACCAAGGCCGAAATGCTGGAGGACATCTTAGCTGACCTAACCGTTTAGCAAGGTCAAGGAAGATCGTACAAAATAATAAAATATTTAGGTATAGTTAGGTTTAAATCTGGTCCTTACTTGTGCCTATGTGTGGATGCAAGAAAGACAGTATGAGTCATTTTGAGGAGAGTATGTGGAATTGAATGCGTTGAGACAAGATTTGTTTTTAGTGAGAGTTTGTGGGAATGAGTGGATTGTTGAGAGAATGAAAAAGGCAAGTTTCCAGCTTACTTCAACTGTCGGGAAAATTCCTCCGGATAGGACTAGCACATGTAAAATTGTATATCCCATTAGTTTGAAATAATTTCATAAATAAGCTTGCCATCCTTGCCAATATCTATAGTTAGATATCCAGTATCCACACTGTCAGAAGTTTCATAACAGACAACAGAAGGATGCACGGTTTCAACACACAGTGCGTCACAGACGACACTAGGGATGTTATTTTTTCTGTTGGAAAACAAGAGCCCAAAACAGCCAATAAAGGATCTATTGACTTTTTTGTTTGTCCTAACGATATCGGAAAATTCAGCAGTTGCTTTTTGGCGATTTTTCGGCTCTTCCTGATGGAAACGCTTGTTATGCATAACATTCTCAAAAACAACAGACAACATTCGAAATGTTGTCTGTTACGCATTGTCTGTTGAAACGGCGCATCCTTCTGTTTTGTGTTATGAATCTTCTGATGGTGTATCTATAGAAGGAAGGACGTAGACGGAAGTATCGTCTTGGAGCGGTGAGTGTGCTCAGAATGTCCCGTTTTTTGTAGGGTCAAGGCGCTATCAACATCCCACTGCCCAGCTTCGGTGTTTGTCTCCCCTCCTCCTGTTCCGCAGAAGACATCACGAATGCAATGACCGGGATGGCTGCTGGAAATACGTCAGTGAATGGGCTTGGTTTCACTGCAACAACAGTGGAAAAATTCTGTTCTGTGGATACAGAAGAGCCATACACACCAGATGAAGCTGCAACCGTTATGTTGTAAGTATCTCTTAAAGGACCTTTTGTACTGTTTATTATTCAACTTCCAGCATTTTAAAACATATGAATACCTTAAAACTAGGCTGTGCTTTCAGCAAATTTCCCACGGTTTTGGCTGCCTTTTCCAAGACCCGTTGACTTAAAGCTTAAAACAGGGAAACAATGGCAGCAGACCACCGTCGACAGCGTGATACACATCGAAGGTAGCAAAACACGGAAAGTGAGAAAATCAAGCAAGTGAGAATGTACCGTTAGAAATTGGGGTATCCTGGTTTAGAAATATATGGAATGATTATGGAAGTAGGGTCCGTTAGTATTATAAGTAAGACAATTCCTTTAAGTCGATGCTGATTGGGAATAAAATTTAGGTAAATTAAGTTTGGCTCTAGATCACAGCTAAAAAATATTCTTGAGATAACATGCGGGAGAGAAATCTTGCCAAGAAGGGCCCAAATAATATAAAGATAAAAATGATAATGGAACAAAAATAAGTATGTACAACACTGGCAAAACTTGTGTCCAAGTCCTCTCAGGGTTGTGCTCGGGTTTTGCGAGTCATACAATAAGCACGAGTCACTGGTGCTAGCGGGGCTCTCAAGGTGTCCTCTCGACGTCATTACATGTGTGCTACTTGGTTTATTCACTGAAATATATATATTTTTTGTGTTGCTAAGTCTCGCTGTCAGATAAAATCGGTCTTCACCTACTCCCCTTTCCCCGTCAGGTGGAAAGTCCGACCCCGACTGTTTTGAAAAAAAATCAACTGATTTTCAGGAAAACCGACTGTTTTCATGAAAAAAAAAATCAACTATTTCGACGAAAAACCGCGGCGAACGAATTTTTTTAACGACTAGCCGACAAGGGGGGGGGGGGGTCCTGACGCCTCTGTCTCTAGTTCTTAGCAATGAACTTGCGATAAAATGCTGAGAGAGCAACATTGCCAAGAAGGGCCGAAATATCGCCAACAAAAACAGTTATAATGTATTTATAACCAGCATATTAGATTCAGCTTGATATTATAAAACAAATAATTAAAAATGTTTACATTCTTGAAACACAACTTTAAACACGGTGACACAAAGTTTTGCCCTAGGCCTATAACAATAAAAAGACTCCTCGAACTGAGACTGTATTGACAAAAAAGAATGAACACGGGTGAACAGGGGTCTCCCCGTGCAGCTTCCACCAGGATCGACTGAAAGGAGGCATGGCACGGCACGACATAGTGTACGAGGCACGAGGACTAAAAAGAGGCACGAAAACTGAAAGAGCCCTTTCAGGCTTCGGAGTGAACGGCAGGAACAACGTTTTAACGTGCCTTCTTTTCGGCTTTAGAGTTAGGAACTCTCACTTACTTGTCTACTTCTACTACTTTCTAATCTCTTTGTATTATCGTGCCTTCTACAAAGGACGGCAGGGAGAAGACCAACAAATAGCGTTTTCATCCACCCAAACAATACCTAATAAATTTAGAAATCACATTTGTGGAATAGCATCCGTTTTGACAGATCCTTTAACGTACCGGACTCCTCCTCACCTTGAATTAGTCCCCCAGACCATTCCAACTTCGAATACCACGATGTAGGACGGAGAACACAGAGTGTTACTCAGCCGAGGGACGACAAGATTCCCAGTAGATGGTGGTAGTGGTTGAAAATGCTGCAGTCAACAGACCACTGAAAGATGCTAGTGATTGTCTGTTTCCTAGTCGAAAAATAAGTAATGAATTCTGCAATTCACGAAGACAGCAAATGTCTTGATTAGATTCGAGACATTCGAAAGTCTTCGAATGCCCAGATTGGACTAAGCTATTACGACCCGAGTCACGGTGACCAGATCTGCTTAAAACGCAAAGAGCGTAGTTTTGAAGGACTCGGATAGGAAGAACAATTGATGGAAACTTCCCACCCACAAACTATTACAGTACAGGATGTACGGGAGGAATATTCAGAAATAAAGCAGATATATTTTATTTTACGCATGCGCGTAAGTTTTGAACTTGTTGTATTTTCTAGGGTAATCCTTGGTCTCCTTAGCTTCTGTTTACTTTGTGGCACCCTGCTTGATATTGGGAAGAAGTACAAGTTGCTGAAAAATTCAGAAGGTGAGTTGCGCTTCTGAAGACCTAAAACCCGAGTATCATTTTACTCTTTGTCCACAGCTGCGTTCGATTTAGCCTTGTTCTGGTCCTGTCTCAGTCATGTCAGCCAAAGGCCGTTTTATTTAACTACCTTGTCCGCTTAATGCCGTTTTATTTGTCTTGTCAGCTGACAATTGTCAGTGTCCTGTCAGACAGGACGCCATGAATGATGACATGCTCTCGGAGCAAGTTTCGGTCCTGTCTCTGGTAGGATTTCTCGACTGCGTTTTATTTGCGATGCTTGTCTGTTGATTCGTTTACTTGACAAGGCTAAATAAAAAGGGGTTTAAACCGTAACAAGGCAGTAGGACCGAGACAAGGGGGACTCAAATCGAATGCAGCTTAATTTTCCACTGTCTTATCATTACCAGCGAAACTGCACAAAAATGAAAGCAGTTGTTTCACTTCTCAGTACACGAGCTCATGGTCACTTCGGGGATTTGATTTGGCCTTAGGGATCGATTAAAACCAGGAAGGGAAGGGAACGCGAGAAAAGCAGGAAGGGCAGACTAAAACGAGGAAGGGCATACTAAAACGAGGAAGACTGTCGCCAGAATTCGCCGCACCGTTCCCTTCCTCTATTTAGTATAATTTGAGGGGTCGGCAACTTTTCAAATTCAAAGTTCACCATCCCATCCTCGTTTTAGTATCCTGACATGGGTAGGCATTAAGTTCAGTGAGGGTTCGGCAGCTATAAGAAATGTAATTCCCCTTTTCATTTCTCGTTCTGACGGTAAGCGACTAGTTAGCAGATGACTGAACTGTTCCCGTGTACATTTCCTTGCTAAAAATTTCGTTCGGAAAGTTACTAACGTCTCTTGTTTTAAAATGAGTTACTCGAATGGTGTGACAATCCACGGTCGCCTAATTTTGCAACGCCAACCGACATGACAAAGAAGTCCCTAACCTAAATGGGTACTAGAAGCCGTCCCATGAGAGACTTAAAAAGTATAGACCAAAGCCTAGTATAGAGTAAAGGGTAAAAGAAAGAAATATCTTTATTGGATCCAGATAAATAATACTAGGGAGTAGCAAATACATCATCTAAATTTTATTAGAGCTATATTTAATCAAACGTAGCTGATGTATCCCTTTTGCATTGTCAAATGTAATTCGCAGTCAGCTTCAGCTAAAGGAATATCAATCACCAAAGTCCGGAACTCCAAATCGCCCAGACATGCCGCCGACAAGCAGGGGCGAAACCAGCTTTTTACCTTCGGGGGTAGGACATTCAGTTTGTACCGACAGACTAAAAAGTATGCCGACAAAACACGCCGTTCGCGGCAACGGCGAAATCTTTTAATTCTGCCTTTTCTCTACCTACCATACAAGTTCTAGCTTTTAAGGTGTTTCAAACCCTCAAGAATGTCAATCCTAAAACGCCAGGTAAATGAAAGACCGATATACTACAAAACGCGCCGCAGGTGAGATTTTGTGGAAAACTAATTTTAATGCATCAGTGGAGGTTGTTACTTTAATATAAATTGGTATATTTAAATTAACACATTCGCCTTTTTGTTTCAACTTTAGCTAAACAGCCAAGCCTGCAAATGATTATACACAGAAAACGTTGAAATAACCGCCACCTGCAAAATTTTGTTGGTCTGTATTTTTTCCGTAAAAACTTGCGCCCGACAAATCTTTGCAGAATTTGATTTCTTCCGTATAAAAAAACCGATGTGCCGAAAGAATAACGACGCCGACAAAAGCATTCAGAATTCGATTTCTTCTGTGGCTTGCCGGCAAGACTGTAAAGATCTTTATTACTTACATATTTAGAAGCCGATGTGCCGACGAAACTTAAGACTTTCCGGATGCGCCCGATAAACGTTTACAGATTTTGATTTCTTACGAGTAAAATGAACCTGATCGTAAGACGAGAATACCGACGCCTGATAAAACCATACAGCATTTGATTTCTTCTGTGTTTTGCCCGACTGGACTGTACAAGAAGTTGATTTCTGACCTGTAAAAAAAATCCCGCTGTACCGACGAGAATTGAACTTCCCGGGTGCGCCCGACAAAATGTGCAGCATTTGATTTATTACGTGTAAATCGAACCCGATGTGCCAACGAGTCAACCAACACCCAACAAAAGCCTAAACAATTTTATTTCTTCCAGATATGTATTGTATCCTTATGTATAAAAAGAATCCAATATCAATCAATCAATCAATAAATTTATTACCGGAAATACACACATGGTGTAAACACGGAGTAACCGGTTACAAGAAGCTAGAACTATGGGCGCTCGACAATTTTTAATCCGGATGATAGCTAGCTTCTTAACGGGTCGGCAACAGTGCGTTATGTTGGATAAAGATCGGGTTTCGTCCTTTCTCCAAATTTTTTGCGGCGCGCCTCAGGGGACGAAGCTTGGACCAATTCTTTTTCTTATAGTTTTTAATCGAGTTTTAAAAAGTCTGTTGAATCGTTATAAGTTCGCTGACGACCTGTCCAGTCTCGCGCTACGAATTTTATCGTCACAGTCGACCCAGCCTCCACTCTCACAGATATTTTCTACACTGACGCGTGACCTTGATGATGTTAAGTTAACAGTAAGCCTACCTAAAAGTGTTGTAATGAGAGTGTCGTTTTTAAAGCGTCAATTGCCACCTGTTGAAGATATCGGCCTCACTGTTCAGGACAAGGTTAAAATCCTTGGCGTTACAGTTGAGAGCGACCTGAAATGGCAATCCCACGTCATGGCCATAGTTCAGAAATGCGCTCTGTTATTACGGTCGTTTGCCGCGTTACGTCGATTCGCAATTCCTCCCAAGCAACTGAGGTCTATTTTCTGCACTTACATTAGGCCAAATGCGGAATACGCTTGTCCGGTGTGGCACCCTGGCCTCACCTCGACTCTGAGTGATAAGCTCGAGGGTATCCAAAAGCGAGCGTGCAAAATCATTTTAGGGGCCCAGTATGTTTCATATGAAGATAGTCTTAGTGTATTATGTCTACCGACCCTTAAAGAAAGAAGACATGCCCTGACGATGAAATTTGGGTTCAAATGTCTGTCGTCTGAAACTCACAGAGATATTTTGCCTGAATATGTGTCAAATTTACGACCGAAGTCCTGTACTAGGCAGTTTACACGGTCAATCGGTCTTCAAAAGCTAAGCCTGCCACCTGTAAATTCGACTGACCGGTACTTGTCTTCATTTGTACCTTATTTTGTACGTAACTTTAATTCCTGAGGCTGTTTTTTTTTTTTTTTTAAGTGTGTTGAAAATAAGTATATTAACATGTAATTGACTATCCGAAGCTAGCGTGTTTCTTATGCTATTATGGAGAATAAAGGAATTATTTATTTATTTATTAAATATAAAGAGAAAAAAAAGAAAATACCGAGGCCCGACAAATGTTTGCAGGATGTCATTTCTTGCGTATAAAAAGAATTCGATGTGCCGACGACTCCATCCACGCTCGACAAAAGCACACAACATTCTATTTCTTCTGTGTTTGCCGGCAATCCACGCCGACAAACAGGTGAACTTCCGCCGGGCTTCGCCCGACGAAAGTACTTACTCAAGACCTTTGCGGGGGGGGCGTCCCCCCCCCCCTATAGTGACGCCCCTGCCGACAAGTATCCATCTTAGCTGAAAAGAAGAAGAAGAGACAGATGACTCTAAAACCTCAATACAGAAAAATCTCTACCCTTTCGTGCTTTCGACGACCCAATCGAGCAGCAAAAAACAGGAGCCGTGTCCAAAACGAAATCACTGCACCAGCTCTAACTCCAAGCAGTTTTCAGGGAAGAAGTTCACAGAATCAGATATTTAAGGGCACAAGTTTGAGTTCACCAGTTTATTTTCCAGCTTGAGTGGTTGGGCCTGATGAGGACTCTCGCCAAGAAGCGCCGAAATATAGCTATAATAAAATGTAGTTGATGTATCCGTTTTGCATTGTCAAATATGATTCGCAGTCAGCTTGGCCGCTTAAGGAATATCCATTTAGTAATTATTCTTCAGTTTCCATATTTTTTCCAACTCTCTTGATACTATCTCACGAATGCATTCACGGCTTATGCAACGCTTATTTAGATTATTTATTGGCTTATATTACAAGGCTTTTTGTAGTCCGTGATAAAGGAACATAATTATTTTGCACTTGTTTCCTTTCATTGGTCGGGTTCGTAACCATTACATTGAAACTGACTGAGTAAATAAAAGTCCTTTCCAAGAAAGCGCGTAAGTCTTAAGACGTCGTTTTCTTTCAGACTGTTATACTTGGTCGGGTTCAGTTCTTGTCAAGTTCAAATAGTTTGCTGATCCACGTGCATAGTGAAAAAAAGACCGATTGCGATTCCAGTTTGAACAGAAATTCTGTGAAAATGAAAGTTTTGTGACTGAAAATGCAGAACGGAAATCAAAACATTAGGAAGGTCATAGAGAAAGAGTTCTGTCGCATGTTGTAATCAAAAGTGTAAAATCATAAAATCAGTTTGATGTCGTTATTTTTTAAAACTTATTTTTATATTCCCTAAAAAAGAAAAAAAATCCCATTTCGTACTTTTTGTGGCTACTCCTCCATCCCTCAGTGACATTAATTTTAATATATTTTTACCAACTTTTAGCTATTTACGTCACTTAACTTTTGAAAAAAAAGCCGGTATTGCATTTACACTATTCTTCCCCCCCCCACCCCCAAAGACTTTCGCTCTGATTTTATTTTTATTTTTCCAAACCTACAAACCTCATACCTTCACAACCATACATTAAAATTCTACTCCCAACTGTAAATTAAAAAAAAAAAAACAGAAAGATTTTACCATACCATACATGTAAGGGGAAAAAACAAAGGAAAGGGACAAATATATCTTTCCCACTATAAACAACTATAAAACATTTACAACTTCACACAATATTTACATTATACTATAATACGTAAAATACATTTTGGAAACAAACTTCACTAGTTTACTTTATCACAACCATAATTATTTATAAATCTTTTGTTAATCTCAAGCTTCAAAAACATAAATGCTAATTTTTTCGAAAAATTACAATAAAAAACAAAAAAAAGAACACGAAATACCCACGACTGCAAGGGGCTCTTTCCATCCTAAAACTAAATAACAATATCACTTCAAAATAATCAACTATTGAATGCACAATTTACAGTTCATAACGCAATTTACATATAATTGGGCACATACAATATGTATATATCATAGAAAAACATAATAGCTCAACACACTCACTGGGCCTTGCGCTGTTGGTAATTTCATAAGGATTAAACTATTTATAAACCAAAAACTTTCCAGTAATTCCTCTTAAAAGTACATAACAAAAAAATAGTTGCCTACTTCTTTACCACCAATCTACGTTGTTTGTCTCGAAGCTATACAGATTTCCATGTTTATTTACAAAACAAAACAAAAAACTAAATTATTTCATATTTCATCTCTTAATTCATCTCTGTCGTTAATGGCCTAGAATGTTCCGTATACAAGTCTAGTCTCCAAGTTGTTTAAAAACATATGGAGCAATTCCGGAAGTAGCTTGCATTAATGTTCTAGGTATGACAAGTCCAAAGGCAGTTATACAGTTTTTGAAATTCGTCTTTTACTTGATAATCTTTTGCGGAACTTTATAGCCTACTTGCCCTCCTAAAAAGTGTTTCCTAAAAAGCAGCTTGCGGTTTCCAACGCGTGAAAACCATTAAGAATAGCTCCGTATCTATTAGCAACAGTGCGAAAACCATCGGAAATTGATCTCTCGCAATACAATTAGGAATAATTTGGGATTTTTCAGTGAAAATACACCTTTTTGGAAAAAAAACTGAATTTTCCGAGGTAGACCACCGAATTTCAATTGGTTCTTGGGTATTTTCCGCGGTACACCACCCATTTGCAATTGGGTTCTGGTAATTTTGCGAGGTAGACCACCCAATTGCAAGTGAGTTCTGTTAATTTTGTGAGGTATACCACCCTTTCAAATGGGTTCTGGGGCTCAAAAAGGACCACCACCACGGGGGTTGACGTCTCCCTTTTTTGTCTCTGTGTCCTCCTGGCTCCGTAGCTATTACAGTGCGAAAACCATCGGAAATTGATCTCTCGCAATACAATTAGGAATAATTTGGGACTTTTCAGTAAAAATACAACTTTTTGGGCCTTTTTTGGAAAAAAACTGGATTTTCCTAGGTAGACCACCCAATTGCAATTGGGTTCTGGTAATTTTGCGAGGTAGACCACCCAATTGCAATTGGGTTCTGGTAATTTTGCGAGGTAGACCACCCAATTGCAATTGGGTTCTGGTAATTTTGCGAGGTAGACCACCCAATTGCAATTGGGTTCTATTAATTTTGCGAGGTATACCACCCTTTCAAATGGGTTCTGGGGCTCAAAAGGTGCCACCCCCATGGGGGTTGACGTCTCCCTTTTCTGTCTCGTGTCCTCCTGGCTCCGTAGCTATTACAGTGCGAAAACCATCGGAAATTGATTCCTGCTTTGCGTTCCACCGCGTGAGAATCAAAATCATTTTTCCCATCTCAATTTCAGGTTCCTTCTTCAGAGTCTTGCAGTGTTTCTCCATCTTAACCAACGGTTCCAAACTCCTGTCTACTCAATCCGGAGGAGACAACTTGACCTGCCTTCACGGTCTAAGATTCATCAGCTTTACATGGGTGCTACTAGGTCACTCATACGGTCTGGCGAGTTTTCCGATGGCCAACTTGAGCCTTCTTTTAGACGTAAGAAAAGAAATAAATAATTTGTTCCACCCTAATGGTATTCAGAAGATATTTAAAGTTTAACTGAAAAGCAAACTTATTTTTGTATCATTCAGTTGAATACAAAGTTATTTAGATTCTGCAAAGAGATTTTTTGATTTTCCACTATCTGTTCTAGTAGTGAGGTTCAGAATGTCTACGGCTGTTCCCACAGCGCAAATCTACTATGACGCGGAATATTTGAATCTGAACACAAACACGGCTTTTCAGTGGGCGGTGATAAACTTGGTGAAGACTGCTTAGTGCCTGAACAAAAAAATTTCATAAATCTTTTTCGTCGAGCATACGGCACAGGTATTACCGCAAATCTGACAGGGAAATTCCACTATTTCAAAACTGATTATTCGTGAATAGCGGAGCAACAAAGTAACACATTTTCATCGGATCTTCAAGCCTCCTTAAGTGAAAAGGTGAGGCGTAACAAGACTGTCGAATCTCTGCCCTTTTCAGTTAAACTTTAAGATCCTAAAACGTTAGTGACCAGATACCTGTGAATTCGTAAGGGTGTTTATCCGTTCGTCCGTCTGTCTTTTAACTTGATAACTCTCGATGGGTTTGAGACATTTTGTTCAAACATTATTGGAGGATTCATGGGTCAAGTAGGTAAATGGACTTCGCATACATGATTATTTGTTTGAGGGGGTTTCAGATTCAGGATCAAAATAATTTCTTAGAGCTATATAAGATAAATAAAACCGGAAAACTGATGAAATTAAAAATTAGTTATGTTAGGCTATTGTTATGCCGCCAGCCCCATCAGCTTCCGTAGAGGTATGCTCACGTGAACGTCTGCTAGCAGTGAATATTCGCCGAAGAAAAAAAAAAAAAAACCCACACCAGGTCACTTTAACTGCAAAATAGTTGCCAAAAACTTTTAATTGACTTCTATTGCAGCCGTGTTTTTTTGAAAATGTTGCTGTCTGTTTAGTCTAACTGCCACCTGTGTGTCCGTTTACAGTTTGAATCTGGAACGTGCCTTCGACAGAGAAGATGGCAGTCCAAGATCAACAGATTCCTCAGATAGAAAAATTAACAAACTTTTAAATTTTAAATAAATTCATTTTTCATAACTTCAAACTTGATGTTTGTACCAGGACAACCCTGAAATAATTGGCTGTTAGCAGATATCAAGTGTGATTTTTTCTTGATATTTGACTATTTTACAAGCAAGTAACAAAACCGGGGTACTGAACAGGATTGCCACATCAAAAATATTTAGAGAGTGACTTTTGGCCCAAACAGAGAGTGAATTGGGAATGAAATTTATTTTCATGAAATATTCACTTTGGGTCGGAATCGCCCCTGTAAAAATGACCCATCTTAATTTTACTTTCATGAAAAAGACTTGAAATAGTCAGTTCTGGTCGGAATCCCTGCTGCAAAAATTACACATTTGGTCATATTCTGAAATAGAGTGATTTTTATGTCCTACGTAGGACTAGAGTGACAAAACAAAACAGAGTGACAATTCACACTATCGTGCGACATGGGGCAAGTGGCAACCCTGGTACTGAAACAGTTAGAGAAGTATGCATATAGAGCGTGTTTCACCCTTCTAAGAATAGTTACTATTAGTTACTATTTCCGTTCTATCCTCATGAAAAGTTACTACGCTGACCGTTCCAACCTTGTCGGAATAGTAACTATTTGCTTACCATGCTCGGGAGTGTAGTAAGCGTAGTAACTACGCATCTCTGTAACGTGATTTGTCAGATTCACCCCTGGCGTGAAATCCTGCTGGAAAATAGAAAAATCGTTCCAGCCTTGAAGGCAAAAATCCGGAATTCGTGACGTCATGTGTAGTAACTACAGTAAGTAGGGTGGAACACGCTCATAAGCAGACTTCTACTATATCTACGACTTTTGCTTGGTGGCGCAAGTAAGTTTTTTTTAGCTATACTAAATAATTGCTAAAACGGAAAGTCAACTACGATGTTCGACTGATACTCCGGACCTGCGATATTTCCTCTGACTTTCGGCTTTTAAACAAATTGTTTAATGTATATTTCCCACTCAGCTTGGGTTCAAGTAGTATTTCTATTTTAACTACTGCCTGAAGAGGACCCCCGAGAAGAAGGTCCAACTTATCATAGAACAGTATAGCTGCGTTCGTTGCACTCCAGGCTGTCTCTGGTGTTTAGTCACCAGTTTCCGGTTCTTCCCTTAAAACGCGTTTTTTTTGTTCACCTGTGAGTTGATGAAAACTGGTTAACTCCTCGCTTCAGCCGGGCTCACGAGCAGGTTCTGGTTAGTCCGCACCGGTGAGATAAAACCGGACACTGGTTAGTTCAAAAACGGGTTATAAGACTGGTGAGAAGTCACCGGTGGATGCAAAAACGGCTTATAAGAAAGACAGGAGACCACTGGTGAGAACTCCCGTGACAAAGAACGCAGCTAGTATGTTAGCCACTAGCATTTAACAACCACAGCCGTTCAATCTAGGTTCTAGCCATGCGGGGAAAATTACTTTCAACCATCATCCTTCTACTTTTAAACAGTTCTTTCTTCCAGCAAGCCCTGAATTCTATAGCCTTCCAAGCCTTGTCCAACTCATATTTGTCTGTTGATTCATTCTTCTTCATGACTGGTCTTCTGCTCGCATATCTGTTCTTGAAAGCTATGAAGAAAACGGGAACGAAGTGGGGCCTCACTACTCAAGTCAATCCTGCAATGCTCATTCTTCACCGGTATTTAAGGTACGTGAGCCTCTGTCTTACAGATCCGCAGTCCACTGCACAGTGAAGCGCAAAAGACGGGATAACTTATTGATTTTTGCTCCAGAATTTGATGTGCAAACCAAATTCTGTTGTTGAATCTGGTTTCCCTGCCAGCACCGGTGCATTATAGGAACTTAAAGTTCAATGGGCACACCAAACTACCCCAATCCCACTCTGCAACAACCTAGGAACAATGCTTACCCCCTAGCTCAGCAGTTTTTTCAACAGTTTCCTCTCTGTGATATTTCAAAACGAAATTTTTTGGGCCAGTACATGCTCAGTTTACTAGCTTGGACAAAAATAAAAGTGATGTTTCTTATAACACTTAGTAGATCTTTATTTTATGCATAAATCAGCTTGTCTAATTCAGTTTTGAATAGGCTATTTGTTTTCGAATGATTTTTGTAGCTATGTTATTTTTTATAAGCTTATTGCGTATTCTGGTACATTTTATAAAGCAAGTTAATCAAGCCTCACAACACTATTCCACAAAGAAAAACTTTTAATAGGCACTTAAAACATGGAACTTCTGATGAAACACTAGAATAATCATGTAAACTGCATCTGCGGCTTGACTTATTGGTGACATCTCAAATATATCCTTTTCTATCAAGTATTGCTGGGAGTTTTTGAATTTCCTGCCACTATATTCCAGCTCCTAAGATTTGGATCGTCGAAATGCCAGAGAGGTAAAGACAAGGGATAACAAGAAAACGGCCGATTTTCGTAGCGCCTTCTAAAGGAAGTTGGAAATGTTTATTGTGAAGCATTTAATACAAAATAAAGCATTAGAAGTGTCCATTGTGCTTTAAGGGATTAAACTAAAATACAACCCGTTTTAACCGGAAAATTCTAGCGTCCCTTTTTTAACTGAGCTGTAACGCCTGTTAACTGAGCTGTAACGCCCGCAGGCGGAATTTGTTCTGATCTGGTTTTATCTGGCAAGCTTCTTTTTGAGATCCTAATGAAAAGTAAAGAATAGTTCCGAAATCAAATATCTGTCCGTCAAATATCAAATCACATGGGAGTAAAACAGGTTTTAAAACAAGTCGAATTCCTGCCATCATGAATCACGCCTCCGAACTAACGTGGTTATGATACCCGGATTTAACGACTCGTCTTAACTTTGACAGGGACGGGTTTACGACTGAAGCTCATGGGTAGTGCCAAAACTAACAATTTTTTTGAAACGACTCGGATTGTCTTTGACTAAACTGAGTGCCCGGGACCTCGACGACGCCAAAATAAACGACTGATATGACTTAGCAAAAGGCAGAGAGGGGGAGTGACCCCCCCACTCTCAACCACCCTTCGGGCCCACCCCTGCCATTAGAGTGCTGTTTCTAACTGATGAGTAAGTACGATTCAAAAATCCAGTTCCAACCCTGGAGCAAAATTCTTGATATTTAAGTGAACATGTGTAAACATGTCCAGTGATTAGAGAGTTTTCAGTTAGACTAGTTGACTTTTCCCAATTTTTCTTTTGTTTTTATTCCTTTCTACTCTGTCCTTTTTCTTGGTTGAAATGACGGGTGACAAGTAAATAATAAATTTAATTAGAAATTGACTATTTTAGGTTGACACCAGCCTATGCCTTGATACTTGGCTTCTATACCACCATCTGGCCTAGCCTAGGAGACGGCCCAAACTGGAATGCAGTCGAGTATTCTGCTGCCATATGCGAAAGAGAATGGTGGGCCAATCTGCTCTATATTCAAAACTACGTCTACGAAATCTCAGGGGTAATTTCTTTTTTTTCCTTTTTCTTTCTTTAAGGTACTTTTCAAACCTTGACTTCTTGAAAAAAACTCTTGCTTATTCTACCATTTATGTTATCCCTAGTTCCCTTATGGAAAAAATGCGTCTGAAATCCGCGCCTTTACCATTGTTTCGTACGACTTTTTCCAAATTTTGCCAGCGGAGTTTTGCCAGTCACGGATGTGTGGCCGTGGGGGGGTAGGTTTGGGATTGGATGATTTGTTACCGGGTTGGGCTTTCGCCCGAGGTGGGGGGGCAGAGGTGTCATTTCGCGAGAACACAGGGAAGGCAATGGCGTAATTCCGAATCATGAGCTCTGTCTGATAAGGAGTGCCGAGGTTTTTGTCGCAGGGGGCTATGTCCGGGGGGATTTTCGCCTGGGTCAATTTGGGACAAAAAATCACCGCTTCAGAACCTTCTGATTCACCTCTATTTTTTCAGTGTCTCGGGGTTACGTGGTACCTTGCTGTCGAATTTCAGATCTTCGTTCCGGCCACAATATTCGTCTGGCTTATGTATCGATACGATCGTGTCGGATTTGCTGTGACAGCTATTGTTACGCTGTTGGGGTGTGTCTTGGGAGCTGTGTATATGGTAGTTTGGGACATGCCACCAACAAGCCTCATCATGGCAAACGGGTAAGTCTAGCTTTTTACCTTCGGTTTCTGGGATACCAAAATGTAAGGGGAGGGATTCCGTCTGTCTGTGCGTATGTAAGCAGGATAACTTACAAAGGGAATGAGATAATTTGATGAAACTTAGTATGAGGAGTCTTTGGGTCTAGGGAAATGTCGAGTTCGTAGATAGGCTCTGTAGCTCAGCATTTAGGGGTGGGGAAAGGGTTTGAATTAAGGGTCGAACGAATTTTCTTTTTAAAGCTGATGAGATAGTAGATTTAAGGGTAAAAAGACATGCTGAGCACAAGTATAAAAACTATTTTCTCGCCGGTCAAGTCCGGAACCCGGCCAAATCCGGAAAGTTTGTTAAAAGTAAAAGTTTTATGTAAAGTTGGGAGCGATTTAGGGGCAAGAAGACATACCGAACGTTTATATGAAAATTCTTTTCTTGTCGGACAAGCAGTTCACACGGAATCCTTCCGAGACCAGAAAATTTATCTGAAGTTGGTTAGATTTAGAGTAAGAAGAAATGCTAAATCCGCTTTTGATGATCACTTTCTAGTTTCTACCCGGACAGATAGATCGTCTGAAATCCGGAATCGAACGGAATCCTTTTTGAGATTTAGTTTTTGCAGGACAAGTACTTCTCTCGGAATCCGGTCTAAACCAGTGATTTGAGATGAGGAAGGCAGGAAGATGTGGTACATTTCGTCAAAGTAGATATGACGTATAGCCTAGGGGTAAATACACACATGCTCCATCTATACTTGAACATGGTCTTCTCAGATTATTAGCCATTTACCTTCTTCTGTTTCTAAATCTCTATAGTAAAAATGTTCGAGGAGTCTGGCGAAGACCGGATATCTACAAGACCAACTGTCTGGATCAAGTATTAAATTTGTGGGATCCCATAGAAATCTTTGGTCTTGTTATTATTGTGGGGTGGACCGAAGCTGTTCGAAACCATCGCCGCCTTGTGCCCCCATTCATTCTGCCTCATTCCCCAACTGGCGGACCTGAGACTTAACGCGCCGATTGTCTTCGTGTTTTTCTGGATTTTGAATTTGGACAAAATGTGGGCCCCATTGCGAACGAGACTGTAGGAGGTTGCAGAACCTCCAAAACGTGATTATAGATCTATCATCTGTAGTTAATATACCCAGTGGTTCCCAACCGGTTGTATGCGTACCCCAAGGGGCACGAGAGACCCACGCAAGGGGTACACGATGGTCCCAAAATCAAGTTAGCCACAGTTTGTCCGATTTGATCGTTTCTCAAAGAATCTATAAAGAAAAAGATAAAGTACCAAATGAGATAGTTTTGCATCACGCTTCACTTTAGATACTGGATAAGTTGTGCAGGTTTTTTTTTCTGATCAGGACAATATCAGATACATTTATAGTGCACTCTGTTCCAGGTCAAACTCTGGATTGGCTGTAGGCTCACTTATTCGAATCCGACATCTTAGATTAGAATCCGAATCCGGATTCGTCCACCACTGGCTACTATTACTATCAGAAAAGGGCAAGATATCGTACATGTAACTGCAGAAGACGACAACAAACGTAATTTTTTTTCAGTCAGTTTAGTGGTAAATACGAATATACCGTCTTCTACTACAGAAGGTTCTGGTTCAGATATCCACCTTTCTTTGTCGGGATGTTGGTGGGCTGGATTTTGTACAAAGTGAAGCAGCCGGATTATAAGAAACCTCAATGGGTAAGTTTCAAAGGAGCTCTTCATCTTCTGTAGCTTCCAGTTTTAACAGCCAACTCTAAGGAGCTTTAAACAAGACTCATAAGAATGACCAAAGGTCCGTAAGTAAACCAAAGTTTTATTCTATGGTATGTACTTACAAAATAAAATAAACAACCTTTAAGTGAAAAGGGTTGTTGGCCGGTCGAGGACCGGAAAAGAAGTGTAGAAGAAGGTGACTCATCCTTGCGGGATGTTTCATGATTGTGAGTTGATCAATAATGAAAGAACGGAGAGTGACCGCTACAGTATAAAAGATTAAACATACTGCACGGACAGGGAGTAGCGCTGCCTAGCGGCGGCAGAAGTGAGCAGTGCGAGGGTGCAGATGGCACCATCGCAGCATTAGGCACCCTCACTCAGGGGCGTTATTAGCCTTTCACCTTTGGGGGGGGGCGTCCGGTCTGTGCCGACGGACTTAAAAATGTGCCGATCAAACACGCCGTTGCCGCTTCGCGGCAATTTGAGATTACCCCTTTGATGTAATTTCGTATATTTAAGTTCGCATATTTGGCTTTTTATTTTAGCTTTCGCTAAAAAGCAAAGCCTCCAACGACTGTACCAAGAACAAGTTAAAGTAAGCGCCGCAGGCGAAATGTTTAAATCTGCCTTTTTTCCGGAAAAATTTAGCTATACCTACCATACAAGTTCTAGCTTTTAACGTGTTTCAGACCCCCACGAATTTCAATCCTAAAACGCCAACTAAATGAAACACCGTTCTTCCAAATAAAGAATACTGCAATATGCGCCGCAGGCGAAATTTTGTGTAAACTTCGTGTATTCACATATTCGGCTTTTCATTTTCGCTAAAAAGCGAAGCTTCCAGCGACTGTACCAAGACAAGTTAAACCAAGCGCCGCAGGCAAAATATTTTTAAACTGCGTTTTTTGGAAAAATTTAGCTACAGTACCATACAATTTCTGGCTTTTAACATGTTTCAAACCCAAAGAATCTCTATCTAAAACGAAAACTAAATGATACACCATTCTTCCAAACAGACGATGCTAGCAATGCGCAGCAGGTGTATTTTATGTAAAACTAACTGTAATACATCAGTTGAGATTGTTCCTTTGATGTAAATCCTTATATTTAAATTCACATATTCGGCTTTTCGTTTCAACCCTCGCTAAAATGCGAAGCTTCCAATGACTGTACCCAAGTCTTTTTTTTTTCGAAAAAATTTGCGCCCGACAAATGTTTGCAGAATTTGATTTCTGACGTATAAAAAGACCCGATGTGCCCGACAAAAACATTCAGAATTCGATTTCTTCTGTGTTTTGCCTGAAAAGACTGTAAAGGATTTGTACGTGTGAATAGAAGCCGATGTACCTACGAGACTTGAACTTTCGAGACTTTACAGAATTTGATTTTTTTTTTTTTTCCTGTAAAAGGAGTCCGATGTGTCGACGACAATACCGACGCCCGACAAAACCATCGAGCATTTGGTTTTTTTTTTTTGTGTTTTACTCGACTAGACTGTACAGAACTTGATTTCTTACGCGTAAAATAACCGTTTGTGCCGATGAGACTTTCCCGGGTGCGCCCAACAAAGTTTGCAGAATTTGACTTCTTACGTATAAGAAGAACCCGATGTACCGACGACCGACAAAACCATAAACAACTTATTTCTTCTGGATTCCTTATGTATAAAAAGAGCCCGATGTACCAACGAATACCGAGGCACGACAAAAGCATGCAGAATTCCATTTCTTCAGTGTTTTGCCCGACGAATGTTTGCAGGATTTCATTTCTTGCGTATAAAAAGAACCCGATGTGCCGACGAGTCGACCGACGCCTGACAAAAGCATACAAAATTTTATTTCATTTCATTTTATTTCTCAAGACATTTGGGGGGGGGGAATCCCCCCTCCCCCCCCCCCCCCCCATAGTGACGCCCCTGCTCTCACTAAAGCTATCATAGTCGTTCCGACCAATAATCTGTCCTTCATACAGGTTGGAAAGTCTATTTGGATCTATGTATATGACTAGGGAGGTTGGAACACGCCCATAAACATGTCGAAGGAGCGAAAGCACAACTTTGCTAGTCTCACACGGTAGGATACATCGCGAAGATCTCGTGCGAACTTGGTAGCTCTCTACTTTGGATCCTTTCATAATCTCATAAGATCATCGGATTGTTACGACGACTGTATTTGGATGTGAAGAAGCACTCTCAACCTGATGTTATGGCGAGGGGTGCAGTAAGCCAGACATAGATGGTAAATGTCCTTGGATGCAGTCATCGGAATCAAGATAGCCTAGAGCGTCTGGTGGCCCTACTAAATTTGCAGACTTCACGGGTTCATTATGGTTTCCCCTGGTCGATTCAGACTAAGGTTTGCGTACCGAACTGCAATAGGCTACGAACCACCTATCATACACTAGGCTTTGCAGCCTGCTCTAAGGAGCTTCAAACAAGACTCATAAACAATGACCTAACGTCCGTAAATAAACAAAGGTTCCTGGTCGAGACCCAAGAAAAGAAGAGCGAAAGAAAATGACTCATGATCGCCGGATGAGTCATGAACTTGAGTTAAGAGTCACAACAGTATAAAAGATTAAACATATTGAAGGGAAAGGGACTAACGCTTCGTAACGGCGGCACTAAGTGAACAATGTGGGGTACAGATGGCACCACCGTAACAGGATCTTGCAGCTGTCAGCTACTATTGCCTATTTCTGAGTAGGCGACATCTTCACAATAGGATAAGAAGCCGAGTTTCGAGTCCGATAATGAGCTAAGGTCTTTTTCCTCCTTCTTTTTGTTCGATACCTTGGGTCTCAAAACATGTAGTAAATAAATAATTTTTATTTGGTTATTTTTTATATTTGTCACTTCCTTTTCTCTGGAATTATTACTCGGTCCCTGCTTTGTAAATTGTTAATTTCACTCACTTATTTTAGCTGAAACCGCATCTGGCTCAAATTCTATCTATCGTTGGGTGGCTTGTGGCTGGCGCTACTGCCGCAGCTGTTCTATATGGCATGTATGACTACGGTGATAAAGACCCGTTAGTGCCGCAGGAGGTACAGATCATCTATGGTGGATTTCACCGAGCAGTATGGGCCGTTTGCTTAGGGTGGGTGGTCTTCGCTTGCGACATGGGATACGGAGGTAAATCTTTTCTTTTAATTGAGGGTGTGTACTAGAAGACCAGATACAACGATCCCGATCGTTTTTGGCTTCCGCAAGCACACAAATTCGTATAAATATCAACAGATAAGGAAAAGAAACTCCGCCTCCCGATCTCTGTAATACGACCATGCGGAGTCCAATGGATTCCCGATAGAAACGAGCGGAGGCTAGGAGCTACACGAAACATCATAAGTATTTTCCTGTGTAAACAGCATATCGCAGTAGAGCCCCGGAGGAAAAAAAAAGTAAGCGGCTGTTGTCCTTTAGAGTTTAACTGAAAAGCCAACTTACTTTTGTGTCATTTTACACTGAGTAATTTGGATTCTGCCAAGGGATTTTTTTATTTTCCAATATCTGCTCTGGTTGTGAGGCTCTGAATATCTGCGGCCGTTTCCACAACCTAAATTCTACTATGACGCGGGAAATTTAAATCTCAACACAAACGCGGCTTTTCAGTGGGCACGGGGCAGCTGGGTGAAGACTGCTTATTACCTGAACTGAAAAAAAGCATAGATCTTTCTGGTAAGGCATACAATTCAGGTACAAGCGCATACAGGTACCACAAATCACGCGGAAATTCCACTATTTGAAAATCGATTATCCGTGAATAGCGGAACGAAATAGTAACGCATTTCCAGCGGGTCTTCAACCCAATTTAAGTGAATAAGTGATGAGTAGCTAGATTGTCCTATACCAGCCTTTTTCAGTTGAACTTTAACAGTGTGACGTCATTGCAGAGGACGTCACCATAGCATAATGGCCTCATTGCGCCTGCTACGGTCTTTTCCTCTCAATGCGCACCGGCTAAGTATAGACGGGCGTCAACCCAAAGCTCAGCAAGTAGCTCTAGCTGTGCTCAGTTTGTCGAAGTATCCATAGTCGATGCATGGGACCAAAGACGGAGGTTCTATTGGCTTAATTGTGTTTACTCATAGAAACAATACCTTACTTTTGCTCATCTGGGTCGTGAAGAAGTAACAATGTTCATTTGTTTAGGTCCTATCAATACATTTCTTTCGTGGAAACCCTTTGTGGTCCTTGGAAGACTTACCTTCTGCGCTTACCTTATTCACAGTGATTGGATACTATTTTACGTCTCCTACGCTCGTTCGCCTCTTTATTATACGAATTTAACTATGGTAAGTGATTCTTCCGTGTTCTCTTTTATAGTATTTATTTATATTTGACTTCGCTAAATAGACGTGCGTTTTTTCAGCTTGAGCCTGAAGAGGACTCTTGCCAAGAAGGGCCGAAGTATCGCTAGAGTAAATCTTAGCTGACTTACCAGTTTAGCACAGTTAGATCAGATCTCGTCGGAAGGAATACAGAATATTTATTTATATAATTCGAAAGGTAGCCGAAAGAAAATTTAGGTGGAAGCTTCCGTACAGTTTAGACCTCAATCAAGAAATTAATTCACGCAAAATATTATTTTCCGATATTTCTCTGAAGATGTACTTCCAGCCTTTCGATATTTACACCCTGAATATCTTCCAATTTTCCAACGTAGTGCCCCTAGCGAATTTCCTACGATTGGAAACGCTACTCCCGATCTACGCCTGAAAGTCTGAGTCTGATATTTTTACGACTATCGTTATTTATTTTTTTATTACTTTTAATTTATCATGCTTTTTATTAATTTAGCTTTTAGGATCATGACCCCCCGTCCAGTTCCACTCGCACGGCTGTTCTATCTCTGGAGAAGATCCAACGCCTAGGAATTCCTGATACTTCTGGATTTCCTAATTGGAGCTTGGAGTCCAAAGGGGACATCCGGAATCCTTCAGGACTCTAGATTCAAGGCCTCGGACTTTCTTGACCTAGTTTCACTTTTAGGCTCCCCTAGGAGAGGAAATCCGGAAGGAAGAGTCCGCTGTTGAAGCGCGGTTTGTATACGTTCCAGAATCCGGTTATGAAACAAACCGATCTTTGACATTTTTGGGCTAGCTTCATCTTCTCTTTCCCCAAGGCCAATTTGAAATCCGGAAACAAGTTTCAGAAGATTAAGCATGTTTGTTAACCTTAACGTGATCTGGATTCCGGGGATCTTGGACACCAAACGCCACGAACTTGCGGAAGTACTTAGCGTGGCTTTAACTTCCGGATCTACCACGCAAGAAAAATCGAATCCTGAATACGGACGGAAAATATGGAAAGGAAGTATTGGTTTTCACTATTCTTCTTGCAGGTATATTCCCTAATTGGCCACGTCGTAGTAACCTTGGTACTGTCTACAATCGCCACGTTGGCTTTCGAAGCCCCGTTCTTGAATCTAGAGAAGATGCTGTTCGAGCCTTCCATGCTGAAAAAAGGTAAGTCGACAGTTCTGGAGTTTTGCGAACTCATCGCCTGAGCACACATGCGTTGAATGAGCAAAGTTCGGGTAATACCGTAGTTGTTCATGATACCCACGGATGGTATATCTCTTGATGTCCAAAACGGTGCAAATATTTATGAGCCTCTATGACGCTACTTTTTATTTTATACTAGAGTAAACTTTTTTCATTGAAAACCTGGTATTTCGTGACCAAAATTCGAGTCGCATTTTTTTTTAATTTTGAAACTTATTTGTTTTTTAGTTCAAACATTTTTTCTTAGCTTAAATCATAGTTTTCCCCGCTAAACAATCAATCGAATCGTTAAAAAAATAACTTAAGTGACAAGGTAGGGAATGGAATGTGTGGACTTTCAGGGATCCCAAAACGTAAGTGGAGGGATACCTATGACATCGCAAAAGTTGTCCGTCTGTCAGCACGATAACTCTCGAAGGGAATGATATATTTTGATAAACTTCGTGTGGGTCAAGGGAAAAGTCGAGTTCGTAGATGGGCTGTGTATCCCTACATTTAAAGGTGGAGGAGGGGGGTCAAATTGAGTGGTAAACAAAATATTTGTAACAGCTAAAGTAGTTAGCCCGGAATCCGGCCAAAACCGGAAAATGTGTACAAAGCAAAAGTTTTATTTCAAGTTGATTAGATGTCCGATTTAGGGGTAATAAGAGATGCTTAATCCGTATATGACAATCATTTTTAACAGAGACATATAGTTCGTTCGGAATTCGGCAGAAATCTGAAAATTTGTTGTAAGTTAAAGTTTTATTTGAAGTTGATTGGAGGTTATTGGGGTAAGGAGATACGCTGAATTCTTTTGAGCTTTAATTTTTATGCCAGACAAAGTTGTTCCCCGGCAGAAACCGGAAATTTGGCAGACGTAAGGCAGGAAGTTTCGACCAGTTTCGTCAAAATATGTATGACTTATATTAACACAAATGCTGAATCCATATCTGAACTTGGTTTTCTTAGATGATTGGCTATTTCGACTTAATCTGTTTCTACATTTGAAAAGTAAAAATGTTCAAGGAGTCTGGCGACGACTGGATCTAGATAAGATATTAAAGTTTTGGGGTCGCATCGAAACCTTGGTCTTGTTATTTGTTTGCACACATAAGGAATGAGGAATAGCTAGGCTATTGGCTGCATAGTATGTTTGTGCTACAGCTAAAATAATACAAGAATACGAGTTATCCAAACATATAAATGAACATAAATTAGCTCTGGTCCAGGCATCAGTTTGAACAAGTATTCGTTCAGCCCAAGCTCAGAGTCAGGTTTAGGGTTCGGGTCTTTTAATAACACACTAAATAACAAGAAAGTCCAGAGCCCGACAGAGAAGACAAATTCGTACTGCACGGAATAAAAAAAAATACTTCAAGTAAATACAACATTTATAATACAGTACAAGCTATTCATACTACTGGAAGTATGCGTATTCTCCAGTCACCACCCCGTCCCCAACCCAACCCAGTCGCACGTCCAGCGAAACCACGAATAAAAAAAAGAGAAGACAACAATACCCGAGGAAACGTAGTACCAGTTTGAGGAAATTTTCCTCAGTCACCTACAGATTTGTACCAGCGATATTCGACCCTTCTTGTCAGGGGTCATGTTCAGACTGTAGGAGGATGTTCTGTTTAGATTTATCAGGCTTAGCTAGACAAGACTCTCGCCAGACTCTGCGAGTGGCTTATTTCAAATATAGTAAATTCCTCCTCCGGCTCCCTAGATGGCACCAACACAGAAAAGTCATTGCTCGATTTGGACTAATAGACGTGCCCACTCGGATTCAGACTTCGAGTGATGACCTTTCTATCTTTCTAATTGATACTGGTTAGCTTGTTCATGTTGTTTGCTTTAGTTCGTTTATTGTTTTTTTTTCGTTATTTATCGTTTTGTTTCTTTCACAATACTCCTTATTTCGTGTTTGACACTTTACGGGTAATAAAGTTCATTCATTCAATTGCCTTGGCAATCGTGCGCACCTCAAAGCCAATTTAAAGGCGATCTCTTGGATTCGCTTTCCGAAAAGCAAAGCGAGAATCCGCCAAGCGCAAGAACAAGCAAAAAGTCGCTGAGCCTCAGTTGCACCTTTACAACTTCTCGCTGACTTGCCGAAATCCCTTTCCACTCGCGAAGTGGATTTGCTTTCCAAGTGCTGGAGGAAACTAGCCGAGCGCGGGAACAACTTTCGAAAGCGAAGCGGCTTTTGGCCGAAGTCGGAAGAACAGCTGGCGATAAGCTCGCGGAGCTTTCCAGACCGCCAGAATCGCCCTTTCCTCAATTCTCACACCGAAGTTGGCCCGGAGCGCCGAAAGTAGGGGTCGCGGGCTTGAAATTAACGCATTATCCTACACACAGGGTCGAGAGATCACGATGGTATTCAGAAGTCGCACCATGATCAAGACTTAATAGCAGCGGCAAAGGAAAAGGCAGATATTAGAACTCCGACAGATGATACTGGTATCGAGAAGGGAGTGCCGAACGCCAGTTTTGAAAGCGACCACGCAAAGATGAGCTAAATTGAATTATACCCATTTGGAAATATTTTTATAAATAACATCTGTAAGAGGCAGGACCGAGTATTCTTCAGTTGTCAAATCTTTAGTTTTCCTGTACTGTACAAACTGCAGTAGTGCAGCATCCCCAAAAGCTGCATTTGTTCCCGTCTAGACACTTACTAAACTATCAGAAGTTTCAGAACAAACTCCACAGGATGGGCAGTTTCAACAGACAACACTTCCCGAAGAAATTTTTTAGAGAATTAATTATATGGAGTTGTAAGTTTCAATAGCATACTGTAGTAACTTTTACTACTGCATGCTACCATTAGCAAGACCGGATACTACTGTAGCAAGATAAGATGCTACTGGATACTGTTGCTTAAGATTGGCCCAGTCTGAGGCACAATAAATGATAGTGTCGTGTATTATTAGGCTACTTATCAATATGTACAACTACCGTATACAGGCTACAAATTTTTCATCCGGTTGCGATGTAATCTGTTGCGATTTTGAAAACGTTATGCAATGAATGCTATTCCTTACAAGAATTGCTCGAAAGAGCGGAAAAACACCGAAAAAGTATCTACTGACTCTTTTGTTGGTCATCATAATATCGGAAAAGTCAGCAAATACTTTTTCGGCGTTTTTTCAGCTCTTCCTTGCAATGCTTGCTATGAGATCGTTTAAAGCTAACGATTTATAAATCACTACATCCATCCCAAGTGTTGTCTATGAAACTGCGCATCTCTCTGTTATCTGTTATGAAACTTGTTGACACTTTATAAGTCGCCTACGGTATTCCTAAAGGTGTTTCGATTCGCTATGTTGACCTCTCCCTAGTGCTACCCGATGAAAAATTTATCTCGAAATAGTACTATGAAGTAGTAAGAAAAAGTTGCATGCAGTACTAACGATGCTACTACATGCTTCTACTTCAAGGCTACCGTGTTACTGCATACTACTATATACTACTATTAGCAACACTGGATGCTACTATGTCAAGACCGGATAATACTGGATACTACCACATAAGATTGGACCAGTCTGAGGAACAATAAATGATAGTATTCGTTGCTATTACATAGTAGTACATGCAACTTTTCGTACTACTACCATACTACTACGCAGGCTAAAAAATTTTCATCAGGATATGCCTATAACCCGTCGTCCGGCTCACCAGTGTCTGTTTTACCTAAGCGCACCTGAATAATCAGAACCTGGCCAGGACACAGGAACCTGGCCGGGAATCAGTCAGGTCAAAATACTCTTTATAGAGGAGAAAACACAAGACACTAGTGAGTAAAAATCACAAACTACCACGAGCATGTAACGAACGGGCCTAAAATAGCAAATTCTGTTCGAAAAGGCGAAGCTCGCGTAACTAATTTGTGGGCACTCACGCGGACTTTTTTTTTCAAACGACGGTACTTCTGAACCAATTTATCCTGAAAAGATCATTTCTAGTAAGTGCTGTGCTTCAATTCTCCCGTCAGCCCCCCCCCCCCCCCCCGACCAGGCCTCTCCAACTGTATCGACTTCGAAGCCACATATGACTCCGACCGGTCACACGGGCACGTTTCTGCCGAACTTGACACAACCCCCACCATACCCCCAGTCCCTTTTCTACCCCAATCGCCATCAATCATTTTTTCTGCCATTTGCTCCACCAGCAACCGATTTAGTGCCCTCGCTCTATCGGACGACCACGATGGGCTAGTTGAGAAATCAGCAGCTCCATTTGATGCACAGCCGGAGCCCTCTGTTAAAAGCCGCATTAGAACCAAAACAAAGGAGTATAAATCCAGTGAGTATTTTTTCCCCAAATTCCTATATAGCAACGCTGAGAGTCTTAACCCGGAAAAAACTGTAGAACTAGAAAGCTTGGCCACCATCAAAACCCAGAACTAATCAACATCTCAGGGTATCATATGTCCATGAAGTTTCGACCAGATGACCATTATCTAGGTAAGAAAGGTGGTGGTGTCGGTATATATACACATACTAAAATTAATTCTCGTATTGTTGATGTCCCTTGCCTCCAGGAAACGGATGAAATCATGTGGGTTTATCTAAAGCCCAAACGACTCCCGCGCAAGTTCAATGGAATCGCACTATGTGTTTTTTACTACTCGCCCGGGCAGAATGCGCAGTCCCGTTCAGCCTTCTTGGAGAAACTCCAACTTAGCGCAGATTATGTCTCCGGGAAATTTTCAGGTTGTGGAATTTTTATTATTGGTGATGGTAATGAATTACGTCTAGATTATATTAATAGAGGATTAGACCTTAAACAGTTGGTAAAGTGCCCTACTACCAGGGGCGGAACATCGCTTGATGTGATTTCGACGAATATGTCTGAGTTTTCTGAAGAACCTGTTGCTGGTTATCCTCTTGGAGGTAGTTATCACTATACATTAGAATTAAACCCGTGTAACAGCGTTAAAATAGAATACACGACGACCGAAACTACTTCCCGAACAATAACTGATGAAGGCCTCCTGAAGTTTGGCGACTGGATTTGCCAGGAGAAATGGGAGGCAGTCAACACGGCAAAAGATACGAATAGTAAAGCTAGTATCCTTCAAACTACATTACTCGAAAAATATCATGAATGTTTCCCGGAAAAAAAAAATAAGGCGACACTCCTCCGACAGGCCTTATATTACGAAGGCCGTTAAAGACCTAATTTTGGAAAAAACTGCGGCTTTTTCGTGCTGGTAAGAGTGACCAAGCAAAACGATTAAAAAACAAAATTCGTAAAATTACGAGGAATGCCGCGGCCAACCACTATACCAAAAGGACAGAACACCTACTCAAGTCGAATCCCAGAAAATGATATAGTGATGTAAAACAGATGATGGGAAAGTCTCAGAAAGGTGTTGACTTCAACCTGGATGAAAGTGAACTTGAAACAGCAAACAAATTAAATGCTCATTTAGCTTCTATAGTTCAGACTCTCCCTCCCCTTCCCCGGGACGAAACTCCAAATGCCGCACCAGATTTCGATTTCCCCCAAATTAGTGAAGATGATGTAGTTAAAAAACTGAAAACACTTAAGCGAACTAGTATAACACCAGTAGATACACCCATAGAGATTATTAAAGCATTTCCAGAAAAAATAAGTGGTCCACTTTCTCAAATTTTTAACGAAATAACGGTATCTGGTGATTATCCCGCAGTCTGGAAGACCGGATATGTTACACCTATTCCGAAAAAGGATTCCCCTAATGATTTTACGGGGGTACGCCCCATAACTATGACCCCTATTTTCAGTAAAGTTTATGAGAAGTTCCTTTCATCCTGGTTGAAAAAAAACATCCTTAAACATGTTGACCCTAAGCAGTTTGGTAACCTGCCAAAAACGTCAACAGCACATTATCTAGTTAGTTTATTAGATCGGATATTAAAGAATTTGGATAACCCTAATACTTGGATAAATTTAATAGCGATATATCTAAAGAAAGCATTTGACCTAATTAACCATAGCAAGTTCATTGACAAACTTTTAATTAAATTCAAAATTCAACCGTTCCTAGTTTGACTGGTTGCTCAGTTTCTGTCTAATCGAACACAAAAAACTAAGTATAAAACAGTTTTCTCTGATAGTTTACCAATTTTTTGTGGGGTTCCGCAAGGTACCCTGTTGGGACCGCTCCTTTTTTTAGTTATGGTCAACGAGCTTGCTCTGTCTTTCACAGATAGATGGAAATACGTGGATGATCTGTCGCTCCTGGAAGTTTGCCGAAAGAACATTAAGACCAGTGCAAAAGTCATCATTGACGACATCTGTGAGCAGGCTGTTGTGGATGACATGGTAGTCAACATGGACAAATCTGTAGTCCTAACTATAAATTTTTTAAAAACTGAACCACAGTTTTTCCCATCCCTTCCTAAGTCCAAACAGGTTGATGATATCAAGCTGCTTGGAATACACATCACCCATGATCTAAAATGGAATAAGCAAGTTGACAGCATGCTTAAAAAAGGTAATATGGCAATCCGGTCACTTAAACTCCTGGCCCTTTATGGAGTACCCCCTGACCATCTGTTGGTAATTTTTGTGACTTTTGTTCGTCCAACCCTGGAATACTGTTGCCAGGTTTGGCATTTCGGGTTGACCCGGGATCAGGCGGATATACTCGAACGGGTGCAGTATAGAGCCCTCCTTGTGGCCTCGAAGTCCCCTAAAGTCCCGTATTTTGAATTGTTGAAAAGATTTAATTTAGAAGTGTTAGCACAGCGCCGAAAAAAGTTGTGTTTCAGTTTTGGTCTAAAAACGTTGGAGAACCCTGGCCTACGAGAAATTCTTCCCCCTGCATATCTACCTATTAGGCCAAGACCGGCACGAGCTGCTGCCCAGCCTGTTCCAAAGTTGCAGCCAGTACCCTGTTCCCATGACCGATACAGAAAAAGTTTTGTTCCTTCGTTCACTGACCTTTTTAACCGGCATTCCGAACCACCTCCATAATTTAATCGTATTTTTGTGTGTGTTGTTATTGAATTGTAAATATAATAATTTTTGATATTATCTAGTTTTTAGTTTGGGGTCAATTTGACCGAATTATGAGTTTTGTTTATAGATGTTCTGATAAGTTGACATGTTACGTATGATTGAAGGTTTTACTTAGAGTTTTATTGTGAGATACATGTACATTGACCAAATGAATAACATTAGTTATAGTTGTTTTAACATTAGTTAATTATTAAGTTATACATGACGGAAGAAATTCAATGTTCGGCTTCGTCCGTGAGCGAATTTTTGAAAATAAATTGAATTAGAACGAATTGAATTAGAAAACTGACCAGATGTTTGAACAGATCAGCCACTATTTTCAATAGTTTTTCGGTCCGTTTGAAAAAGCTATCATAAAGGTCTTCCAACGGCCACCCTTCCGACACACTGAAGGGGGAAGGGAAAAGCCTGTACACACTAATGCTACACATGAAGCTGTCGTAATCGGCCTACTCTCGGTTTCCAACACAACACCCCGTTTATGTGATAGTGAACAACAGTGATAGTGAATTATTTCCATACGGGTTCTTATTTTTTCTCTATTATACTCCCTTTGTTTTTCCTTTGGAATTTCTGGGTAATAAATAAATATTATAATTGTTTCTATCAGGATGGAGAACGACCAGGTCAGTAGCTATAAATGGCCAAAGCATTAAATAGTCCTTCAGCCCAAGCTGCCTGCGAATCATACTTCGCTGTGCTAAGAGCAGGGGCGTCCCGAGGGGGGGGGGGGAGGGTGTCTGCAACCCCCCTCCCCACACAAGTAGATTTTGACAGGTACGACAAAGCCGCGCCAGTTAAAATTTGTCAAATTCATCCGAACTTTATGATTTTTTGGA
Organism: Branchinecta lynchi; assembly: GCA_023053575.1. Taxonomy (NCBI): domain Eukaryota; kingdom Metazoa; phylum Arthropoda; class Branchiopoda; order Anostraca; family Branchinectidae; genus Branchinecta; species Branchinecta lynchi. The sequence continues at coordinate 264,523 of JAKZAP010000021.1, forward strand.
AATCTACCGGATTATTGCTCAGGGAACCTACATGAGTCTTGCTCAGAGAATCTACCGAAATCATGCTCAAAGATTCCACCGCAACTTGACTCACGGAATCCATCCGAATCTCAGGGAATTTACTGGAGGTTGGATCAGGGGATCTACCGGACTTTTCCCAACGGAGTCTAACAGAATTTGGCTCAGGGAATCTACCGGAACTTTGCTGCTTACCGGATAAGTATAGACTCCCAGCTTACCGAGATGACTCAGACACACAACTTACCAGAGTAATTCGTGAACAGAGCGTACCGGAATGTTCACTGGGCGATTCCGGCAATCTCCTACATTTCTATAGCTTTCAAGGATTAGATAATCTACTGAAACTTACATCGTTTCCACTGTTCCAGTCAAAATACCCCAGTACCGACTATACTCCTGTTTTGACAGTTTTCTCGAGAAGAGTTCAAAAACGAGTTAGCCTTCTCTTCGTTTTTTGCACGACAACAATGCTTAATCTACACACTTCGATGCATTTCTCTTGCGTCAAAGAAGAAAAAAGAGCTGGAAGCTGATATGGCACTTGCAAGGCTTCGTAAAGGATGAAAGTAGGAATTTGCCAATTCGTGGGTTTGTTGTGATCATTCGTAACCAAATCCCCTGAGATAAAAATAATGAGGGACCCCTAGAAATCATGAGATGTTGGTTGATTTTTTTATTTTTTTTTGTTTGCACTTGGCTGTGATGATGCGCACTAAGGGTGCTAGAGAGATGACCATATATGGTCTGGTCAAAAGTATTTTTTTTACTCTTCGGTTAGGATACGCACTTTAAGGGTGCTAGAAAGTTATTTCTAAGCAAAACCCTAGAGGCAAAAACGATCATGGGCTCATGGGATCATGAAAATGTAGATTTTGCTTGAACGTATTTTATGCACTTTGCAGTGAAGAGAGTACTTTAGGGGATGGTCGGATCTGGAAAGCGACAATTTCTAAGCCAATCTTGTCAAGTCTCTAATGTTCGAGCCAAGTTTCGTCGTCTTAGCACATCTGAAAGTACCTTACATCGCGATCACCGGAATTCCCACCACCCTTCAACTCCCCCAGCGTGCCCGAATCCGCTCCGGTTCTATTACTGGTGTGTCAAGGGCTTACGTTTGTTCTTCCCGCCAAGTGTTATCCCAATCGTTACACTCTAAGCGTGTCCCAAAATTTTCGCCCCCCCCCCCCCCCAGACTCACCCACATTGATCGGATCCTGTCCACACTTGAAATGGGACAGCAGAGACATGAGTTCTTTCCGACTATAAAGTTTATTAAGATCCGATCATCCGTTCAAAAGTTGGACATTTCTCAAGATTCCGGATTCCCCCTCGTTCCAGCCGACCCCCACGATGGTCAAATCGGAGTAACGACTGCTCTTAAGTTAAAACTGTCGAGTCCCCGACATACCTGTCAAGTTTCACCGTTTTGGCACATGTGTAAGCATCTTAACTTTGGATCACAGGAATTCCAGAACCCTCCCCGAACTCCCTCCACAGTGCTCGGATCCAATCCGGTATTGTCGACTATGTATCTGGGGCTTGTGCTTGTTTTTCCCACCAAGTTTCATCCCAATCCATCCACTCTGAAAATGTCTCACGATTACTCCCCCCCCCCTGCAACTCCCCCGAAAGTCACCGGATCCATTCCGGACTTAAAGTGTGACATCTGAGACATCTGACGTCTTTCCAGATATCAAGTTTCATTACGATCCAATTCCCCATTCAAAAGTAAAAAATATGTCAATATTCCAGATTCCCCCTCCCTCCACTCTCCCCCACGGTGGTCGAATCGGGGAAGTGACTATTTCCAATTTAGTTTTGTAGGGCCCCTAATATGCCTGACAAGTTTCATCGTCTTACCACTTCTGGAAGTACCCTGACTCGAGATGAGTGGCCTGACAAGACAGACCAAAATGTGTTCGGTATATGGCACTTGAGCGAAGCTGCAAGTGCCATAAAAATAGCAAAAACGTTATAGATTGAGTGAAATATTGAGACCAAGAGGAAATAATGAAGTCACCAAGTCAAATAAGTAAAAAATGTGCAAATAAAGAGTATCAAAATCTATGTGTTACATTCTGTGTGTTCTTGTCTTTTTGTCGCATTTTCCGTTTGTGACTTTGTCTTAATAATGGGTAATATTTCATTTATCGATACAAAATCGTAACCCAAAAAGACAAAACCATCAATTGAAAAGAGGAATTACTACGCGGGTAAAAAAAAAAAAAAAAAAGAAGGAGGGACGTACAGTACTTTTATGGATGAATCTATTACGCTATTTAACCTTACGGCATCATTATAAAAACCCGAAATATAATTGCGACAACAAGCATGCACCATACTTGACTAGTACTCCGGAAAATGCAAGACTTCAACTATTGCTCCCACTGCGCAGAATAAAATACTTCGAAAAATTCTTCGCAGTTCCATCTGTGTCTTGCGAAACCGTCTTTGTTCATGTCGTCTCGATCGATTTCAGTCATGGTTAATTCACCTAGAAAAACGAAAATTAGGTCGGTGAAATCTGACATGAAAAACAGTCTATAATACGAGTATATATTTCGTTCACAGCACTTTGAAGGTAGGAGCTTTACTCCTACCAAGAACTTACAGTGCTACTGCGTAGTAGAACCTCCGCTCTTCCCTCTAGCAATGCACCCTTGCTCAGACTATTGACCGGGACGCACCAGAGCCCCACACAATCACAACGCCGGTAACAAGACCGTCTTACGGTCGAAATTGGGAAGAAAAGACGCTGAAAACGTAAAATAGACGAGATGGAAAAATCCATCTCCACCATTTTGAACGTAACTTTGGACCACTCACCGACGACAGTCAATGAATTTGGCTAGTTTTGTTTACCTATGAGCGATGATGGTGGTAATATAGCTTGAATTTCTTCGTTCCCGATGTGAAGAGGATGAAATGTTAGAGAGGGTAATAACAAAGTTAACGAACCAAATTACGTACGGATGTGACTGAATGTGGCCCCGGCATTTGACATTCTCGACTTTAATGAAGAGTAATGCTGTCGCTTCTGCAGTCCCATGTTGCTGCGACGTTCAATACAATAGCCATATGGTGCTATTCAAAAGAGGAGGTATATAAGGTCTCGGGTATAAGCATCCGCTCGGAATTTGCGGAACACGGCTATTTTTGCACATCGCAGTGTGAGAAACAGATGTTCTTGTCATTATTGTCTTGCTCCTGAGGTGACTTTATTAATCCATACAGTACAGACCCAGGGGTGGCCCGAAGGGGGGGTGACTCACCCCCCCCCCCCCCTGCCTTCTGTTAAGTCGTATCAGTCGTTTATTTTGGCCTTTTGCTAAGTCGTATCAGTCGTTTATTTTGGCCTCGCCGAGGTCCCGGGCATTCACTTTAATACAAAAATAATCCGAGTCGTTTAAAAAAAAAAAAAAAATTGTCTCTGCACAGCTTCAGTCGTAAGCCAGTCCGCGAAGAAGCCGTTTAAAGCAGGTATATAAAAATGCTATTTCTGCAGGAGAAACAATGATTACCATCACTACAGCCTTTCTGAATGTTCAAACACATGAAAACTACCAACAAACAACAAGAAAATTCAAAGAGACATACCAAGTTTTTCATTTTTAAAGGAGTTGCATCGTAAGCATTTTAGCACTTGTAACGTCTAGAACACCACCGCCTAAGACCCACGGTGACGCCACGACTTGATCCTACCGTTGGGTCATCTAGTGGCGCGGTTAGGAAGCACTCGACATGGGGAGGCTGGGATCATACTTTGACTATGGATCTAACAAAATATTTTTTAGCAGGTATATGGAAACTGTAAAGAAAAATCAAACTAATTACTAGCAGTATCGATTTCTTTTAGTATTGCGTTTTCTGATTTTTGGGAACCCAAAACGTCAGTGGAGGGGTATGACATCGCAAAAGTTGTCCGTCCGTCCGTCTTTCCGTCTGTTAACATGATAACTCTCGAAGGGGTTGAGATATTTTGTTCAGACGTGGCAGGAGGACTCTTTGGGTCAAAGTACAGGTCAAGTTCGAAGATGGGCTCTGTAGCCCTGTATTTAAGGGTTTGGGAGGGGGTTGAAATTCAGGGACAATCAAAAATATTTTTAAAAGCTTATGAGATAGTCGATTTAGGGGTAAGGAAACATGCTGAATCCGCACTTAAAAATCATTTTCTCCCCGGACAAGCATTTCACCCGGAATCCTTCACCCGGAATCCGACTAGAACCGGAAAATTTGTGAAAAAATTAAAGTTTAATCTTGATTAGAGGTTTGATCTAGGGGTAAAGAGACATGCTGAACACGTACATGAAAAATTGTTTTTTCGCCGGACAAGTAGTTCACTTGGAATCCGTCCACAACCGGAAAATTTGTGTAAAGTAAAAGTTTTATTTGAGCTTGATTCGATGTTCGATTCAGGGGCAAGAAGACATACCATCATTTTCTACCCAGACACCACGTAGTTCGCCCGGAATTCGGCTGAAACTGGAAAATTTGTTATAAGCAAAAGGTCTTTCTGAAGTTGATTAGAGGTTCAGTGCAATGGTCAGGAGGTAGTCCATATATGTAAATTATTTTCTCGCCGAACAAATAGTTCGTCCGGAATCCGGGCAAAACCTGAAAATTCGTTAAAAGTGTTACCTAAAGATGATTAGAAGTTCAACATAGGGGTAAGGAGATAAGCTGAATTAGTTTTTGAGCTTTTTTTTTATCGGACTAGTAGTTCCCCCGTGAGTCCGACGGAAACCGGAAATTTGGTAGAAGTAAGGCAGCTGGAAGTTTTGACCGATTTTCGTCGAAGTAGCGACGACGTATAGGGGTAATCAGAAACACTGAATCCATATCTGACTTGGTTTTCTCAGATAATGGCCATTGGGCTTAATCTGTTTCTAAATTTTAATAGTACAAATTTATAAGGGGTCTGGCGAAGACCAGATATCTAGAGGATTGAATTCTCTGGATAAAATATGAAATTTGTGGGATCCCATCGAAACCTTTGGTCTTGTTTTTGCTAATCCCGCAAGTCCAAAGACGAACGGATGTTAACTGGATCACAATAAACAAACGCCGTAAATTATACTAAAATCCTTAGTGATTTCTTGAAGATTATGAAATTTAATTAAATAGTATTCAACTGCCCAAGACCAAAACAATGTCAAACTGGCCGATGATTTCCTCTTCCGACATATTTAAACGTTCACAAGGTGTATTATGGCCACTCGATCTTTTCGAAGGTTTAATACCTCTTTTGATCTCTGGCAGGAGATCACTGAATAATTAATGAGCAATGGCCACCTTGCTTATAAGAGTGAATTGTCTTCAAGTAATTTGTGGATAACGTTGGCTACCGTGAGGATTTTGTAGAAAAGAAAAGGTAACAATGTATTCTTAAGAATCTGACCATCAAAAGCCAATGGTATCTCCCACCTTCTCTGCCCACAGTAATCAAATTCTTTAAGAAAAACCCTTGTGGCAGAAATGATCATGGGCCAAAATAAAAGACCAAAAAAAAAAGTACTTTTTTGACTTTGCGGTTAAGGTGCGCAAATCGATTTGTAATCAAAACCCTTAAGGCAACAATGATCAAGGGCTCATTGTGATTATGAAAATGTATATTTTGCTTAAAGTATTTTTTTTTGTAGTTTGTGGCTAAGATTAGTACTTTAAGGGATGGTCGGATTTGGGAAGTGACAATTTCTAAGCCAATCTTGTCGAATCTCTAATGTATCAGCCAAGTCCTAGCACATCTGGAAGTACCTTAACTCGCGACAACGGAAATTTCGACCCTCCCCCTCCTAAAACTCCCACAACAGTGCCCGGATCCATGCAATCCGGTCCTGAAAAATGATTTATCCAGAACATTTGTTCGTGATTCCTGCGCATCCCGATCTCTCCAGTCTAAGCGGGTCACATATTTTCTGGTCCCACCCCAACAGTTGCCGGATCCGGTCCGGACATGAAAAAGAACATCAGAGACATGTCCTCTGTTCAGTCATTAAATTTCACTGGCATCCGATCACCCGTTCCAAAGTTACGCATGACTCAATATTCCGTAATCCCCTTCCCTCCACGTCCCCCACGATGATCGAGTCGAGAAAACTATTATTCCTAAGTCAGGTAGGTCGGGTCCCTGACACGCCTGCCAAGTTTGGTCGTAAAAATCCCCAAAACCACCATCACCGGAATTCCGGGACCACCCCCCACCCCCAAAGTGTCCGAATACAGTCCGATTGTGTAAAAGATTAATCTAGAGCAGATACTTGTTCTTCCCAGCAAGTTCCACTCCAATCCCTCCAATTTAACCCTTTCACGAGATTTCCGGTCTCCATCCCCCAAATTCCGCCACAGCTGTCAAATCCTGTCCAGACATTAAACGGGACATCAGAGAAATGTCTTCTATTCAGTTTTTAAGTTTTCTCGAGTCCGATCATCCGTTCAATAGTTACGCACCACTCAATTTTCCAGATTCCCCCTCCCTCCACTCCCCCCACCCCATGTGTCTGGATCAGGAAACTGATTATTGTGTTGCGAGAGCAACACTTTGGTTTTGTCCTCGTTTTTTTTTTTTTTTTTTTTTTTTTTTCCTATGACTCCGATTTCATTTTATTCCTGGTAACTGGGAAGGGTCTAACCTGTGCGGTTTTTACGGAAAGTGTGGACCTTAGGCCGGATTGATGAATATGACATTACATTTTGGAAAGCTCCGTAGAACTCTTGCCTGGGGCCAATAAGGATGGTTTTTGCTTGTCATCGAGCCAGAGCCTACGGTTTGCGAAGTGAAGTGGAGTTGTATAGCCTATGTCGGAGAGGACCATCTCAAGTTGTGTAGCGAACCTTTCGTTTCATCAAACCATGTTTCTGCTTTCGAGTGGAAAGCTCCGTTCTAGCACGCTAGCAGGCAGGCACCAGTTTCAAATTGAAGATGGACTAAAATCTATAAGTGTTAAATATATGCGGCAGTTACCCGGCCCCACAGCCAACATATCTTCTTTGAGTGATAAATAGAAAAATCTACAGAGACAAAAAAGTGGCTTTTTCCCACGGGTCCGAAAGTGCTGCCATATATTGTTTCTGTCCATGTCTGCGACGATTCCAGCTGAGTTTATAATTTTTTTTTTTTGCACTTGGGTTTGCGGTAGAGTAACGGTATCAGATGTGCCCCTTAAACTTTAAAAGTTCTCTCGTTGCTAAAGAAACTAGAGCTTATCCTTTGCTCCTTTCTAAGTCGTGACGTTAGAAAGTTGGCCTACGGCAAAAAAGTTAACTTTTGAACTAAGACAGGTAGAATTTTTTTTTCGACGGCAATCGATAGCCATTGATGGGCTGATCACAGTATATGTCATCCATTTTTTGGTACAAAAATTCCTTCATGAGATACACCAGTTTGAAAATTTCAAAGGGGTTGACAACTTCAGTAGTAAGGTACACTGAAAACAAAAATAGGCGATACCTGTTATGAGACATGTAGGGGACTTTTAAGCAACAGTCGACTGTTGGCTCATAATCATCTTTGGTAATGAGGGGTTTGCCGCTTTTGCTAGTTGGTGTACCTGTTATTTGTTTCCGGTGTATTCGATGGTAAGAACAATTTGGTTCCCAATGGTAAGGTATGCAAGGGACTTGTAAGTAATAATCGGGTGTTATGCTACAATCATCTTCTGCGATGATGGGTTTGCAACTTTTGCTAGCTGGTGTACCCATTATTTGTTTTCGGTTAAGGGTTAATGTATATCACGGGAGAGGGACTTGTAAGTAGGAATCGGTTCACGAGTGGCTAGGAATTTTTGCAATTGGGTGCACATTGTATTCGATTTCTATAAATCTGACAGTAAGAAAGTTTGTCGATGGTCTATCAATGTAACCTAGGATTAACTGTTTACACAACGGATACAAACGAAAATGTAAAGCAATGAGGTAGTTTCATAATAATTAATAGTGTCATCTATGGTATTTTAATCCTGAAAAGTTACGGATAGCTTTCTAATGCCAACTAGATTATATAAGATATTGTTCCAGTTTTTCATCCGTCACTATGTCTACGATTGAAAAGGATAAAGTTCAACTGACTGCAAAGTTAATTTAGTCCCTTCTTCCTATATTATTTTGTTGTTGTTTTTACAACGCTGAAGAATACCTTTTGATCATATGATTAATTTTTTTTACAACATCCCGTTTAAAAAGCTTCGATAAGTTGACGAAGAAACAAACCAGTTTGAAAGTTTAAAGGGGTTGACAACTTCAGTAGTAACGTACGCACTGAAACCAAAAATAGGCGATATCAGTTGTGAGACATGTAGGGGACATGTATGCAACAGTCAACTGTCGGCTCATAATCATCTTCGGCAATGAGGGGTTTGCAGCTTTTGCTACTTGGTGCACCTGTTATCTGTTTCCGGTGCATTCGATAGTAAGAACAATTTGGTTCCCAATTGTAAGACATGCAAGGGGCTTCTAATTAATAAGCGGCTGTTATGCTACAATCATCTTCAGGGATGAGGAGTTTACAACTTCTGCTCGTTGGTGTACCCATTATTTTTATCCGGTGGTGAACTTGATGTCTATCGCGGGAGAGAGACTTGTAAGTAAGAATCGGTTCACGAGGGGCTAGAACTTTTGTAAATTGGTGCACACTGTATTCGATTTCTATAAACCTGACGGTAGAAAGTTTGTATCGATGGTCTATCGCTGTAACCTAGGATTAACTTTTTACGCAATGGGTACAAACGATAATGTAGAACAATGAGGTAGTTTCGTAATAGTTAATAGTGTCATCTACGGTATTTTAATCCTGAAAAGTTACGGATAGCTTTATAATACCAACAAGATTATATAAGATATGTAGAATTTTTTTTCACGACGGCAATCGATAGCCGCTGATGAGCTGATCAAAGTATATGTCATCCATTTTTTGGTACAAAAACTCCTTCATGAGATACGCCAGTTCGAAAGTTGCAAGGGGTTGACAACTTCAGTAGTAAGGTACACACTGAAACCAAAAATAGGCGATACCAGTTCTGAGACATGTAGGGGATTTGTACGCGACAGTCGACTGTTAGCTCATAATCATCTTCGGCAATGAGGGGTTTGCAGCTTTCGCTAGTTGGCGTACCTGTCATTTGATGGTAAGAACAATTTGGTTCCCAATTGTAAGACATGCAAGGGACTTGTAAGTAATAATCTGCTCTTACGCTACAAAAGTCTTCAGCGATGAGGGGTTTACAACTTTTGCTAGCCGGTGTACCCATGTTCTGTCGCTGTAACCTAGGATTTACTGTTTACGCAACGGGTACAAATGATAATGTTAAACAAGGTAGTTTCGTAATAATTAATAGTGTCATCTATGGTATTTTAATCCTGAAAAGTTACGGATAGCTTTATAATACCAACTAGATTATATAGGATATTGTTCCAAGTTTTCATCCGTCACGATGTCTACGATTGAAAAGGATAAAGTTCAACTGACGGCAAAGTCAATTTAGTCCCTTTTTCCGATATCCTTTTGTTGTGGTTAGGGCAATCGATAGCACTTGATGAGCTGATCTAAGTATATGTCATCCATTTTTTTTGAACAAAAATCCTTCATGAGATAAACCCGTTTGAAAGTTTCAAGGGGTTGACAACTTCAGGAGTAACGTAGACACTGAAACCAAAAAATAGGCGATACCAGCTGTCAGACATGTAAGGGACTTGTAAGCATCAGTCGACTGTAAGCAACAGTCGACTGTTAGCTCATAATCATCTTCGACAATGAGGAGTTGGCAGCTTTTGCTAGTTGGTATATCTGTTATTTGTTTCAGGTGTATTCGATGGTAAGAACAATTTTGCTCCCAATTGTAAGACATGCATGGGACTTGTAAGTAATAATCGGCTTTTATGCTATAATCATTTTCAGCGATGAGGTGATGTCAATCACAGGAGAAGGACTTATAAGTAAGAATCGATTCACGAGGGGCTAGAAATTTTTGAAAATTGGTGTACATTGTATTTGATTTCTGTAAATATGATGGTAAGAAAGTTTGTATCGATGGTCTATCACTATGACCTAGGATTAACTGTTTACGCAACGCGTACAAACGATACGGTAATGTAAAACAATAAGGTAGTTTTGTAATAATTCATAGTGTTATCTATGGTATTTTAATCCTGAAACGTTACGGATAGCTTTATAATACCAACTAGATTATATAAGATATTGTTCCAAGTTTTCATCCGTCACGATGTCTACGATTGAAAAGGATAAAGTTCAACTGACCGCCGAGTCAATTTATTCCCTTCTTCCGATATTGTTTTGTTGGTCATAATCATCTTCGGCAAAGAGGGGTTTGCAGCTTTAGCTAGTTGGCGTACCTGTCATTTGGTGGTAAGAACAATTTGGTTCCCAATTGTAAGAGATGCAAGGGACTTGTAAGTAATAATCGGCTGTTATGCTACAAACATCTTCTGCGATGATGGGTTTGCAACTTTTGCTAGCTGGTGTACCCATTATTTGTTTTCGGTTAACTTAATGTATATCACGGGAGAGGGACTTGTAAGTAGGAATCGGTTCACGATAGGGGCTAGGAATTTTTGCAAATGGGTGCACATTGTATTCGATTTCTATAAATCTGACGGTAAGAAAGTTTGTGTCGATGGTCTATCAATGCAGCCTAGGATTAACTGTTTACACAACGGATACAAACGAAAATGTAAAGCAATGAGGTAGTTTCATAATAATTAATAGTGCCATCTATGGTATTTTAATCCTGAAAAGTTACGGATAGCTTTCTAATACCAACTAGATTATATAAGATTTTGTTCCAAGTTTTCATCCGTCACGATGTCTACGATTGAAAAGGATAAAGTTCAACTGACTGCAAAGTTAATTTAGTCCCTTCTTCCTATATTATTTTGTTGTTGTTTTTACAACGCTGAAGACTACATTTTTACTATATGATTAATTTTTTTAGAACATCCCGTTTAAAAAGCTTATGCTATAATCATCTTCAGCGATGAGGGGTTTGCAACTTTTGCTAGCTGGTGTATCCATTATTTGTCTTCCGCTAGTAAACTGAACCACCAGTGGTCTTCGCTTTTCGTGTAATCTGTAGTTATGTTTGTGCTGTGTTTAGTGTAAAGTTTTCCTACGTGCATTGTCTTTTGTTGTTTTTTTTTCTTCTCCTTTTTTTTTTGTACTCCGTCACTAGGGCCACACACCCTCCATTATTTTTGACGGGTAATAAACAGATTGATTGATTGATTGATTGTTTCCGGTGAATCTGATGTCAATCACGGGAGAGGGACTTGTAAGTAAGAATCGGTTCACGAGGGGCTGGAAATTTTTGAAAATTGGTGCACATTGTATTCGATTTCTGTAAATATGACGGTTAGAAAGTTTGTATCGATGGTCTATCGATATAACGTAGGATTAACTGTTAACGCAACGGGTACAAACGATACGGTAATGTAAAACAATAAGGTAGTTTTGTACTAATTAATAGTGTCATCTATGGTATTTTAATCCTGAAAAGTTACGGATAGCTTTACAATATCAACTAGATTATATAAGATATTGTTCCAAGTTTTCATCCGTCACGATATCTACGATTGAAAAGGTTAAAGTTCAACTGACCGCAAAGTCAATTTGGTCCCTTCTTCCAATATTGTTTTGTTGTTGGTTTTACAACGCTAAAGAACAGCTTTTGATCATGTGATTATTCTTTTTAGAACATACCATTTTAAAAGCTTCGATAAGTTGATAATTTCAGCACTTTACCGATAGCGAAGAAACAAAACCAAAGTGTTGCTCTCGCAAAACTTTATTCGGCGAAGCCGGACAAAGGTTGCCGCAACACTTCACGTTGCCCGGGCAACGTAGGTCTAGTTTCCAAGTTAGTTTTGTCGGGTCCCTGATAGGACTGCCAAGTTTCATCGTCCTAGCACATCTGGAAGTACCCTAAGTCGCGATCGTGGGACAGACCGACAGATCTACAGACGTAACCGCGATTGGTAAATGGCACTTGAGCCAGAGGCTGCAAATGCCATAAAAATTAAGCAAAAATTTCCTAGAAAACCCACTTGTGTTTCAGAAGATAGATGCACTCCCATGAATCCTCGACTAGAACTTTCACGTCAATCCCAAGTGGAAAATGGGCTCGTGAAGCCTTGTCAACTTGTTCGTATCTTAGCTCATCACCTAAGAACAAAAAAGAAAACAGTGGCAGACTGCTGGGACTCGTTGGTTTCGCTTCGCAACTTAATTTGAATTTTCCGCGTGTCAAACAATGTGCCGTGTCATCTAGGTTTTGGGCAACAAAGATTTTAGAATGCGCGAAAAAAAACGACATTTTCGTTTTTTTATTAATCAGCTAATTATCCCTCTAATATGTTAAATGAGGGATCAATTTCAATTTCGGATATTTCAGTTACAATTCCGGCAACTATCTTCAACGACTAAAAATTAACGGACATATTCCAAAAATAAAACAAGACAAGTGCAATACGGACTCGAAGAACATGTCCGAGGTTAAAAACTTATGTGTATATGTACAATATGTCCAGGAGCTTCATGATAATTTATCTGCACAAGCATATCAACAGCTTAATACATATCACGGGCTCATCCTTTTGTCCTGTTGCCTTGCTTTATTTGTAAAAATGAAATGAAATCAACATCCGAGTCCCGTAACTGTCAACATGCCAAAGGCTCTAAACGGCCAGTTCAGGAACTCAAAAAGAATTAAAACCTTTAAAGAAGACAAATTTCATCTCTTACGAAAATCACTTGCGAGTTGTCACAACCCTATCCTCGTCAGATGCGACAACAGTTCCATATATAAACAGAACAAGAAAACAAAATAAATAACAGTAACTGCCAAGAATCGAAAGATATTTTTTCATTTTTCTGGACTGATTTTCTGGTTGATTTTTGTTGTCTATTTGTTTTCCTTCTACTTCTAACACCACTATCCTCACATTGTTCTTGTACCCATGGGTTACAAATTAATTATTATTATTTTTATTGTTAATTATGTGATTTGTTTTGATTTTTAGTACTTGTCAATTATTAACCCGAGAAAGCGAAGAAGTTTTCACTCGGAAATAAGCCAGTTCGTAACAACCATCACTCATTTTCATTCGACTATTTACAAACTTTTTCATACGACTGGCACGTGCGATAGAGTTTGCAGACTACTCCGCTAATCAGTCCAACCATTCTTATTTCCGCGATTGTGCGTCTCATGACGAATCATATTATCCTTTTTGCTTGCCATGTTTTGCTATTTTTCAGACATGTCAGACTGAAAAGACCGGTTGTGCAAATTTTGCTGCTTTCGTTATAAAAGCCAAGGCGCATGAAGAGAGGCTCAGAATAGCTGAAACCATGCGTAACGTGTTGAAAGCAGAGCTGAGTTTTACGCAGTCAAATATCTCAAAATGCTGGAGCAGAAACAATTCTTAGGAGTTAGGACCCACCTCGAACCAGCAGTTTATCTTTAAAGATGAGATAAGTGATATGATAGTCATGAGATAGTGAGATAAGATAAGTTAAATTGCGACTACGGGTTTGAAAACAAAAAAGAAGAAGAACTATTTCCTCTATAAAAATAAGGTTTTATTTCAGGTTCGAGCAGCTTTCGCTTTCCCTCCCCCTCCCCCAAGTACGGCCGTCAATCGCAGTCGACAGTTCACCTGCAGCGAGCTCTTTTCAATCATGCCCCAATTCGAGGAATCGAAATACGACATTCCGTATAGTCTATATGGGCTCTCGCAAAATTTAGTAAATTTCGGCGTGGCCCAGTCTCTGTCCAATCAGGATTCTGCCAACCTACCCCACTAGAAAGTGACACCAACGACGTCAGGTATGACGTCACTGTAGGCATTTTCTGAGCGTACGGAAGCGTTGGAGTCCTCCTTGAGGAGAACCTGTCATTCCTCCATCACATCCAAGCAGTAGAGCTGAAGCTATCCCGAAATCTCGGAATAATAAAAAAACTGAAGAACACCTTGCCGCAGAAAACACTGGTCCTCCTGTACAATGCTCTTATAAAACCCCATATACAGTTTTGTGCAATGATCTGGCAATCGACCTTCAAATCTCACCTGCGAAAACTGAGCTCGATTCACAAACGATGTCTGATAATAGTTGGAAAAAATGAAGAGTACTTGTCACTGGAGTCGCTGCATCAACTGTCATGCTTGACCTTTGTTTTTAAGTTTTTAGCTGGTGAGCTGCCATCTTCATTCAAAACATTGTGTCGACCTATTTCAGACCAGCATAATCGGACCCGATCATCATCAAACCTGCAAATACCCTTCACCCGACTGAACGATCAGATTTTGCCCCAAACATAACATGCGCAAAAATATGGAACCGGATCCCAGATGAGCTGAGAGGCAGGAGCTCTCTTGCGTCATTTAAAAAAAAAGTAAAAAATCATTTATTAGCATTACAGTAGAATAATTAAATAAGGTCTGATAAAATAAAATAAAAAAATTATGCTTAAGAATAAAATAATAATAACATTTTTTTTTTTTTTTTATGATGGGGTGGCTTCCCCGGGGGCAAGGTGCAGGAAGGTAATTGGTTAGTTTTTTTTGTTTTGTTTTTTGAGAGGCAAGGTTGTGTCTGAGAGCAGGAGCAGTGACCACGCTGCGTATTATGTTTAAAATGTAATGATTGTGGTTCTCGGCGTCCAGAAATGGACTGAGTGTTTTGTTTATGTATGATTTATTTTGTATTGTTAATAAACCCATTGAACTTGAAAAAAAAACTTGGTCTTTGCTAGGCTAAGCTACTACGAGTCTACAAAACAAACAGGAAATCACCACTTGGGTCATCGATCCTTTAAAGGACATGTCTTACCCTGGTCTTACCTATAATACTAACGCAACCTACTTCCATAACCATACCATATATTTCTATACCCGGAGACCTGAAAGGAGACTGAAATATTTAGTGTGGTTTTATTCATGTATTGACTCGTGGATTTATCTATTGACTGCGCTAGCTAACGGTATTTTGGCAAAAACAAAGTATTCATTCATTCATTCAATTCATTCTTGGGTACACTGTAGAAAGTTTCTCCGAGTAAGGATTAAACTTAACTGCAGTATTTGGTACTTGGATTAACCTTATCTCTACTGACATAGACTAATCCGAATTAGAGATAAGATTATCTTCTTAGAGACTAGATTAATCCCAGTAGCAAATACTGCAAGATTTTTTTTGTACAGTGGAGTCGCAATACGCCTCCCCTCTGAAACAAAACACAAACGAAGGAGACTCCTGCTCTTACCAAAAAGCCTCTTCAGCTCCTCTCTTGAGATATTCCTCGGGGGTCCAGCAAACTTCGACGGGTCGTAATGCATCACTGCTACCAAGTACCGTCCATCTTTCTTCAACAGACTTTTGATAAGAACCGAATATCTGTCTTGATCTTCTGGATAAACTGCGACTAATGAACCTCTGTCCCAAATAGCGTCAAAGGTTCCTATTTGTTCAGTCGAAATGCTGAAGAGGTCCGCTTGGAATATTTTAAGACGTCCGTCAGTGGTCTATAGAAAAAAAAGAGCTGAAAGCTCATATGGTACTTGTAAGAACAGTTAGCATGTTTGTCAGATACAGTTTGCAGTTGTCAAGGCTACATCTCTCTCCCGATATTCATTTCATCAGAAAATCGGCTTGATCTACTAAATCTGAAATAGTTAGTCCACTCACTGATAACTGTTTCTCCCACAACTACGATCGGATCGGGGAGGGACTATTTCTAAGCCAATCTAACAGAGTCCCTAACATGCCTGCCAAGTTTCATGGTCATAGCACAAACTGCCAAGTTTCATGGTCATAGCACATTTGGAAGTACCCCAGCTTGTGATGACCAGAATCGGTCGGGTATCGAATCTGGTCCGGATTTGAAACTGAATATCAGAAACACTTGTTCTTGACACAAGTCAAGTTTCACGCATGTCCGATTACCCTCTCCAAAGTTAAGCATGTTAATAGTTTCCGGATTTCCAAACCCTCCACTCCCCCCACCATAATCAGATCTGGAAAGTGATTATTTCCAAGTTAATCTGGTCAGTTCCCTGATACGCCTGCTAAGTTTCATTGTCCTAGCTTATGTGGAAGTGTTTCACGAGATTTGTTTAGTTTAAGTTTAGTTAACATCAGAGCAAAATAACTCTAGTTATTTTTATCTGGTTAGCATTTAGCATTCGTTTTCACCACTTAGTCTTACTTTAATCTCTAAACCGTATCTGTTCCCGCATTCGCTTATAAATACATCAAGTCGTAGCGCCGTGGTAGAGCGTCGGACCTACGCCACAGAGGTCCGCGGATCGATGCCGCATTTGGGCAGCACTCTTTTTTGCTTCCTTTCGCTCACCTTTTGCTACCGTTGTTCCTAGCTTCCGGACTCCCGCATCCGGTCAAGGTCGGATTGGAAGTGATTATTTGTAAGTTAATCTGGTCGGGTCCTTGATATGCCTGCGAAGTTTCATCGTCCTAGCTTGTGTGGAAGTCCTTAATCTATATCAACCCCTACTAAGGTTCAACAACATATTATGCCAACCCCTTCGACCTTCGATTGCTCTAGCTCTCTCCAAACGAATTTAAGCAAAAATGACGCGCAGAGCTATACTAGTGTGAAGAAAGGGGTGGGAGTTTGACAAAAACTATAAAAAGCGTTTCAAGAGAATTCGGGTGTCCCCCACCCCCCCAGTTATCGGATCCAATCCGAATTTGACAATGAACATCCAAGACACTTGTTCTTGTACCTGTCAAGTTTAATGCACGCCCAATTATTCGTTCCAAAGTTATGAATGTTACTAATTTCCGGATTCACCATCTTGACACTCCCCCCCTGATGGTCGGATCGGGAAAGTGATTTTTTCCAAGTTAGTCCGGTTGGGCCCCTGATATGCGTGCCAAGTTTTATCGTCCAAGGTCATGTGGAAGTGCCCAAACTAGCAAAATGCGGACAGACCGACAGACAGACAGACATTACGATCGCTATATGGCACATACAAAAATGACCAACAATAACGAGACGAATAAAGGCAGGCTAGCAAAGGGACGATTTCTGGGCGTATGGGCGTCTGGGCGAAAAGCTGCCTGCCTACATACCTGAAAAGAGATTTGGCACTCTTGAAAGCCATTCATGTAACCGAAGGGGCCCCTCTTGCCTATCCTTCTTTACACATTAGTTGCGTTTTTGCAAATACCATGGTATCTGTTACCACGGTAACTGGATCTGCAATTAATCGTTTATACACGGTTGCTCTGCAAAAACGACAATTGATGAAATTGCGATTTCCCGGTTATCCCAAAAGAAAAACTGATATATAGTCACATCACTAAGTGCCAAACTTCTTTCCCACCAATTTCTACAAAAATTGATGAAGACTTGTTCAGATACCACTGTCGGACCGTGGTATCTGAATATCAGATACCACGATAACTGCAAAAACGCCTTTTGACCGTGGTATCAGATGCCACGATAACTCCAAAAACGACTTTAGACCGTGATATCAGATACCATGGTATCTGCAAACGCGCATCTATTATCCCTAGCTCCCTTATGGAATGATAAGCTTCTTAAAGTTTAACTGGAAAACCACCTTATTTTGTATCATTTAATTGAATACGCTGCACTATTTGGATTATGTAAAGGGATTCTTTTATTTTTCACTATTTGCTTCATTAAGACGTTCAGAATATCTACGTCCTCACAACACAAAATTCTACGATTACGCGGAAAATTTGAATCTCAACATAAACGAGGGGTTTTCAGTGGCCAGCGGCGAACTAGGTGATCCCTGCTCACTGTACGTACATTTGTTTCTCGTAAATCTTTTGCGTCAGCCATACAACAAAGGAACAAGCGAATGGAGGTACCACAGACCCGACAGAAAAAGTTCCACTATATGAAAATCGATTATTCGTGAATATTGGAGCAATGGAGTAACGAATTTTCATCCGGTTTTCACGCCCTGTTTAAGGGAATGAGTGATGTGTAACTAGATTGTCCTTTCTCAGCCATTTTCAGTTAAACTTTAAACCCCCCGTCTTTCGCCATTTGTTTTGAAGTTACGGTAGTGCCGAATTGTGCAGGTCATGCAACGCAAACTTCGCCAAAAGTTTCAAAGTTCGCAAAATCTTTAACACATGCGGACATGAGAAGCTTCAAACTGTTGTTTCTCATTTTGGAAGAAATGGCCGACCATCAGGTCCACCTTCTGTTCTGGCCTTTTTTTGTTCTGCTCGGTTTTCCCTATTTTTAACCACGGCACTCTGTTTTCAAATATTTTGCGTCTTGCTGCGTTAAAGAGCGGGAAGGATGGATAGGGTCGACAAGCGCTAGAAAGCGTTAATTTTACATAGAAACAAATGGTATTTTCACAAAATGATATTTATGAGCCATTTCATCCTGAAATCATCACTTCTAGCAAGAACAAATAAACCAATAAATAGGCCTCCGTTTTGCTACGGATACCCCGACAAAACTGACCTAGAGGTAGCTTTGAGTTACTGCCCGTCTACTTCCATCTTCGCCGTTTCACAGATCAGAAGAATGAGTGCTCAAAAACACGCCAGTGATCCTCAGGAAGAAGGAGTAAGCGTCTCCTAACGACTCAAACCCAACGACTTCAATCCTTTGTCAACCAATCAAGGCGATATTTGGGAGAGATGTGACACCACTTCTGCCTTTCTTCCGCTAGGTACCCGGAGAGGCCGGAGATTTTGCATCGGCAAGGAGAGATAGTCATCAAGAGTACTGGCTTTTACTTTGGAAATTTCTTCTTCGGGGCTTATATAGCTGTTTGTAGAGGTAACGAATTGCGATGTTCCGTAGCTCCTACCCTCCGCTCGTTTGCACTGGACAGGGTACAGGGATTTATTCGACTCCGCATGGTCGTATTGCAGAGATAGGGAGACGGAGGTTCTGGTGCTTATTTGTTCTTGGTTCTAATAAGAGTCGTGCTTGAAGTAGTCGGCCTAATAAAGACCCTGCTTATCGCAGATCAAGCCAATGTAGATACATCTTATGGCGCTCCGACTGCTTTTGATTTTTACCGAAGTTCAGGCAGTGTCGGCTTTTAAGTCTATCGATAAACTAGACTAAATAAGTATATGTAAACTGCTGAAGACTTACCTGGAATACGGTCTGGTTATTTTCCGTTAGCTTCTGGAACTCCAGACCTTGTTCACTAAAGAAATCAATGATTGGTTTTTCCACTCCTTCAATCCCAACAACTGTATGACCCTGGTCGTACAGCCTGAAAAAAGATGAGTGAAATATGGATAGTCTAAGCGGCCTAAGCTTATTCTACACCAAGCTATAATCTTAACATATCCTATTTAAATTGTATTTTTTTTTTTCAAACAACGTCAGAACTGCAGAATTAAAGTCTTGAGACCTACGTGAGCGAACAAGAACTTTGATGCACATTTTGGCTAGAGAGCAGCATCCCTATTCTACAAGCTACCATAAAGGACACCTCGCACTACCGTATTTCTACTCAGATATTCTGAAACATTTAACCTTTTTACTATTGAGCTATACTTACAGAAAATTACACACGGCTTCGGCTTTTAGCCTCGTTCCATGTCCCTTGCTTTCGAGGACAAACTTGGCAAGATTTGCAGAACCGGTCTCCGGACAAATAGGCTTCTTGAAATAATGCACGGCCGCATGACACGTCACGTAAGGAGAACGAACATAAAAGGCGTGATAATCTGTGTTATTGCTAACAGAGAAAATAGGATACACTTACGAAGTAAAGAATCTCTGGAACGAGAATGGATGGAAATAGCCTACTATTGAGGTAGAATGCATTATTATCACAAGTACGACGTGTCCTTTGCGGCACAAAATGACGATCTTTCATCATGAAAGAAATCGATGCACACTTATACCTATTTTCTTACAGAAGGTCTCAACCGTCATTTTTGTAAACATAGTATAATTTGTCTGTTGTCCAATCCAGTGCGACCATTTTCCAACAACCTGCATACGCGACAGCAGCAGAGACAGCTTACGTTCGATAAAGACCAAGACGCAGATTTTCCAGGCAAATGAAAAGCCAATCACTGCCTTCCGGCCAGGTGCCATATACCGATCACTTTTCCGTCGGTCGGTCGGTCTGTCGGTCGGTCGGTCCGGTGATCGCGAGTTAGGGTACTTCCAGATGTGCTACAGGAAGATGAAACTTGGCAGGCATATCAGGGACCCAACCAAACTGACTTGGAAATAGTCACTTCCCCAATTCAACCATCGTGGGGGATGTTGAGGGAGGGGGAATCCGGAATATTGAGGCATGCATAACTTCTGAACGGGTGATCGGATCTAAATGAAACTTGATATGTGGAAAGAACACATGCCTCACATGTCCCATTTTACCTCCGAACGGATCAGACAACTGTCGGGGGAGTTTGAGGGGGGTACCGGAAATATCGTGACACGCTTAGATGCGAGGGATCGGGATGAAAATTGGTGGGAAGAACAAGCACATCGTTGACATAACTGGATTGGATCCGGTCACTGTGGGGGGGGGGTGGAGGCTGGATCCCGGAATTCCGGTTATAACGGGTTAAGGTACTTCCAGATGTGCTAGGAATGTTGAAACTTGGCAGTCATATCAGGGACCCGGCTAAACTGACTTGGAAATAGTGAATTGCCGATTCGACCATCGTGGAGGAGTGAAAGGAGGGGGAATCCGGAATACTGAGGATAGCGTAACTTTCAAACGGATGACCGGATCTGAATGAAACTTGATATGTAGAAAGAACACATGCCTCACATGTCCCATTTTACGTCCGGACCGGATCCGACAACTGTGGAGGGAGTATGAGGGAGGGTACCGGAAATATCGTGACACGCTTAGAGTGGAGGGATCAGGATGAAACTTTCTCGGAAGAGCAAGCATATATCCTTGATAGATCGTTGACATAACCAGATCGGATCCGGCAATGTGGGGGGGGGGGGGTGGATTCTGGATCACGGATTTCCGGTTATCACGGGTTAAGGTACTTCCAGATGTGCCAGGACGATAGAACTTGGCAGACTTATCAGGGACCCTACCAGATTGACTTGAGAGGGAGGGGAAATCCGAGATCTTGAGGCAACCATGACTTTCAAACGGGACTCGGACACAAACGAAACTTGACAGTTGGAAAGAGCTCGTGTCACAGATATAACATTTTGTGTCTGGACCGGATCCGATAACTCTGGAAGGGGGGAGGAGGATTTGAGGGGGATCAGAAATCTCGGAACAGGCTTAGAGTGGAGGGACCGGGGTGAAGCTTAGTGGTAAGAACAAGGACAAGTTGTAAATACATTTTTCACAGAAATGGACCGGATTGGTGCACTGTGGTGGTTTTGGAAGGGGTTTTTCGGAAATTCAGTGATCGCGATTTAAGATACCTAGAAATGCACTTGGACGGTGAAATTTCGGCTGGTGTACCCGATGAAAAATTTATCTCAACTATGAAGTAGTACGAAAAAGTAGCATGCAGTTCTAACGATGCTACTACATGCTTCTACTTGAAGGCTACCGTGTTACTGCATACTACTATATGCTACTATTAGCAAGACTGGATGCCTGAATACTACTAGATAAGACTGGACCAGTCTGAGGCACATTAAATTATAGTATTCTTTGCTATTACATAGTATTACATGCAACGTTATCGTACTACTACCATACTACTACGCAGGCTACAAATTTTTCATCAGGTATTGGAGACCCGATCAGATTGCCTTGGAAGCAGTCAGTTCCTCGATCAGACTATCTTCGGGGGAGTGATGGGAATTGGAACCCGGAATAACAGAATTTCCTGCATAACTTTTGAACGGTTGGTCGGATCTGAAGGAACTTGACAGTTGACTAAAGGACGTGTTTCTGATCTTAGGAATATGTTCATAACCCTCCAACTTCCCATGAGCACCTGTACCTCAAGTATATGAATTTTAGCTCCCTTGAAGTGCGTGTCTTAACTGCAAAGAGAAAAATACTTTTGACCAAAAGATCCATTTTCCTGGTTCCCAAGGGCCCGTGATAACTTTTGCCAAGAGGCTTTTGCTTACAAATGATTTTCCAACATATTTAAAGCACCAATGTTAGCAAATCTGAAAACACATTTTTAAGAAACTAAACATTTTTAGGATCCCCAAGGCCCCATGATCATCTGTGCCCTAAGTATTTTGATTCCAGTTTCAGTTCGAACCCCTTAAAGTGAGCATCTCCGCTGCAAAATGCAAAAAAAAGTAATACTTTCGAGCGAATGATATGCTTTCGTGAGCCAAAGGCCCATGATCATTTGTGTACCAGTGCATTGGCTTACAAACCGGATTCCTAGCCCCCTTAAACTGCGCATTGTGACCGCAAATTGCATGGCATATTTTTACTAAACCATACATTTTAATGAATCCTAAAGGTCCATAACCGTCTGTTCCTCAACACAGCAAGCATCTTAGCTGTTACTATTACCTACTGCGTATGCTTACACGTGCCATATGAGCTTACAGCTCTTGTTGGGTAAAGTTCTCACGTCTAGAAGTTCCGAGCAGTAGCAGATTCCCCTTTTGAGAGGCGCCCTCCTGATGTAAATTTGTAAGCTATGGCAAGTATGGAAAAACTACAAGTGAAAATTTGAGGAAAAACTGTTTATAAGCAAAAGCAAGAACATAGATAGCCTAGAAAATAAGTAGGAAAACAAATTATTAAATCCAGTAGATACGCTAAGAACAGCAAAAACACTCACCACTTCATATCAACGCTTTTTCCACACAAGGGAACAAAGAACCTCAAGCCACTTCTTCCATTTGTAAGCTCACTGATATGCTTCACCAGATAGGGGTTAACAACATCTTTGTGCCACGATGTTTTGTTTGTTTCCCACTTGTCATCCCAAAATTCCAGTCTATTTTCCATACTGACAGCTGATATTCAGCAGAAACTGATGTGTAGATACGTCTAAGAAAATTAAAGTAAAACAACAAATTCTAACTTCCATTTTAGTTCTCTGACGTAGCCTACTTGTTTCTTTGAAAATCCAATTCTGAAAATCTTACAGTTCTAGGCCATAACGTATTTCGAGGGACAACAAATGACCATAACTAATAGTCTGAGCAGAGCATAGTTAATGAAGCCCAAGCTGACTGCGAACAGGGGGGGGGGGTAGGGGGTTGCCCCCACCTCCCCAAACATACAAAAATAATAATTTGTGAAGGCTTTTCCCTCCGATCATACTTTTCTGTCCGACCCGCAGGCACCCCCCCCCCCCGAAATAAATTCTTGGATATACGGGCCTGGATCAGCTCATCTTTATTGGAGTGATATTTCAATCCTTCTTGGCAAGGGTCCTCTTCACATTCAAGATATCTAAGCTGGGAATTGAACTTGTGAAAAAACAACTAAAGATTCTAGCTTAAGTAACCCTATCTGATTTTAGTGAATTTTTCATAAATTAAGCGTAGTTCGTTGTCAAACGATTTTTTTTTTTAGAAACAACCTTTACTCAACACAGCTGCACGGCCAATATAACTGACATGTATGCACTTAGTATACATCGGAATGAAGGAATGAAGGATTTGCGACACACTGCCCAATGGCGTAAGTGCAGCAGAAAAGGACAAAGAAATATAAAACAAATATTTTCCATGAAGGTTCACTGACTTCGAATCACACTGATGGGATCGTGGCAGGTAAGTTTCCAATCGGAGAACAACAAGTGCGCAAGCGCTCAGACGTGGAGTTTAAAAGTAAAATGTTTATCACATAACCAAGACATTTCTCTTCCCCAATAACCAAACAAGTATCGAAATAACATTGTAATCACCCCCCCCCCTTTAAAAGCTTTAAATGTAAACTAACCGCCAGCATAAATCCAAAGAAATGTTGAAGATCTTACACGAATAACAGTTGTTCGAACTTCGAACACTGAATGGTCTGCCCGTCTTAGGGTCTGGCTGCCAGTCCCACCCTTTAAACCTATTTCCATTAGCAAGGTAAAAACAAGTTCAATAAAGCAATTCGTAGCAGACTAATGCCCCCTTTGTCAAAATTCATTAAAAACGGCATTTCATCGATCGTATGACAAAACAGTCCAGTTTCCAACTGTTCATTAAAGATTCAAGTACGTCGCGTCGTCTCATTTGTTGGTGTTACGCCAAATCCTCATCCATAGATATATCTCCCCAAATATACAAGAGTTGGACTTGAGACCTGTCATGGTCGAACTTAACTCATGGGAAATCTTGGCCCAGTTGCCCATGAACAGGGGGGGGGGGTATTTCAACTCCCCCCCGTTCGTATGATCCAAAAGCACAAAGGAATGTCATCGCCTTATCTCCAGTTATTGTCAAATTAAAAACATAAAAAAAATGGGCAATCTGGGCTCAACTGCCCCTGAACCAAGTGGGGGTGGGGTTTGGGACCCCCAAAAAGTAAAAAGAAACCCCAATGCTCACAGTCCTACCAAGTTTCAACTTGATACCTGTTGATTCCTAGCAACGGTAACGAACTTTACTCCAGGGAAATCTGGGCCAAGTTGCCCATGAACGGGGTGGGAGGGGGAGGTGCAACTTTGAAATCAATTTCCCAGCCCTAGGATCTACTCGTCCAAGGACTTTCATCGTCCTATGTCTAGTACTGGTCAAGTTATGAACTTTATTCACTGGGCAATCTGGGCCCATTTGCCCCTGAACCGGGTTGGGGAGGGGGGGGGGACCCCCAAAGGCACAACTAGACCCCAATACCCACAAGTGTACCAAGTTTGAACTTGATACTTGCACTGGTCCACGAGTTATTAGCTCCACAAAATACGGTGAAAACCGAAAGCTGCTACAGCGCTCGCAATAGTGGATTCTTCCAAGAAGGAGAGGGTTTCAAACGTCAACAATGGGTCGGAAACTAACAAACGGCGGACCAGGTAGCGGTTCCGCGTGCGCCGTGGTAGGTAGTGAAGAAATCTCAGATATCTGAAGCATGTCGAGCGTATGCGTCGAAGGTCCTTTTTTTTAGTATAGAATGTAATCCAGCAAGGAAGTTAACATACGGTGCGTAAAAGGCAGTATATAACTTCCCAAGCCCAGGTCTGCTATACCTCGAACGGTTCTGCACAATTTTACAGTAACCAAATCTAATTCCTTTAGCAGCTGATTTGACTGCTCCCTCGCAAATCTTTCGCAAAGTTTGCTCAACTGTTACCCCAAGCAATCGCATTTTTTCCTCGGTTACGAGAACATTGTCTCCAACATTCAGAGAGGGTTTCCAAAGAGTAGCAGGAGCGCTGAAACAAACGTACTGACATTTACTAGCGTTGACTGATAGGCCAATATCGCCAAGGAATTGAGGCTAGTAACGTTTATTTCAAGGCCCTTCCTGGTTCGGCTGATAAGGAGACGTCGTCGGCATAGGCCAGGTAGCTAACATCGATGCCACGGAAGTTAAAAGTTGGCGTAAGCTTTCTTAGGGCATTGAGCAATCGCACATTTAAAAATCTGTCCGATAGGACCCTGCCTTTTGGAATTCCCTCTTTCACTAGGGTACGTTTTTTTTCTCTGAATTCTCAGTTCTTCGTTCTCGCTTCTGAATTCTCGTACAAATTACTATTTTTGCTCCCCATTCTCGCTTTTGATAAAAACACTAATTTGGCAGCTCGTCCGCAACCCGATATACATGTTAATGCATGTTGAACACCCGCACTCTGTTGACCAATCAGGGAGGAGGAACGCGAGAGGAGAATCGAGAATTCACCATCAGAGCAACTTCTCGATTGTGCAGATTCGCGAGTCTTTCCCCGTTCTCGATTCTGACAAAAACGCGAGAAAACGAGAATTCGCTATTACTCCAAAAACGCGAAATAGGAGAATCGGGAGGAGGATCGCGAGGAGAAATTCGGATCAAAAACGCAACTACTGTCATGGGGTCACTCAGCCTGTCTTGCCATTTGACTACTAGCTTGCATTTGGAGTACCACGATCTTAAGGCTAATATGATCGACCTATTAACGCCGTTTTCCATCAGAGACAGTAGAGCCTGGACGTGGTTAACGTTGTCAAAAGCTCCAGCAATCTGTCTCCTTTCTACTGCGACTTTCGTTTTCTTCTGTTGGGATAAAAGGAGACTTATTTTAAAGTCTTTGATTCGTGTGGGCCGAAAAGGTGGGAGACACCATCATTTGTCGATGGGTCGGATTTTCACGAACACTCTGTTATGGTACCTTTGTTTTCTTCAAAATCCTCACCGTAGCCAACGTTATCCACAGATTAGACTTGAACACAAGTTACTCTTGAAAGCAAGGTCGCCATTGCTAATTAACTATTCATTGATCTCCCGGCGGAGGTCAAAAGAGTTACTAAAACCTTCGAGAAGATCGAGTGGCGTGTAAGAGGATAAAAAAAACTAAGTATATCACCATGTGGACGTTTAGATATGTCGGAAGATGAAATCATCGGCCAGTTTGACATTTTTTGGTCACGGAAGCTGAATATTAGCTCAATTTCAGAAACTTCAAGAAATTACTATAAAGAATTTAGTACAATTTACGGCGTTTGTTTATTGTGATCTACTTTACATTCTTCCTTCTTTGGAATTAATAAGAAAAAACAGAAAACAAAATACTGAAGAAATCGATAATGCAAATAATTAGTTTGAATTTTCTACACATTTTCTATATGACTGCTAAAATGAAAACATTTTGTTAGATCCATAGTCAAACTATGATCCCAGCCCAGTGGCGAAACTAGCCTATCTTCGGGGGAGGGGGGGGGGGGGGCAAGACCAGATTTTACCGACAAGATCTAACAATTTACCGACAAAAGGCCGGCGCCGTTTCCCCACTAACGCATCTTACAACCGATGTAATAATAAATTGTAACATAGCAAATAAGATGTTTATCTAATGAAAGTTAATGAATTTGCCATTCGCTTCCTGGCACCAATTGTTATCAAATGGAACCAGGAACATACTATGCAGTCAATTGTCTTGCAAACCCGAAAAAGTGACAGACATTGCAACAGACTACTTCACTGCTTGAAGATTTACGCTTGTAAACGAAGCGGCTTTTTGGGGTTCCAAAAGGTTAGCACTTACGAGTTCGTAAAGTGTGTCTGTCCGTCTGTTACGATGATAACTCTCAAAGGGGTTGGAATATTTTGTTGAAATTTGGTATGAGGATGCATCGAATCAAAGTACGGGCAATCCAGTTTCACGAATGGCAGATGGGAGCAGATGTCCTAAATTTGCTGTTTCTGTGTCCGAACGAATGTGACAACTGTAAGTGAAATGTAGGCGGCACAGTAACTTCGTGATACTCTTCAAAAACCAAACGGATTCATGGCCCCCAGAAAGTACTCGGATTCGACTCAAACTTGCCCGAGATGTTCAATTTATCCGCGGCCGACAACAGCGTTGCAAGGAGGTCTCGGAAATATTGTAATACCAGTAGGGGCCGAACGGATAAAGTGATTGGGATAAAACTTGAAAGGTAAAAAATTCAAGGGACCTAGACATGTCGTTCAAGGCCCAAACCGGATCTGACTTTATTTTTTAGACCAGCAATTCTTTTTTGGCGCAGAAATTCCATCTGGTTCTGCCTGCTAAAATTATTGATAAGAGAGTGGAAGATTTCAAATCTTCCGCTAGTAAACTGAACCACCAGTGGTCTTCCCTTTTCGTGTAATCTGTAGTTATGTTTGTGCTGTGTTTAGTGTAAAGTTTTCCTACGTACATTGTCTTTCTTCTTGTTGTTTTTTTTTTTCTTTTCCTTTTTTTTGTACTCCGTCACTAGGGCCACACGCCCTCCATTGTTTTTTACAGGTAATAAATAGATTGAGATTCTGCCCAGTCCTGTTATTGATGGCAGGTCGTTCAGTTACAGGTTTCCATGTCCGATCGCCAATGATGCTTTAAATAAGTGGTAAGTAGCCTATTCCTATGGTTTATGTCCCTATGTTTTATAATCGAAGTGAACAAAATAAACTAATCATTTACACATTTTTTTCCCAGCGTCAAAAACGCGAGTATAAGTTATGTGTGTAAGTCATGGTGGTTGGTACAAGGTTGGTACAAGCGTTTGCTGGTAGAGATGGGCAGGGGCGTCGCAAGGGGGGGTGCAGCACCCCCCCACCTTTTCTAGATTCGGTAAAATTTTGGGCCGGAGGCCCAAAATTTGACTGAAATTGTTCGGTATTTTTTCGATAGCAGAACTATTTGATATATTTACGGGAATTCGGTAGTTATACAGAATCCTAAATAGGCTATCGGTACAATTCTCTTCGGTATAATGTTCGGGATTCAGTATAATTGCTAGTATTCGGTAGTTCACGAATTTGGTGGGATAATTATTGAAATCATTTGAATGTTTCGGCGCCGTGCCGGAACTATCCGGTATATTCATTGAGATTCGGTAGTTACACAGAATCCCGAATAAGCTATCGGTTCAAAATTATTCGGTATCATGATTAGGATTTCGTACCTAACTTATTCGGTATAATTTTCAGGATTAGGAAGTTAACCACGAATCCCAACTTTTGTTCCAGTTTCGACGAAATTGTAGCCTACCGAATATGAATATTAATAATAATAATTTTATTTAAACCCTCCATACAAATACAATGTAAATGGTCGGAGGAGTTGGTAGAGAAACAAAAGAAAAAGAAAAAGAAAAAGAAAAGAGAATTACACAACAATACGATACAAAATTAAGCTGCGATAACTAAAAATAACCAAAACAAGAACAAACTTGAGTCACATGACTATACCAGGCTAGGCAGTGGAAAATCGTGCAGTTTTCTACTTCGATTAATAAAACGACTGGTTAACTCATTCATTTTTTCAGTTATTTCAAAAATATGGTACTTTTGTGATACGTAAGAGTTTCGGAACCATATGGGAATTCCCAGTAGATATTTGCAGTACCGGAAAAAAATTAGAACGGACTTGTTTACGCTCAGTTTTATTCAAGGAATTCCACAGAGGGGTTAAAAAGAAGACATGGGGCGCGAACATGGCGTTGCATAGGCGGCCAAGCGTAACTTTATCAAATTGGCCTTTAGTTCGTGCTAACATTCCATAAGTCTTCCGCAATTTTTCTTTGAGAGCCGCGATAACTAAATTTTTAGTGGCTTTAATGGAATTCCCATAACGGAGTCCGAGATACTCAAACGTATCCTTCTGGACAACCGTCTTGCCACACACATCAACCACACGGATTAGCTGTACTTCTTCGTTCATAACGGCAAATTCAGTCTTGGAGGGCTCTATGCTTAGACCTATATCGCCAAGAGCGGACGACACTCTATTAATAGATTCTTGAAGGGATTCTAAATTATCACTCATCAGAAGTAGGTCATCTGCATAAGACAGATGACTAACATCAATACCGTCATCTATCAGGAACTCTTCAATCGATCTTGTCGCAGAACGAAGCGCATTATTAAATATTACGGGGCTTATGACTGAACCCTGTTTAACACCTCTTCGAATTTCTATAGGACTAGAAAGTTGTCCTTCAGACCGAATTCTTACTTGGGACTTTCCGTACCAATTCCACAAACATTTACAAACGAATGAATCAACCCCTGCCCTCAGTAGCGACAGGATTACTTGCGAATGTAGGACCGAATCAAACGCCTTTGAAATGTCTAATGTGCAAACAAATAGTGGTTTTTTCCGTTTCTTAAACTTTTCAACGATAGAAATAAACACGGCATGTGCGTTCTGAACACCGATTCCTGACCGGAAACCGAACAGATTGTCACCCACATCCGTTAGCGCCGTCACTACTGGGCACAGTATCTTTTCAAGTAACTTGGCTAACACTGAACAAACAGTGATTGGTCTATATGAAGAACAGTCTTTAGGGTCTTTGCCCTTCTTATGTATACAAGTAACGACCCCTTGACCTAATCCTTGCGGGACATACTGTTGCGATATTATTGCTTGAAACAATAGAGCTATATGACAAAATAATTTAGGGGTACCGTACTTCAGATGTTCGGGCTGAATGCCATCTGACCCTGGCGACTTTCCTTGAGGAAGAAGCCGAATGAAAGATTCAATACAAGACGGTGTAATGGTAAGCCAGTTGCTGTATCGGTTTAGACGATCAAAATGCTGCATCAGAATCTCCCGGAAATTACCTTCTAGTGGTGGGGGATCAGCCGCAAAGATTGAAGAGAAATGCTGAAACCATCTATTTATTTCAATACTATCAGGCGGTGAAGAAGTAGAACGAGTAAGTTTGGTCACTTCTCGCCATAACTGATGAGGTTTATTTTTAATATCACGCGATAGCTCCTTTACTCGGCTTCTTTTCCAAGATTTCACCAACTTTTGAAAGTGGCGTTTACTCGACTTCATTATTTTAAAAACCCAACCTGATCGTGGTCTTTCACATTCAATCCACATTTGTCTCCAAAATAAATGCCGAGACTTTTCATCCTTCAAACCAGGAAAATCTGACCATCCTTTTTTACGGGTATGCAACTTTATTCTTTCGGACGGAACTGCGGCGGATGCAGCCGTTTT
The DNA here is from genome assembly GCA_023053575.1 of Branchinecta lynchi. NCBI lineage: Eukaryota > Metazoa > Arthropoda > Branchiopoda > Anostraca > Branchinectidae > Branchinecta > Branchinecta lynchi. Next base: position 295,058 of record JAKZAP010000021.1, read on the forward strand.
CATACTGTGTACTAATTCCCCCAGATAACAATCCAAATCAAAAAGCTGTTCAGATTTGTCTCGTGAAAGCAAATGAAAGGGAACCCTTATCTTGCCTAGACACGAATCAAGAGCCGTTTGATACGTAAAAACATCAATATGACCCCATACTTGTTTAGTGAACCACATTTTCTTAGAAGGTGCACGAGTCTCAAGTGATCCCGGGGGTAAATGAAACTCGAGATGCGAATGGTCACTTAAAAGAAAATCGTCCGAAACTTTAACTATCTGCCGCTGGAGATCCGCCATGTCAGTGAGCACAAAGTCAAGATCAGAAGTGCTACCACTGTTGTGAACATATGTAAAAGATCTATTTTTCTGTAGGCGGTAAAAATTCTGCGGCAGTGTAGCATTCAACATTTGTGATAGTCCAACGTTATTGTCTTTAATGTCCGTGTTAAAGTCACCCAGAACAATACAAGCTTTACCAGTAAGAGCTATTCTTTCAAGTAATTTCGACAGGCGCGAACAAGCAGACGCGAACTTCTGACTGGATCGGTCATTTCTATAATTTGTTGGCATATACACACATATAACTACGACACCGCTGAATTCAACCGCGAGGAATGTTTCGCTAGACCCAAATAAATTACATTTATACTTATTTCGAACAGCTATCATTAAACCCCCTGAAGGTCGACCGCCAGTGCTTTTTGCTGGGCGGATAAAAAACTGATGGTCGGAAGAAGTGATGAGTCTTGTACTATTATCTTCGTTAAGCAGATGTTCATTAACACAAATTATATCAAAAACACTGTAAACTATTTGAAGGATGTCTAATTTTTCTCGGGCACCGTTTATATTTTGACAAAAAACACCTACTTCACCATTTATCGAGCCGGTCTACGATTTGGTACACCTTGGTTTGAAGGTGTACCGCGAGCAGCGCTTTTTAGGATCGGGCAGCGAAAGCTGTTACTTGCATGGTCAGAACCACAGTTGGCACATATGAGCGCGACTGCGGAGCACACTGAGTAGCTATGATCACCGGCGCACTTGCTACATTTAGTGGCGTTTTGACATTCATTTGCACGGTGACCAAAACCCTGACATTTGTAGCACTGTAGCGGCCTTGTGAGGGGCTTTGACACGGAGAACAGGGTGTATTCCACTTTGATGCCGAACTTGAGAGCCTGATCGAAGTCGTGCTTGGTGACAAACGTGAGCTGGACAACTGAGGAATTTCCAAAACGCTTGACTTGGGAAACACCGGGAAGTAAATCGGGAATAGTCGATACGTCGTAATCTCTGTCAACGTAAATGATGCCGAGGTATTCTGAACGCAGTAGGCTACCTTACTACGGATATTTTGCTCGCTTTGAGCCGCAGAGGCGACAGCGTTTGCGGATGTTTCGTCCTTCATATGCACAAATAGCCTGTCTCTTCGTTGTTCGATTCTGTCTATTTTCTCAGCAGGTCCCAATTTGCTCAAGAACTCCCTCTGCTTCGTAGGGTTAGCACTCAAACTAGCAGGCAGATTCGACAGAACAACTGGAATAGTCTTTTCTGGTCGAGGCAGAGATGGCCACGTTGGTGGCTGATTCTCTGAGCTCGGAGAGGCAAAGGTTTCGTGCTTCTCCACAAGAAAGTTTAGAATTGCTCGGCAATCATTCAACCGTGAGGCAACAATTGTACTTACATCTTCAGGAATGGTGGGAACTTCGGCCGGGTCAAGAATCGCGAAACGAGGGGTAGGGATTCCATTTGTGAACCTCTCAGACAACAGTTCAAGAATATCACCAAAAAATGCAGAGGCCGGGTGAGTACCCCTACGGCTCTGATGTCCTTATCGAGCAGTGATTTGCATATATCAATTGCATCTTTCAGGGCTTCCTTGGAGAAAAACTTCGACTGCTTGATAACGATATCCTTATTCGTTTTCTTTTCCACGTGCCTTTGTATGAAGTTCAGCACAGGACTTAAAACCACTGTGTTTTCCGTCATTCTGCCGACCTGATCAAGCAATCATGTCCAATCCGAAATCCCAAAATCATAGTCCAAAAACAAGCGAGGAACCGGTATGCGATAATCAATATCGGCAATCACAGTGACGTCACCAATAATCCACAGATCACGGCAGGTAGGTGTTATCGCAGCGAGCGCTGGGGATGAACTATTGTTCGGTAGTCTTTTGATATCAAAACAATTAGGTATAATAACCGGGATACAGTAGTTATACAGAATCCCGAACATGCTATCGGACTAAGCCTTATTCGGAATAATAACTGGGATTCGGTAAGTTATTCACTATTATTGCCAGGATTCGGAAGTTAACACGAATCTCAAACTGGGAAGAGGTCGAGTGAAGCGCTGGTCGCAGACAAAAGGGTAGATCTATGATTTCATCGATAGTCCTTACTTTTATTTTGGATCCCAAAAAGAATATCTAATCATAAATATTTCGAAATTTCAGTCTGCATCGCTTTTCGCAATATTCTGTTTTGTGGAAGGGCGCGTCATTTGACTGGAGTTTTAAGCCAGTTTTAGGATTGAGGTTTCAAAACATTAAAAGCTAAGATTTGGATGGAATTTAAATTTGGCAGGAAAAATCAAAAAAAAAATCGCGCCTGCTGCGCTCACTTTATGTGTTTATGGGTAGTATATTGACTAGACTACAGTTGCTGCTGCTGCTGGAACGTCGCTCCATCCGGTTCCTGGAACTTCTTAGGGTCTGGGTATTTAATCAACGGTACATGACAGAATTTGTAAGAGAAGCGGTTAAATTTTAGCCTACAGGAAACAAAATGGATTTCGAAAATTTTTGCATGCCGCGTTCAATTTAATTTTCTGTTGGCTATAGTAGATAGAAGCTGTTACTGTAATCATGCCCGCCAATATATTCTCCAAGTAGGCTTCACCAAAACGCCGCCTAACAGTTGGCTTATCGCCTTTCATGCTGCCCTTTATTGTTGCTCTTCCTACGTAATCCTTTTTGTTCCATAATTTAAAGCTCGAATTCTCAGTTTTTAGGATTCGGTAAAGTTTTTGACAGATTAAGTAAGATTTTGGCTCTGCACCCCCCCACCGAAAATTCACTTGCGACACCCCTGGAGATGGGTCACCAACAAGAAAAATAAAAACCTTCTGCTGTGGGTAAGTAACGTTTTTTTTTAAGAATGATCTAACAGAGCTTGATAATTTACTGTTATAGTGAATGAAAGCAAATTTTTTCTCCGTTTATTGATGTATGCACAGGCACTAGAAGTTCTAGGGTTACTTGGAAAATCAGGAAAAAGGCTTGTGAAACGAGTGTAAGTCATAAAACCAATACCGAATTTTCACCCTTTACACAGACAAGAAATCCCGTCAAGAAGAAAGGAACTCAGGTCAACTCGAAAAGATTCTGTTCGTGAAGACGACTAGAAAAGAAGCCTAGTGGATGAGAATCCTTTCATGATAAAAAGAATTCTGGACTACTTGAAAGGAATCTTGTCGGGGGAGCTGGTCACAAGACTTAAAAAAAGACTAGCTAGCTTTTGAGAGCAACATTCATCAGTACTGATGTCATAAATGCTCTCAAAACATTTTTTTATTGGCTAGTGACTTTATTTTTGTCAGATTTTCTGGTTTGAAGAATTTAGTTTTTTCCCTCTGCGTGTAAACATAGTCTTGTCACCAAGATCGAATTCTTTTCAAGTATTCTGTACTTGTAAACGCTGCATAAATGGTATTTTTTAACATTCAATTGCATTCGATCAAGATTTGGAAATCCCCGCAACCCTCGAGCTCAACATATCAAATGTGGTATTTACAAATCCATGTCTGCAGTTTCACTTTAAAGATATTTGGATAGTAAAAAGCGCCCATTTGCGCTGAGATTCATGGAAATGTGCAAAAATGGTGCAATGACCCGACCCAATCTGGCCCCAATGCAATGGCTGAAACATTTGAAGCACAGCCACCTAAAACAAAACATCAAATGGTGCAGATGCCAATTATAATTAATTATTCAGAATGCCTTCCATACACAAAAACATATATTTTCAATCCGAGAATGCGTCCACTATTCATCTTGCTTACCTGTCTGTCTGTACTATAAAACCACGGCTACAAAGAACTTTAAAGTTCCTGCCAAAAGTGCCAGGCAGAACAGAAAAAGTTCCAGAGCAGAGCCATCTTCTGCTAACCGTAACGGAGCCCGAAGACTTGCAAATTAGTTACATTCTGTACACTAGAGAGCAGAAACTAAGGCAGCAGTTTTTCAGGACAACTTTGTTGTTGTCGAAAATTGTATTCGTAGACAAATGTGGTGACTGTAGAACTGTATGCAGTTTAACATAGTCATATTTCATCTACACTGGCTGTATTCCATCCTCCTATCAATTCCCTGAAGACTCGCTTTGAGGAGTCCCCGCGTGTTTTTTTGTCCCAGACCCAGTATTGTCGCGAGTCCCCACGGACGGGGATTGCTCGGATTACCATCACCATCATCCAAAAAGGACTTATTTTTAGGTTCGAAGGGAAGTCGGTTTTGAGAGCTGTTAATGTTCTTGGTTTTGAAAAGCAGATATTGGGAATGGTTACTAACAACTGTGAGCTCAATATTAAGTTTAATAATACGATAGAATCGATTTTTAGAAGAAAAAAGACCTATTTCATTGTGTCACATTAAATGTCACATAATTTTTTCGAACAAATCCTATTTTAGAAGCAGTTTTCCGTCCGCGTCGAGTGACTCCGTCTATTGTCGCCGTTCCCTTCGATTCCACAATGAGTCTCTGGGAAACAGCGGAATACGCCTAATAACTACCAACGTCGTGCCAACCGGCAGTGTCTATTGTTCCCCTATCTGCGAATCGATACCCCACACGCTATGAGCTGGAGCTAATATTCCCCGACAAATCGGGGAATCCACTTGCCCAGGGCTAATCTTCCCCACCAAGTCGGGGAATCGATGTGCCCTGGGCTAACATTCTCCGAGTACTTGGGGAATCGAAGTGTCCAGAGTTAATGTTCCCTCATGATCAAATAATCGAATGCAGGTCGGGGAATCGAGGTGTGAGGTGCTATTGTTCCACGACATACAAATATTGCTTTTGTTGAGTTGAGGTCGGGGAACTGACGTGCCAGGGGCTAATGTTCCGGATAAACAATAATGGCTTTGGAGGTCGGGGAATCGAAGTGGCCAGAGCTAATTTTGCCTCATAATCAAATAATCGATTTAGAGATCGGGGAATCGAGGTGTGAGGGGCTAATGTTCCCCGACGTGCACGTATTGATTTTGTTGAGTTAAGGTCGGGGAATCCAAATTCCAGGGGCTAATGTTCCCCGAAAGGCAAATAATCAATTTTTAAATCGGGAAATCGAAGTGTGAGGGGCTAATGTTCCCCCACATGCAAATATTGGTTTTGTTGAGTTAAAATCGGGGAATCCAATTGCCAGGAGCTAATGTTTCCCGGTAAGCAATGATGGTTTTGGAGGTCGGGGAATCGAACCATCCAGAGCTAATGTTCCCGCATAATGAAATGGCCTAGCACTTGGATTCCTCCACCTCAACTCAGCAAAATCAGTATTTGCATGTGGAACATCAGCCAATGAAACTTCGATTCCCCGACCTCAAAAGCCATTATTGCTTATTGGGAACATTAGCCCCTGGCACTTGGGTTCCCCGACTAAAACTCAACAAAACCAATATTTGCATTTGCACCTCAACAAAATCAATATTTGCACTAGCCGATTCCCCGATTTCTAAATCGATTATTTGATTATGAGGGAACATTAGCTCTGGACACTTCGATTCCCCGACCAGAACTCAACAAAATCAATATTTGCATGTCGGGGAATATTAGCCTCTCACACTTCGGTTCTCCGATCTAAAAATCGATCATCTGCATGTCCGGGAACAGCCCCTGGCATTAGGATTCCCCGACCTCAACTCAACAAAATAAGTATTTGCATGTCGGGGAACATTAGCCCCTCACACCTCGATTCCCCGATCTCTAAATCGAATATGAGGGAACATTAGCTCTAGACACTTCGATTCCCCGACTTGTCGGGGAAGATTAGCCCTGGGCAAGTGGATTCCCCGATCTGCCGGGGAACATTAGCTCCTGACACATCTATTCCCCGACAAACGGGGAACAATAGCGTGTGGAGTACCGATTCCCAGATAGGGGAACGATAGACACTGCAGTTCCAACCCGTATGCATGTAGTTCTATGTAGCTTTTGATACTAGTCGCGTTTTTTACAGATCGACTGGCGATTGGGACTTGTTCCCGGGTTCATCCAGTTGACCGTTTTTTGTCGCTTGATAGGGGAGCGAGAACAAGCCTTCGAAAAACGGTCTAAATCAGTCAATAAATCAGTCCATCCCCACAACTCTTCCCTCGGCAGTCTCTGAAACTGCTGCAGTACTGGCGCTTCCTGAGGTGTAAATTGTACGTTTTTGGGTCCACATGTTTCAGTTTTCAAAATTTGGCACCAAGTTTGACTGGACCTCCAAGAGAAAGGTGCATCGGATCGACTGTTGACTTTGTTCCCAGTCGATCTCCAGTCAAGCGACAAAAAACGGATCGACTGGACCTCCAGTCGACAGTCGATCGCAAAAAACGGCAACTTTCTTTCCAAGCGATTGCAAAAAACGCGACTACTGTGACTACTGCTAAGAGGTTGGATTTGGATTTTCAATCAGCATCGTTCTTCTGGTTTTTAGTTACATATCGTTGTATGTTTTGTTGGTTCCGCATCACTTTTTGTCGGATTTTATGATTTAGTTGTTTGTATTTTTCGCCGAGGACAGTTTGCAAGAAGTGCAACCGAAATATCCGAATTTATATTTATCCCTCGCACATCATCCTAGAGGGATAATTAGCTGATAAACAAAAAACCTAAAATCACGGTTTTCTATTTCTTTCGTTGGAGTAGATATAAGATATAAGTTCTTACAATGAGCTGGGGCGATATGCCTTAAAGCACAATTCTTACCAAGAAACAATCTTCCCATGAGGATATCGATTTTCGAATTATTACTTTCCACTTGAAATTAGCGATTTTCTTATTAGGGCTTGTCGACTCTATCCAGACTTCCTACTCTCCGACACGTTCGTGGACGAAAAATATTAGAAAACGGAATGCACCGTGGTTAAACGGACGGATGGATGGACAACTTTTGCGATGTCGTAGGTATCCCTCCACTTACGTTTCAGGATCCCAATTACAGAAGTCCAAAACAGAAGATGATTATACTAGATGGCCTACCATGCCTTTCCAAAATAAAAAAAAACAACACTTTAAAGCTTATCATGTCCTATGCGTGAAAAAGTTGTCGGCGGAGCTTGAGACCTTCGGTGAAGTTCACGTTGCGCGGCTAGCAAAACTCGGCTAAGCGGAAAAAGCGCTGAAACGTCGTATGTACAAAACGAGGCAATGGTGAAAGGCGGGGATTTCAGAAGCTTATAATTCCATAAGGGAGCTAGGCATAAAATAAAACGCAGAATAAGCAAGGGGGTCCTTTAGATGATTACTGCTACATGTGTGCATTTATTTTATCTCTCTTTTCTCCTCAGTTCCTGAAAGAGAAGACTGGGTAGTCCCAACTTGTTGTCTTCATCACCATCTGTTCAAAAAATGCATAAAACGGATACTTCAGCTAAATGGACTTGAGTTCGTTTCTTCCCCACGTTGTCCCGGACATTAGGCAGCCTGACGAGGACCTTTGCCAAAAAGGGCCGAAATATCGTTGCCAAAGCATCGCAGCTGAGGTAAATGTTTTGAGTACATGTTTCCCAGTCAGCTTGGGCTCAACGAGTACCCTGTAAAAACAAATAAACTTGCAGTATTTGCTACTGGGATTACCTTGTCTTTTTTTAGATACGATTATCCCTAGTTCGGACTAATTTTATCACAATAGACATAAGATTATCGCTAATTCGGATTATTTTATCTCAATAAAGATAAGATTATCCCTAATTCGGCTCAATTTTATCCCAATATAGAGATAAGATTAATCCCAGTAGCAAATACTGCATCCTTATTCGGAGAAACTTTTTACAGTGTGTTTATCCATCAATGCCATCAATGACAAGCCATACTGATGGGTGTGCTGATGAACTCACCAGCCGTACTGGGATGGAACACGATAATGGGGTCCAAAACTTTAGTAACGGATGACTGTGTAGTTTCTTCATCCGTCTGTATGCTAACGCGATAACTCGAACGGGTTGATATACTTTGACCAAACTTAGTGTGAGATCCTTTGGGTCAAAGTAAAGGTGAAGTTCCTAGATGGGCCCTGTAGCCCCATATTAGGGGCGGGGGAGTTGTTTCAAGTTAAGGGTCGATTTATCTTATTTTGTTTTTAGTTATAGTATGACAGTTCTTGAAGAGGTAAGGAGACACGCTGATCAATATCAGAAGATCTTCATGCCGGACAAACAGTAATCCAGGACTCCGGAGTCAATGTAAAACCACGGAAATTCGGTATAAGTAAACGTGTATTATTATGTCGATTAGAGATTCAACGTAGAGCTAAGAGTGTACACAGAATCTGTTTCTGAAAGCTGAAATTACGCACCACCATGGAAATTTATGAAATTTCTGACAGTTTAAGTCATTCAAATAATGCATAAAACGAATATGACAGCTACGATGCTTTAGCAGCGATACTTCGGCCTTTCTAGGCAAGGGTCTTCGTCAGGCTGTCAATCTTCAGGGTCAACGTCGGGGAAGGAAACAAACCTGCAATCACAAACGGAGACACATATCCGTTGTATGCATTATTTGCATATTCGTTTCAAAGTCAGCTTGTGCTCAAGGAATATTTAGTTTGACAGTCTTTTCTCCGGAACATATATTCGAAGATCGAAGTAACAAAAAATCATTCCACCTTCCTCTTTTTCGGTTTTGCCGAGTCCTCGATGTCTTGTCTCTTTTGAGTCAATTGTCTCGCGTCTTTCTGTCTTCGTTTTCGTGCGTCCATCATGCTTTTGTACAGACGTTTCTGCTTTTTCTTGATCAACATCTCGCTGAACCGTCGGTGTTCTTTGTCTTCAATGAATTTTTCCTTCTGGAGGTCTGTCCGTTCCACCTTTCCAGGCTGGACTTTCATGCTAGCCAGCTTTTTCTAAAAAACAAAAAAAAAGGTCAAAATAGTAAGTAAGTAAGTAAGTAAGTAACGAGTAAGTAAGTAAGTAACGAATTTATTTCAAAAAAACCACTATCATGGCAATGCCAAATTTGGGTATTACGTCAAGTATAATGCACATTTTATAGTCTATACAGTTAATCATCAATTCGTCATCACAGACCTATTATAGTATATAAATAAAAACCAAAAACAGAACACGGACGTTTGGATAATATCACAGACAGCTAGTAATGGCTTGTGGGTCCTGGTATCTACGTGGCTTCGTGTGGTTCCAACAATGGAGTCCTAGACTTCTAAATCAAATTCGAAAAAAGCGTTTCTGGTTTCTTGGTCACGGTATAAGTTCCTTGAGTAAAGGGCCATCTATGTATTATTAGTATTTTCCGTGACACGGGGATGTGAACTGGTTAGATGAATTTGCCTTCGGGCGGGATCGCTGTTCCTAAGGCCGGCTTCTACCAGACTATTGTAGTGGTTTGCGACCTCTGTTCACAAGCTGAAATGATAAGAGCACCTGCCTTCTAAGCAGAGGGTCCCGGGTTCAAATCCCGGCTGAGAAGCATTTTTGTCTTTCAGTTCCCTACTTACACAAAAAAAGAAATTTTATTAATTTCGTTGCTTTCTGCGAGCGTGTTCCACCCTTCTAACAATAATATCTGTTGGTTACTATTTTCGGTGCAACCTCGTGAAAAGTTACTACGCTGTCATCCAACCCATGTTTCTGCTTTTGAGTGGAAAGCTCCCGTCTAGCAGGCAAGCATGCTGACACCAGTTTCAAACTGAAGATGGGACTAGGTTCTACAAGTGCTTAACATGTGCGGCAGTTCCCCGCCCCATTGCCAATATATCTTGCATGGATATTCCTTCAGCCCAAGTTGACTGCCAATCATATTTGACGGTGCAAAACGGATAAGTCAGCTACATTTTATTAGAGCTATATTTCGGCCCTTCTTGGCAAGGGTCTTCAGGCTCAAGCTGGAAAATGAACTGTATACATGAAGGATGTATACATGAAATGTTTCTATTTATCATGATAAATAGACAAATTTACAGAAATAAAAAAGTGTCATGTTTCCAACGGGTCCGACAGTTTTGAAATTTATTGTTCCTACACATTACTGTTCGAGATTTCTGCTGAGTTTCATTCCATTTATTTTAACTTGGGATTGAGGCAGAGAAATGTTCACACGTTCCACACGTTCACCACAACAAGTATCGGATCCGGTCCGGAGTTGTCACGGAACATCTGAGACGGAACCTCTTTCCACTTGCCAAGTTTCATTCAAACCGGATCGCCCCTTCAAAAGTTATGAATGCCACTAGATTCCGGATTCCCCATCCATACACTCCCCCCGCGATGGCTGATCACGCAAACGACTCTTCTCAAGTCAATGTGTTTGATTCCCTGATACGCCAGCCCAGTTTCATCGCCCTAGTACATAGGAAGTATCGAACTCCCGGGATCACCAAATCCCGACCGACAACTAGCAGAGCCCGGACCGGCCGACCGACCTACTGACGGACAGAAACTGTCATCGCTATATGGCACTAGGCCCAAGGGTAAGTGCCATGAAAAAAAGTACGACATATTGGTTAAGTCAAATGAGAAGTAAAATACGAGCAGGACCGCTTAGGATCTGAGAGGATTGCTCTGTGATACCTAAAATTTAAATCCGTTGGCCGAAACGCATGAGAAAATTATGTTTTTTTCTGGCAGGTGATCAACTTCAAGAGAAGACGACAGAGCCAGTGGCATAGGCCCTTAGCCCCAGAAATAAACCCCAGCTTACCTTAGCCGGATCTGTTTCCTCTTGAGGCTGTTCTTCGCCTGATGCTTCATCAGATTCGTCATTGCTGTCCATATCTTCATCCATACCGTCTGACTCTTCACCCTCAGATACGTCTGCACCGGGTGCTAGGAATACAAGCTGATTAGGTAAGTTACATTTTTATTAAAATAGAAAGTGGTACTGCAATTATTCATTTATGCAGTACTCTGCAAAAAACCACAATTGCCGGGATTGCCCTTTTCGAAGTCATCTTAAAGGAACTGATATCCAGTTACATCAATAAGTGCGAAACTTCTTTCCCACAACTTTGACAAAATCCTAGGCTCTATTGTTGGTGATGATGAAAGAGATGAATCTTTCAGATACCCCGATCGGACCGTGGTATCTGAATATACCACGATTACTGGCCAGATACCACGATAACGGCAAACACGCCTTTTGACCGTGGTATTGTGCAAATACGCAACTGATAATCACTAAGCTGTGGCGTTAACAATAGCTATGCGTCATTTTCGTCATTCCAGCCGTCATTCTACTACAAGCGTTTTCTTTACAGTTCGCCTCGTGAACGGCGTTGAACTGCCGATAATAAGGAGTGTTCTTTGTTCGATTGAGATGCCGTTTCATTCGTCGTCCTGAAACGACGAACTCAGCCGGAAAGTCAGTTTCAACATCTGCGTTCAGTAATTCGGCGTGAATTTTCAAAACTCTCGACAAAACAAATTAAAGCTGTAAACCAAGTTTAAAAACAATGGTCCGGTTATGCTAAAATCCATTTAGTCCTTCGTTATAGCTGCTGTTGCAAATATTAAGTTAGTTCGACTATTAACGTTTTCGTATCAACTTCGTTCGTGAAACGACGTTTATAGAACGTGCCAAAGGAAACACTAATATGAAAATATTTAAACAACGTTCTTCGTACCAACAACGACGAATGACGAAAACGAACGCGGCTAATCGGAACAACAACAAACAGCGCCACGAAAATATTAGGACAAGGTAGCCTCTATCCATTAAAAAAAAGTATTAGAATAATCAGTGTACCAATATTAGGTTAAAAATAAAACAAAACTAGAGCGTGGAAAAGGCATTTCAAGATCGGTTCCCAAATGACCAACGGCTGAAATCTTTGTCAAAGTTTAAAAGGCCAGTTCTAAAACGATGGTTTTAACCCGTAGCCATACTTAACTTATTTTTATATTACCTAAATGAAGAAATAAAATCCCATTTTGTACATTTTGTGGCTACCCTTCCTTCCCTTAGTGACGTTAATTTAATCTATTTTTATCCACTTTTAACTATTTAGGTCACTTAACTTTGAAAATAAGCCGTATTGTATTTACTATTCTTCCCCCTAAGACTTTTTTTTTTTTTTTTTTTTTCTGCCCTATAAACGTCATACCTTCACAACCATACATTAAAATTCTACTCCCAACCAAACTACTGTAGCCTACAGATTACGAAAAAAAAAAAAAAAAAAGATTTTACCATACCATACATATAAGGTGAAAAAAACAAAAGAAAGGGACAACTATATCTTTCCGACTATAAAACATTTTTTACAGGTATAGTTTCGAATATAAACATGTATTCGAGGCAGAGATGTGCGAATCCGAATCCGGTGAATCCGAAATCTTGTGCTTGACAGTCTGGATTCACCTGAATCTTACGAATTCTCTCCAATTAGACTATTTTTTTGGAATAATTTCTAATCCAATTTTTATACACTGTGCTTAAGGTATTGTGCTTAACTAGCCCAAATTAGGCACGGGCACTGTTCCTGTTTTCTGTTTCTGTTTCTGTTTTTTTCCTCCTGTTTTACTGTTTACTGTTTTCTGTTTCAGGGACCCAAAATAAACAGAACAGCTGTTTTGAAGCCAGCTGTTTTTTTTCTCACCTGTTCTGTTCTGTTTTGGTGTATCCTGTTTTGCCCTGTTCCTGTTTTTTTTTACCTGTTTAAACAGCCAAATCTGTTTTTTGGGGGAAACCCGCCTTATCAGTACAACAAATCTTTTAACTCAAGATTTGCATCATTTCGAAATGCCACATTCCAAAAGCGGCCAATTTGTCAACCTTACCAGTGACCCACGCGAAATGTGGATGTGATGACGGCTATCAAAAATATTGAGCAAGAATCAAGCAATAGTAGGAACAACAGCAAAAAATGGGAACTTAAGATACTGTAAATATTTATTCAGCTCAAGCTGACGGCGAATTGCATTTGACTGAGCTAAATGGATACGTAGTCAGCTAAGTCTTAGACTACTTTTGCAGCTTCAGCAGCCGTCTTCGGGTCCAATATGAAAAAGTGCGCAAGCGCTCAAACGTGATGTGTAAAAGTAAAACGTATATCATATCAGAGATGGGCGAATCCGATATGAAAGGATTCGAATCCGAATCCGATCATGAAAGGATTCGAATCCGAATCCAGGGCTAGATACGAATCCGAATCCACCATTTCATGCTGAGGATTCGAATCCGGATTCGAATCCGACCTTAACAAAAATTAAACCAGTTCATAGGTTATAGTTTAAAAATCAGAGGTGACAAAAAGAACTGATATTTCAGGTAATCAGATAGTGTGACGGATTACTTAACATATTTGGTGGCCCACTGCTTAAAAATTGGGAAAACGGAAACTGAACGGATGTAGAATAGAAATTTGAGCGGATTCGTAAGATTGAGGGTTTGGAATCCGAGTCCAAAACCGAATCCAGCCTGAGAAGCAGAAGATTCCAATCCAGCCAGAAGGACGAATCCTGGGTTCGAACCTAAATCCGGATTCGGATTCGCCCAGCTCTGTATCATATATTGTGTACGAACAGCCTAATAACCATTCGCCGTTGACATTCATTGGTCAATATGGGCCCAGATACCAGCGTTTGGATGTGGGGGGGGGGGGGTTAACACCGAAAGATACATCTAGATGGGTCTTTGGGTGGGTCAAAGACCCATCTGGACAATGATGTTCACGCGTTCCAAATTTCCACCTTAGTACCAGGCATGTTTAGCAAGTTTGCGAATTTGGTCAGGCAATTTACTCTGGGCCCAGTTGCACATAATTCGCAAAACGGTGGTAAGCCTTTAAAATTTAACTGAAAAGCCAACTAATTTTTGTTTCATTTAATTAAACATACTGAATTATTAGGATTCTACAAAGGGAATTTTTTATTTTCCACTATCTGCTCTAGTTATGACGTTCAGAATATATGCGGCCGTCCCCACAACGCAAATTCTACTATGACTCGGGAAATTTTAATCTAAATACAAACACAGCTTTTCGTTGCGCAGTGGTGAGATTGGTGAAGATTGTTTAGTGCCGGAACAAAAGAAAAATCATAAATCTTTCTCGTACGGGATGCAACAAAAATACAAGCGCATAGAGGTACCACAAATCACATGGAAATTCCACTATTTGAAAAACAATTATTCGTGAATAGCGGATAAACGAAGAAACGCATTTTCAGCGGCTCTTCAAGCTGTTTTAAGTGAATAACTGATGGGTAACTAGATTGTCCTATGTCAGCCTTTTTAGGTTAAACTTTAAAGGAAACATTGGTCACCAATTTGAACCGAGAGTGTATCGGGGGTTGGATCCCAAAAGTGACAAGTAGACCCCAAGGCCCACAAGTACACCAAGTTTCAAATTAGCATCTGTCATGGTTCACGAGATAGGAATGCCAAAATAAAACGGTGAAACCGAGAACGGAAAACCGGCTATCGCGGCCGCAAGAGTGGAGTGTTCATAAATGAATTTTCCAGTAATACCGAACATGTGATCACCAAGAAGGGTGCACATGACGTATTATCTGTTCAGCGAAGTACTTACAACTTCCAAAAGGCTAGAAAGGCTGAAACTAGCTTAGCGACATCACAACATTCGCACCGGTTCATGATGTAAACAAACGATAACTGGAATTACTGACAGTATTTTTGGCACACCCTCAGTTCTATACGGAAAAGTTGAGATTTTTTCAACTTGATGATGAAAGTATAACTCCGTTTCACTGATTTTCGCAGAATAGTAGATTCACAGTCAGCCGAGAAATCCGCGCGTTTTGAGCCTTGTATGACCATGCTCAAAAGAAACCACCGAGGAAAAGCTATTCGGTATTCTGATTGAACATGCATCCCTCGCGACCCTCCCCCCACACAAAAAATGACCATCATCACCAACCACTGTCACGAAGTGAAGCTTGCTTAACTCTGAGTTTGTATGATCCGTAAACTTTAGTTTATTACCGATCACTATGACAAAACAATCCAAGTGGAAAGGTAGGCTATGCGAAAAAAAATTTTTAAGACAAACGAAACTTTCATGGCTCATTTTCAATCGGGAAAAAGTGTAATTCATTGATAAAGGCAGCTGGAATTCTGGACCAAGATATTTGTTGTTCTATGAAATGAACTCGAAGAAAGGCATCTGTGCGGTCCGAGGTAGAACTATTTAAGATACTTCATGGTACAAGGCAAACTATAGGTGAACTCTGCCGTAAACATAATAAAAAAATACGGGAAATCAAATAATAAAAAAAAACTGTTTTAAACAGCCGGTTCTGTTTTTTTTCGCCTGTTTAACAGCTGTTTCTGTTTTCGAAGTCATCATTTCTGTTAAAACAGAACAGGACCTGTTTTCAAGTTTCCTGTTTTCTTTCTGTTTCTGTTCTTATGTGACCTGTTTCTGCCTGTTCCTGTTTGAACGCAAAAACAGAACAGTGCCCATGCCTTCCTGGTTGGTGAGACAAAGCCCATACCGTAACAAGCACACATAAAAACCTAGAAATATGGTCTACATCGTTCACACTAACTGTTTTATTTGTTAAGGTCGGATTCGAATCCTCAGCACGAAATGGTGAATTCGGAATCGGATTCGTAACGTACCTATCCCTGGATTCGGATCTTTCCATGGTCGGATTCGCTCATCTCTGATTTGAGGGCAGCTTGGGATAATTTAAAAAAATTTACTAGGAAGACGAAAAAGGACTCGAATCCTTGGCAAAAACCGAGTGTGCATTCACAGCTTTGCCAGATGTTCAAGGGTGGGGTGGGGGGGGGGGGGGATCCTACCTTCTAACTTGACTGATTCTCCGGCTTCGGCCGCTCGCAGAGCCTTCATCTCTGGAGGCATGTAATCTCCCTGCCTATCATGGACGAAGGGAGAAATGTGAGGTGGCAACGTCGCACCCGCGAAATAATCTTCTACTGGCAACAGCTGACGGAAGTTGATTGAGTCGAAGATCCACTGCGGCTGAACATAGTACCTGCAGAAGGAACAGGTTAAATTAGATTCGTCAACTAAATCTACAAATAGTTAGTAAGAGTCAGTTTTCAGTTCAAAAAACAGGTGTGAACACCCACTGGATCAATAGAAAACGAAAAATTGCTATCGCTGTAGTAATTGTAGTGTATTCCTTTCGCTCTTGCATACCTCGAAGAAACTGGGAAAGGTCGCAAAGAATAACCATCAACTAAATAGAATACTTAATCCTAAGTAGTTCTAACTTGGAAAATCTGAGCAGGGGATTTCAACTCCATGAAATTAAAGGTCATCGGACTAGAAACATTATTAATTATTTGATAGCGAACGCTGTGGGTTCTGGAGTGTATAACTGACACTTATTTGCTCGACATCTACTCACAGGGAAAGCTTTAGAAGCCATTTCGGGAATGAATCAAACACAATTACGCGGTTTTTCAGCGGTAAAAGAAAGTATTTTGAAAAAATACTGTATTTCCCCCGAAACATATCGCATAAAGTTAGGCTCGAAAAAGCGACGAACACGGAGGATGCAAGGATCTTCAAAAAAGACGTTGACATCAAGTATCTTCGAATACGCTTGTCCGTTTTGACACTTTGCTCTTACCCAATGTGAAACTGCTAAAATAGAGCGAATACAGAAGAGATTTCTGCAATTACATGGCGGTTCCCCTCTACCATACTCTTTTTACCTCAAAGAATTTAAAACTATGCCGTAACTTTGGCTCCTCCCTTCTCCAGCACCCCATGTACCGTTCATTCCTTCCCCCACCCTTTGTTCCTGTAAGATCTCGCCCCCCCGAGAAGTAGCTGAGAAGGTTCCCAAACTTGTTTTTTTTTTTTTTTCTGTTGACAACTTATTTTGTTTTTGTTTATGACTAAAAAAAATCGTATTTGGGCTCCGCCCACGAGAGATACGTTTTGCTTTATTATCAAATAAATTAAAAATTAAATTGAAAATATCTTCATAAAGACCTTGACAAGATCCTCCAGTGGACCACTGAATGGACCATGGAGATCGATACGGATAATCGTCACCACCTTCGTCTTGGTCCCACCGAGCGGCTCGAAAAATTGCGATTACCCAGTTTAGCTTACAGGTTTCTCCGAGGTGTCTAATCGAAACTTTCAAGATCTGTCATAATTACTATAACAATATAAGTCATGATGATCATATTCTCATTTTCAAGCACAACGGTCTCAGAGGACACGGCTGGAAATTGCGTGGTGACAAATGTTGAAAAGGGATCGGAAAGTGACATTCAGAAACCGGATAGTAAGTATGTAAATAAGTAATTTATTTCTGACCCGCCATTGAAAGTGGAGTATGTAAAAGTAAAATACAAGAGTTAAATAAACACACAACAAAACATAACATACGATTTTTCATTAATCGTCCAGAAAAGAACGTCGAGTGTCTTGCGCTGGCTGGGCCCAGTTGTCCATGATTTTTGGCAGAGCCGACGAAATTTCCAAAAATGTGACGCTTGTACCTTTAACTTGGAAACGCTCTGTTAGCATGTGGGAATGGTATAACATAGTTGAATACTGGAATCATCTCTCTGAAGGTGTCGTAAGTATTATTCAGTTTAAAGCAGGTGTGGATCGTGACCTGGCTGACATTCAAATTAATACACATTCTTGAGAAATTTATAGAGGCGAAGCAAAGTCCTGAAATTCCGGCTCACGTAGCAGTTAGACCTATCGCGACCACCCTCGAACGCTCATTCCTCCCCCTTTCCCCGTATCCCGCCCATTAAACATACCGTGACATATACTGGTTTCCCATCATTTCAGGAGGTCTGTCCACGATTTGATGCGTAATGGTTTCATCATTTTCAGTAAACGTGGCTCCTTCGTATATCGTACTGTCCCATGAGACTTGACCTCCGCAGGCTCTGATTACAAAAACGAGCGCCTCGCGTGGGACTTCTCTGTTCAGGTAGAATTTGAGACCGTCGAAAAGGTGTTGCAATTTCTTCGTGAGTTCCTGTTCCTTTTGGGCTTCCAACAGTTTAGCTGCGTCAGCGTTCTAAAAGAAAGAAAAAAATAGTGACCCTTTATCACAAACAAATTATTTTTTAGGTTCATCATCCCATCATAAAATTCAGCACCAAGCGCCATCAAATAATTTTATTTTTAAAATTTGTGAAATCGCGTTTCTGCAAGGATGTGGACAAATGGAGTGAATGAACGATAATTTTCGTACCCCCTTAAATACAAGTGGACTATAAAGTCGAGTATATTAAAAGAAAGCAACAGAGAACAAATAAAAAAACCCGAAACAACATCGACAGAACAAGCTGAATCGGCTATTCATTCAAAAATGTCATAAGCTTTAACATAATATGCCGATAGAAAATGAATAGAGTAAGTGCATACAGGACATCTAGCCGCCGTCTGGATTGCAGGTCACGACTCAAGATAGAATGCAGGCACGGTGTTGACTTTTGCCCAAATTAGCAAATTCTGTATCTCGAGCTCAGGAGGCTAACGAAATGGGCAGCGACATGACTGAATTTCTGACAGGTGTAACAATGCTCGGATGGATGTACTTGAGGAGGACTGGCAGATATTTTTATTAAATTTCAACCGAAAAGGGCTGGGATAAGACTATCCAGTTACCCATCACTTAAATAGGCTTGAAGACCCGATGAAAATGCGTTACTTCGTTGCTTCACTATCCAAGAATAATTGATTTTCGAATAGTGGAATTTCTCTGTCAGATTTGTGGTACCTCTATGCGCTTGTATCTGTGATGTATGCTTGACGAAAAAGATTTACGAAAAATTTGTGTTCAGGCACCAAGCTGTCTTCACTAAGTTCACCACTGGCCACTGAAAAGCCGCGTCTGTGTTGAGATTCAAATATATGCGTCATAGTATAATTTTGTTGTGGGGACGGCCCGTAGATATTCTCAACATCACTACTAGAGCAGATACTAGAAAATCAGAAAATCCCTTGTCAGAATCCAAATAATTCAGTGTATTCAGTTGAATGATACAAAATTAAGTTCGTTGTTCAGTTAAACTTTAACTAACCGATTTTCGGTCTTTTTTTGTAGTTGACATTTGTTTTTTTCGGAGAATTCCGGCAATATATCTCCATGCAGGTCGGAAGCTAGTATTTTCGTGCCGCATCTCATATATTGTAAGCACATACCTCCTTTTCAACAAAGCTGCACTGTTTAAAGTTAGCCGACCTTCAAAGTAGCATATCCCTGCTGATCAATCAACTAATCAAAGCCCCCCACAAAGGAAATCGACCTCAAACTGCCGCACTTACCGCTGAGAAATCATCCAGCGCAACTTCATCTTCGCCCTCGCCAGTCGTGGCACCCGGTGTCCGTGCCAGCGGCGCATTCAAGGACGCCACCACTTCGCTCTCCAAATCCAAATCTGACTTGTCCTCAACGTCATCCTCCGTAACTGAAAGGATAGAAGTATTCAACTACAGTTAACAGAAAAAAATGTGTATAGAGGTAACCACGGTTTCATCAGAGAGAAGATTACTGGATCATTCATCACCTTGCGGCGAATAGAAGCCTACGCTATCACTCGGATCATTTTCATCATTTTGTTTGGGCGCTCTATAGTCGCGTTTTTTGCAATCGCTTGGAAAGAAAGTTGCCGTTTTTTGCGATCGACTGTCGACTGGAGGTCCAGTCGATCCGTTTTTTGTCGCTTGACTGGAGATCGACTGGGAACAAAGTCAACAGTCGATCCGATGCAACTTTCTCTTGGAGGTCCAGTCAAACTTGGTGCCAAATTTTGAAAACTGTAACATGTGGACCCAAAAACGTACAATTTACACCTCAGGAAGCGCCAGTACTGCAGCAGTTTCAGAGACTGCCGAGGGAAGAGTTGTGGGGATGGACTGATTTATTGACTGATTTAGACCGTTTTTCGAAGGCTTGTTCTCGCTCCCCTATCAAGCGACAAAAAACGGTCAACTGGATGAACCCGGGAACAAGTCCCAATCGCCAGTCGATCTGTAAAAAACGCGACTTATATCAACACATTCTACAACAAATACTACCATGACGTGGTTCAAGCTATCCGGTCCAGAGCCACCATTCCTGATAGCCCGCCATAAAAATTGCATCGGCGCAAGCTGACTGGGAATCATAGTTTAATTTTTTAGTCAAGTTTTTTATTTTCAAAGTTTAATCCAAACAGCTTAAAGCTTGAAGAGGAATACAAATTTACAAAATACACAAAAACGAAACAAATTAACTAATAAACTTACAAGAAATGACCAGAAATAAATGATGGGATGAAACTACGTAAAAACTGAGCAGAAGAATTAGCGGCACATGGAGAAAACTGATGGCCAGTATTCCTCTCGGACCGAGGCACGGAAGACGGGAGGGGAGGGGGGAATAAATGGGCCATTTGGGGAAAACACATTCGTGTAGCATTATTTTGCACACACACATGCACACACGTGTAAGTGAGCATATCCCAGAGACCGATTTTGGCATTCATCTAGCTTTAAGAAGGAAAATCCTGACATCGAAGAAAAAATGCCTGTTTGAAGAAATATTGGCGTATTACATACCGTTTGTTAGGCGAAGTTTTGGCGGGTAGACTAGATTCAAACTGTGATAGAGTCTGAAGTTAGTGAATCCAAGCAGGTATGTATAGAAATCAACAAAGGTCTTCATAACCTTGAAATCCACCTCTCCTCGGTCAGGGGCCTAGAAAAAAAGTGACATTTTTAAACTTACTGTATAACGAAAGAAAATAACTCAAGACTTTGAGTTGACTTCTTCGTGGTCAACTCAAGAGTTGACTACGAAGAAGGAGGAGACTTGAGTGGGCACATAAACCACAATACTTTAAGCTAAGAGCCAAATAAGAGGTGAATGCGACACGTTTTTTGTTAGGATTGTTGGCAGTTAGGGCGAAAACACGATTTCACGAGATTAGCAGTATTCTGCTGGCTAGACTACGGATGGCCACGGGAAAGTTTCTACCAGGACAGTTCGTCACAGGTAATTAACCGTTCACCGTACAGACGATCCGTCCCGCGGGCCGTTTCTCAGTTTGCCAAACGGGCTATTCCTCCAGAATGAACCGATGACAACGCTAACGCGTGACAATTTGTCGAACGAACAATTCTTTGCACGGATCGCCACTGAAGCCGCTCTTGCAGGTCGTTCGCGAGAGTTCTTAAAAGTGGCGGAAGTATAAACTTATGTATAGGGGGCTCAAGCATTTTCTTACCAGAATCCCTGCACAGTTTCAGCCTACGAGACTCAAGTTTATACAAAAACACAAAAACAAGTTTGTGCCTTGCAAAGCGTCTGCGTCTTCGCGATACAGGCGCTCGTTCAGGCAGTATTTTGTACATTTTATGAACTAGTAGGTATAAACAAAGAGTGACCAATTCAATTAAATCGCCAATTAATATGACTATGTAATAAAAGTTGTATATTTATTTATTTATAGCTGTGCATCTATCTGTGAATATAATATACAGCAAATAAACGTTATCTAATCTTTATATTTATGGAGGAGCTCATTATAAGGAATGATATAATCAGTAGAGCACGCTTCTGTTTTTTTTTTATCCAATAAGCCCGGTCCTCAGTAAAGGATCATTTACACGGCGGGTATTTTTCCCCGGAGACGAGAGGGGAAAGTGTTCACGCGGTACCCGGGTATTTTTCAAGGAAGAGTACTGTCATGTGGCAATGGATTCCAAGGTTGTAAAGCTCAGGATATCTGTCTACAATTGACACCAACATCTGTCCGTTTGGATCACTTCTTATATGGACATAATCGAAATTATTGCTAGAAAATCCAATTTTGTTCTTGCTGACGTCCAAGAACACGCTTCGACAAACAAATCCCCGCGTAAAAAGTTCGCAGAATTGAAGTCCAAAATACCCAGAGATTTGCTGCTGTTCTCCGCGGGGATTTTCCCCCGCGATGCACGGGTAAATACCCTCCGTGTAAACGTGGCTTAAGGCTAAAGTGCCAAGCTTCTACCAGGTATCCTAGCCCCGAATGTATAAAAGAAACATGAAGCAGAGCAGATCTTATTCAGGGGACCTATTTTTAGCAAGTAATTCCAATCAATCAATCATCGTATTTATTCCTGAATGATAACAGAAAACTGTAAACTCAAGTGAGTTCAACATATGAGCGCCGCATTTCCCCGCTTCACCATTTCCTTCGTTGGGGGTTTCCATTTTAAATCATTTACTATAATTAAACCGAGGAGTTTTATTTGGTTCACAAGCAAAGTATCTGGAATAGGAGTTCTAAAATTGGCCCTTCTTTTAGGAATGAAATTGCAAGAATAACTTCTTTTCATTCCCAACCATGTCTGAATTTAAAGTTTAAGTGAAAAGCCAACTTATTTCTGTTTCATTTAACTGAATAAAATGAATTATTTGGATTACACAAAGGAATTTTTCTATTTCCCACTATCTGCTCTAGTTATGACGTTCAGAATATCTGCGGGCGTCCCCACAACGTAATTCTACTATGGCGCGGGAAATTTTAATCTGAACACAAACGCGGCTTTAAAAGTGGGTAGTGGTGAGATTGGTGATTGCTTGGTGCCTGAACAGAAAAAAATCATAAATAGGCATAAAACAAAAATACAAGCGCATAAAGGTAGCACAAATCATACGGAAATTCCACTACTGAAAATCGATTATTCGTGAATAGCAGAACAACGAAGTAACGCATTTTCAGCGGGTCTTCAAGTCAATTTTAGTGAATAAGTGATGGGTAACTAGATTGTCCTATCCCAGCCCTTTTCGGTTAAACTTTAAAGCTTCGGCTTGTATCTGTGAAATGATATTGGCCGCTGCAATACTTTGTCCTTTCCCAAATATTTCAATAAAAAACAGATCATCGACGTATTTCCATCTTTCTGGTCGATCAGAAGCTGTACTGTTAATCATTACAAGGAAAAGTAGCGGACCTAAAACTGTTCCATATGGCACACCACAAAAAAATGGCTGCAGATACAACAAATTATTATTATATTTCAGAATCTGGGACCTATCACTAAAAAATCCTACAATAATTTTTACAATATTGGGATTAACACCGAGTTCATCAAAAGTTTAGCAATTAGAATATTATGGTTTATCAGTCAAAACCTTTATTAAAGTCAATCGCTATTAAATTAACAGATTTATCATATAATGGCTAGAAAATCCTACAATAATTTTTACAATATTGGGATTAACACCGAGTTCATCAAAAGTTTAGCAATTAGAATATTATGGTTTATCAGTCAAAACCTTTATTAAAGTCAATCGCGATTAAATTAACAGATTTATCATATAATGGCTGGTTGATGTTTTGGGCGATTTCCAAACTGGTTTGGATCCAGAAGCCGAAAAATTTCTTTTTTGAACCATTCAGCCACAATATCACCATAGACTTTACACGGAAAATTGGGGTTAAATAAAAGGGGCAAACTCCGTCAAAATCTAATTTTTGCATCTTTTTGGGGTAGGCCTATCGGTGTTACATAGCCAACTTTCCAACTACAGTAGAGATATGCTTATGTGAGCGTTTGTTGACATTGGACTTAGCCATTTTTATGCACTTGCTGTGTCCGAAGCTAGCTACCAGTTAGGCGAAATAGGTAACTAACGGCATCTGAAACATCTGAATATGTACTTTGGATATTCATTCTACCATTTAGCCCAAAACTGCACTGTTCACAGTAAAGTAACTGTCTAGCAGAGGCGTTACTAGCCAAAATGTTTGGGGGGGGGGGGGGCATTTACCGACTGGCTGGTAATTTTTACTGACTTTTTCTGCAGAAAAACAGACTGTTTTCAGCAACAAAATTACATTTCTGAAAAATATCGACTGATCGAAAAAATCGACTGACTTCACCGATTTTCAGAAAAACCGACTATTTTCACAATTTTCAGAAAACCCGACTGTTTTCATGAAAAAAATCAACCGTTTTGACGAAAAATCGCGGCGCTTTGCGCCCACTCGGTTATTTTTTTTTACAAACTGGCCAACAGCAATGGAGGGGGGGGGGCTTCCCCCCCAGTCGTGACGCCCCTGCTGTTCAGATAAACATACCTCTACTGTAGCTGGGTACTCTGAAGTCGAAGAAATAGCACTGAAAATATTTGAGTTGTGTTTTATTTGAAGTTGATAGTAGCCTACAGTGGGAGCGGACGGCGAACTGTAAATAGTCGTTTTATTACTGGCGGACTACGTCTGAAGGTACGCTGAACAGTTCCCTGCCTCACCCAGCGTACAAACTAGCGGGTACGCTGGCACTCAGCGGATGGCCAGCAGGCAAATAAAACGACCTTGGTCACCCCGCACCTTCCCAGCGTACGGCCCGCTGGCGAATGAAACGACAACGAACAGTCCACCGTACTATGAGCTTCAAATAAAACGCAACTCTGGTGTCACACTACTACATTTTAATCGTTTCAATTTGACTAGAACCTCACTTTCTGTAATTTTCGGTGATTCATCTGCAGGAACCTGATCGCGAGTATTTAATTTTGGTAGGGACTGTAAAATGTTGCAAGGTGGATTTTTAGGTCCTTATATCAATGTGGATATCACTTTTATCTGAGTCAAAATTTAAGAGTGATTCAGGTTTACCACAAATGTTTTCGCTTACTTATGCCAACGACCCAGTTTCGTCGCAAAAATTTGATTCATTTCAATTCAGTTTATTATCAAAACCGATACAACACTCATTATATACAAAATATAATTCTACACTAGTACGGATATAACGAAGACTTATCGAACATAACACAAGCTACTGCTTTTGATGCAGGAGATGGCAGGAGCTAAGATCCATTGCCCTTGTATCAATGACTCATTTAAAAAAGAACTGTAGCTTGACCCCTTAATGCCCAACAGCGACGACATAAGTAAACAAGTGACGAGGAAGTAACACACGGGAACTACAGGAGACTGAAGTGCTACAGGATGTCTCTGGAACGTTTCTAATGCCCCGAATCCTACTTTTATGCAAAAAATTTACGCCTTACCTTGTATCCCAGACTATGTGGCACAACAAATGTCACAGTCTGTCCTTTCACTTCAGCCTGGTAGTAAATACCCTTAATGCTGACGAACATCTTCCGCAGTCCTCTGGATTCGATAACATAGTGCAAAAACTCTGTGGTAAGTCTCCTGCACATTGAGGTAAGCTGAACTGGGGCGCCCTTACTTTTTGGGAGGCTAGCGTACAAAAAGCAAAGGGAGAGACAATCGTCCATATCTCTAATAGCGTCAAGGAATGTGGGATACCTGCAAAATTAAAACTCAGATATTTCGACGTTTAGAGATAATGGTTGTAAAAGCTAGTTAGTTTCTGTCTTACCATCTTTTCCCCTTCTCTCGAAGGACCTGTCGTACCTCTAATAATAAATGGCTATACTTCCGCTGGGTCTAGGCAAAACACCCCCAGACATACCCCCCCCCCTCCCACACATACAAAAAAACACAGGCAAAAAACAGCCCGGTACCAACCCACTCCCCCCCCCCCCCCTCGAATGCAAATCTACAGGAAATACAGAAAATTTTGTTGAAAATTACAGTTTGGACCGCGAGCACTTAAAGCACAACTTTTACTATAAAAAATTATCTTTTCCCTATAAAATGGATCAGAAAAAAGTTTTCGAAAATACCATTACTTTCCCCATGAACTAGCAATTCTCTTGTTAGCGCTTGTCGATTATATCCAGCCTTCCTGCTCTCCGACGCGGCGGCTGGGCGCAAAAGATTTGAAAACTAAACGTGCCTTGGTTAAAAAGTGGGAAAACTGTAAGCATATAAAATAAGTAATAAACAAAAGATTATCACATCCTTAAGTGTGAAAAGAGTTGTCAGCGGACAATGAAGATTCCGGCAAACTTTTCGTTGGGTAACGAGAAAACTCGGCAAGGCTGGAAAAGCACTAAAAATTCGTAGTTACGAAACGAAACAATGGAGAAAGGTGGGGATTTTAGAAGCTTATAATTCCATATGGGAGCTAAGTACATTATAAAAGGCAGAATAAGCAAGAGGGGTCCTTTAAGGATTTTCCCTAGACAGGCGAGTAAAATGTAAACGCCTGACAGCGGCTCGCTGGCCGCTCGCCTCTATATGTACTTTACATAAGAATATATTTTATTTGATTTGCACTGTGTGGGGGTTGAGTCGGGGGGGACGGGGTGTCCCTTTTTTTTCGCCAGGGGTTTTTGGCACCAGGAGGCGTTTCGCCGTGGGAGTTTTAGTGTTTTTCACCGGGGGCTGGGGTGGCGGGAAGGTTACGTCCCGAGGGGGGGGGGGCTTATCCGGAACTCCGGTTATACTTCTATCCGTTCTTATACTCGAGATTCTGCATAGTTGTATTTTTATACCCCCAATCGGCATTTTTTTGTCTAGCCATTTTGATCACTAAACGATACGAAAATAGCATTAATTGATTTTGACGCTTGCCGTGTTTTTCTTTTCACGAGATGAGAGTGGCTCAGGATCCTTGTTTTCTAGTAGCTTATTGGTCATGAGGCCGGTGGCGTAAAGTTTGACGCGTCTGAAATCTAAGGCAAGGGGTCTGGAGAGATGCTAACACAGCCAAAGCCTTGTGAAATTTACCGTAACGAGAGCTAAGTTGTAAAATAGTCAGATATCTTAGGACAGAAACGACAATTGCCGAATTCG